>JAOTQZ010000359.1:36907296-36919623 GCA_026546895.1 Pogonocichla stellata | reverse complement strand
ACTGGCCATTAACAGGAGATATCTCCTGGAGGGAGGATGGGCTGTGGGAAGATAAAGATGATTGCCCCAGCTGGTTTTAACACATGGCCCATTAACAGGAGATATCTCCCATGGAGATCAGGGTCACTGCCACACCCAGCTGCAGCAGATGGGGACAGAATTCACTTCTGGTCACATCCTGTATTGCAGCCAAAGACACTCCACAACTCCAAGCCCCTCAAATTGAGTGGATTTGGGACTTTTAGGTCCTACTGCCCCATTTCAGCTCAGCACTGAGCAAGCAAAAGGAATTAAGGTTCATCCCAAAGCAGGAGCTGTGGGTGGAGGGGGATGTTGGGATTTTGACAAGTTTCCCATCCCAAAGGAAATTAAAAGTGGGAATGTGAGGAGAGGCTCTTCCTGCCCTGGTGTTGGGATTTCCTGGGCCACAAACCCACAGGGAGAGAGGAAAGTGTGGGTTTGGGCTTCATGGAATCCCAGGAGAGCTGGGGTTGGAAAAGATGTTGAGGATGATCCCATTCCACTGTCCCAGGCTGCTCCACATCCCACTGAATAGGGGGAGGGTGACTTGAACCACGGAGCTTCTCTTTCCCTAAAAATAAACCAGGAACAATTCCCTGCAAATTAAACATTCTGAAAAGGATGGTTTCATGAAAAACAAGGATTTCTCTTCAACCCAAAGATTTTTCTCCAGCACAAAAATTTCTCTTCCAAACAAAGATTTCTCTTCCAGTCAGAGGGAGATTGGGGTCTGCCAAAAATTCCTGGAAGAAAACAGGGATTTAGGGAACCCTTTATTTTTCCCTCTCTCCTGTTCATTTCCATCAGGATATGAAGGGATGGCTCAATAAAACCTGGAGTGGAGCTGCTCAAATGAGATCCCAGCTGGAAAATTTGGCACTGGGAGGAAAATTTGTCCCATTTTGTCTGCAGGCATTAAATCCAAGAGGAGCTGGGATGTTCCCATGGAATATTTACAACCCTGTGTTCACAGCTCCTTTGGATACAGCTCTGGCTGCAATTCCCAAATCTGCTCAATCCCATTTTCCTGCTTTTTGGAGCTTTGCCCTGTTCAAACCCACAGGTGGCTGCTCCCAAAAAATCTGGAGGTCACCTTTGTGCCAGAATCCTTTTGTCCCACATCAGGTGCTTTGATGAAGAGCGGTAACAACTGGGATTGTTTTTAGGGAAACATCCACTTCCTCCTGGAGAAATGCATCCAGTTTCCTCCTGGAATTTTGTTTTCCATTGCTGAGAATTTTACTTCAGTCATGGGATTAAATTGAAATTAATCCAGGATAGAATTGAAGCAGCTCCCTTTATTCCAACAGATACTGGGATGATTTAAAGGAGAAAAGAAGGATTTTGGAAAGCTTCTCCTACAGAAAAATGTTGGCCAGATAAGCAGGAGCAATTAGTGCTTAATGAGGACACTGAGTCCCAACAGTTTAAGTCTAAACCCCCACATTTATTTTTCCAACAAAATGCATCCAGAACAAATAAAAAAAAAAGATTCCAAAATTCATCTGTGCAGGGATTTTTTGTGCTCCTAAACCAAGTGAATAATTTTCATTTAAATCCCTTTATTTTGTTCCTAATTAATTGAAATACTAATTATCCATCTAATACCTTGTTATTTTTATTATTTAAGTTTTATAGAGATGTTTGCTGGATTTTTTGGGCTGTTGGACAAGTGGGAGCTGAGGCAGTGAGATAAAATCAGGATTTCTGGCTGTTCCCAGCAGTTTTTGCTGTGGGATCCTCCCACAGTTTGGATGTGCAGCTCCAGCTCGGATATTGCTGCTTGTTATGACAATTGAAATTAAGCCTTCAAAAGAAATTGGCAGGAATTAGATTAAAAATTGGGAAAGTCATCCAAATATTTCTCCAAGTATGATAAGAATTTGGCTTTATTATAAAATGAAATTAGGCTTGAGCTGCAGCACAAAAGCTGAGCTTAAAATAGCCCCATTTGTTTTCTCCAGCTGCTAAACTCCTGTTCAGGCCCCAATTATTTCCATTAAAGAAATATTCATGGAGCTGTGTTGTGCTCTAAATAGGAATTTTTCTTGAGGAGAAATTCCAGTAAAATGAGGAAATAGTGATGGGGAAAAGGGGAATGGATGGGGAGTAAAAAATCAGTGAACAGTGGGAATATTAAGAGTGCAAATAATGAATTTTCCCCATATCCAGCAGCTGGGGAACTTCCTGGGTTTACATGGATAAACCTCTCCCAAATTCCAAATAGGAACAAGGAGTGCCAAGGTTAAATCCTGGTTTATTTTTTATTTTTGGGAATGTTGGAGCTGGGAGCAGCCACCCCTGGAATTCCTTCAGCAGTGGCTTTATTGTTGTACTGTGTAAATGTAAAAAATTTGTAAAAATACAATTTATTTATGGGTTTTCTTAAATGTCAGGACAACAGGGTGGGGAGGAGCTGGGAGAAGGGAGATTTCATGGAATTTTTGGGAAGGAATTGTTCCCTGAGAGGATGCAGCACCTGGCTAGGGTGAGCCTGGAGCCCTTGGCTTGCTTTTTCTGTGGGGGAAATAAAAATAATTCCATACACATTTAATTTTTCCCAAGATTTCTGTCACTGGGTTTTGTCCTGGGTTTGTGGGGAATTAAAGCAGTGGGAATTCAGCTCATTCCAGGATTCCTGGTGGGGATTTTTGCTGACCACGAGACCCTGACACACAGAGGGGTGTCCAAGGCAGCTGCAATTCCCAGGTTTTAATGGGAAAAATGTGGATTTTACATCTGCTGGGATTAAATTGGGATTTTCCCCCTCATTTTTCCCTCAGATCAGGAGCAAGCAAAGACCTTGACCCACCTTGGTGACATTTTTTTTTATTCCTTTTAAAACAAAACTCCAGCAGTGCCAACAAAACCTTTCCAGGGAATTGCTTGGTTTTCCCTGCAAAGGGAAAATTCCTGAATTCTGAGTCTTTTATAAGATTATCTTTTATGGTTTTTCCCATATGGTTTTATGAGATATTTTTTTAACAAGCTGTTCTTGTTAGTGATTTTATTTGCTGCTTTTTGTTGCAGAGTTGGACTTTTAAAATTCCAAACCTGTCAAGGCATGAATCCATCCTGGAAAAAGCAGCTTGGGAGCAGCAGAGGGATGAATCCCACCAGGCAAAAAAAAAGGTGGAATGATGGAAAAGATGGAAAAAAAGCCCAAACTAGGCTGTGGCTGAGTCTGTTCTGCTTTTTCCTGCCAGGCTGGAGCCTCTTTCCATCAATCTCCACATCTCAAATGCTTCTAAAGGAGTAACTCAGGAGGAAGAAAGCCGGGGGTGCACTCTGATCCTTAAATGCTTTGGAATTTGTTGGATTCCAGGCCAGGAATGTTTTGTTTTCCCACAAATTCCCAGTTTGGGGGTGCAAGGAATACCCAAATCCGCTGGAAGGTGATAACGGCCCGGATCTGGAGCATTTCCCAGCCAAGTCAGGGTGATTTCCATGAATTTGGTCACCTTAGGGGTTTTCCCAGCATGCTGGAGTGACTCTGAAATTCTAAATAAGCTCCAGAGTTTTTCCTTATGGAAGGAGAATCAGAAATCAGAGAAATCAGGGTGATTTCCATGGAATTTGGTCACCTTAGGGGTTTTCCCAGCATGCTGGAGTGACTCTGAAATCCTGCAGATGCTCCAGCATTTTTCCTTAAGGAGGGAGAAAGGTGGAGAATTGGGTGTGAGAAAATTGTGGTGATCTTCCAAATTCCAGCTGGATTTGGGATCTAATTCATCTAAATGAGGAATTGTGTTTTCCTCATGCTAATTCCCATCTCTGAGGGGAACAGGAGGTGTTGGGTGGGATGAGACTTCACAGGAGAAGAATAAAGGCAATTTAAAGTAACCCTGACTGCTTAAAAATAAAATAAATTTAAGGGATTATCCATAATCCCAAGAGGAATTTCCTTCCCAAACCCAAATTCTGGAGGCAGCTGAGGAAATTTCCAAATTCCCAGCCTTGAAGGGAGCTCAGGAGCAGAATTTCCCTGCAGTTTCCATGGGGTTTTTGGGACAAAGTGAGATGGGTGGAGGGGCAGTGTTGAGTAATTTGGTTTTTTTTTTAAATGAAATCAGCCACTGAGCAAGAGAGGCAAGGATGTGATGGGAGAGTGGCCTGGAAAAAAAAAAAAAAAGCTGCCCTGGGGCGATATTGGAAGTGATGGATTTTTGGTGTGGAGCTGCAAGGGGAGGAAAATCAGCTGAAATCCCTGGGCACAGCTCCCTGCTGGGACACTCCACAATTCCATCGAGTATCCCACGGGGGAGCACATTTCGGTGTATTTTGGGCTGAAATGAGGATGTGAGGGCAGGGAGGCTCCGGAGGTTTGTGCGGTGCTGCAGTGACACAAGGGCCGGTTCCCTCCCGCCCCAAAATCGATTGTCCTGGGAGGCGGCGCTGCCTGGGGACACGGGCAGCGCTTTGTCACAGGACATCAGCCACGCCTGGCTGATCCCGGCCTTCCGTGCGCTGGGATCTGGGATCCGGGGTCAGGGATCCATCCCTGGGGTCTGGGATCCGGGACCAGGGATCCATCCCTGGGATCCGAGATCCAGGATCCATCCCTGGGATCTGGGATCCACCCCCTCCTGATCCTTCCCCTGGGATCTGGGATCTGGGATTAGGGATCCATCCCTGGGATCAGTGGTCCATCCCTGGGATCTGGGATCCGGGATCCGAGATCAGAGATCCATCCCTGGGATCTGTGCCCTGGGATCAGGGATCCATCCCTGGGATCTGCGATCTGGGATCCATTCCCTCCTGATCCATCCCCTGGGATCTGTGCCCTGGGATTAGGGATCCATCCCTGGGATCAGTGGTTCATCCCTGGGATCTGGGATCAGGGATCCATCCCCTCCTGACCCATCCCCTGGGATCTGTGCCCTGGGATCTGGGATCCATTCCCTCCTGATACATCCCCTGGGATCTGTGCCCTGGGATCCAGAATCCATCCTTGGGACCTGGGATCCACCCACTGGGATCCATTCCCTGGGATCAGGGATCCATCCCTGGGATCAGGGATCTGGGATCCACCCCCTCCTGACCCATCCCCTGGGATCCGTGCCCTGGGATCCGGGATCCATCCCCTGGGATCTGGGATCCATCCCCAGGGATCCGTGTCCCGGGATCCGGGATCCACCCCGGGATCTGAGATCTGGGATCAATCCCCTCCTGATCCATCCCCTGGGGTCTGGGATCCACCCACTGGGATCCATTTCCTGGGTTCTGGAATCCACCCCCTGGGATCTGCGATCAGGGATCCACCCCCTGGGATCTGGGATCCATCTCCTGGGATCAGGAATCCATCCCCTCCTGATCCATCCCCTGAGATCTGTGCCCTGGGATCTGTGCCCTGGGATCTGGGATCCATCCCTGGGATCCACCTCTGGAATCTGGGATCCAGGATCCATCCCCTCCTGATCCATCCCCTCCCGAGTCAACCCCTGGGATCTGTCCCCTGGGATCTGGGCTCCATCCCCTGGGATCTGGGATCCACCCCTGGGATCTGAGATCCATCTGCTGGGATCTGGGATCCATTCCTTGGGATCCATCCGCTGGGATCTGGGATTCACCCCCTGGGATCCATCCTCTCCAGATCCATCCCCTCCTGATCCATCCCCTGAGATCCATTGTCCCCTCCTGGGATCCATCCCCTGGGATCCGTTCCCTGGGATCACTCCCTCTCCTGATCCATCCTCTCCTGATCCTGAAAATGTGGGAATTGCAGCAGCACAGGGTGAGGGTAGGAAATGAAAGTGTGTTCAGAAGGAACTCAGCAGAATTTTGGGGGAATCCCAGAATTCCAGACTGGTTTGGGTGGGAAGGGACATTAAGGATTATCCCATTCCACAATTCCAGGCTGCTCCAGCTGGGCCTTGGACAATTCCAGGGATCCAGGGGCAGCCACAGCTTCTCTGGGAATTCCATTCCAGCCAGGAATTCCCAATTCCCAATATCCCAATTCCCAATATCCCATCCATCCCCCATTCCCTGTGTCCTGTCCCTCCATCCCTTGTCCCCAGCCCCTCTCCAGCTCTCCTGGAGCCCCTTCAGGGCCTGGAAGGAGCTCTGAGGTTTTTTTCTGGATCCTTCCCTTCTCCAGGGGAACATTCCCAGCTCTCCTAGCCCGGCTCCACATTCCAGAGAGAAAAAAAATTCAATATCCACCGATATTCCCTGCTCTGGAATTCAGCTCAGAGAAGGGAGAAGATGCTGCTGCTAAAACTCCACCTTGGAGCATTCACAGGAATTTTGGGATGAGAAAAACCAACCCTCAATTCCAACACTTGAAAACAATTCCTGCACCAACCCCTTGACTCCAGAGTTTGGGAATTACATTCCCAGCCCTCCCAGCCTTCCTGGCCCCCTTCCAGGAGGTCAAAGCTGCTCATTCCCAAATGGGCCCTTGCTGTAAATCCGGCTCAGCAGAGCCCTGAGCTGCTCCTTAATCCTCTGCCACCCCCCAGGCTCAGCACGGATGAAGTGTCCTAATCCCCAGCAGGACAGGAATAACCTGGGGATGGAAATTCCCAGAGAAAATCCCCAAAAAAGCCACAGAGGAATTGTGCAGTTTCTCACCCAGCTGTGACTGAGCGCTGTTGGAGTTCTGGAGTCCAGCTGCATCCTGGGCATGTGATTAAATCTTCCTAATTAATTAATATCAGAACTGCTCTGACCTCAGTGCCAACTCACAAACCTGCAGCACTCCAATTTCCCTCGGCCTCCTGCATTCCCAGGAACACCAAACCCACACCCCAGCGCTTGGATAAGGAAGGATACAAAAATCCAAATTATTTCCAGCAAAACATTGTTCCCGAGCTAAATATTCCCATTTTTATGGGAGAGCTGTACATTTTACCAGTCAAAATTGCTTTTAATGCCACCCCAAAACCCTCATGAGGGTTTCCATGAGCTGGGCCTGGTAAAGCTCAGCTTAACTCGAGGTGTGGGACAGGAACAGGCTCGGGATGGGTCAGGGATTTCCCGTTTTCCTGCCAGATGTGGCCACATCTGCACATCCCAGCAGCTGCCTGGCAACACAGGGGATGCTCCCCCAAACCCCAGGATCTGCCCCAAACCCCCCAGTTTGCCCAGCAGATCCAGGATGGGCAACTGGGCAGCCCAGCCCATTTCCCCAGCAGCTTTGGGATTTGCTCTCAGGGATTTGTTTTCCCAGCTCCTCCAGGAATCCATTCCCACAGGAGGATGGCAAGGAAACCTCCTGTCCCCTGGTCACAGCAAAAGGGTGGAGGAAGAGAAATAAAAACCGTCCCAAAACCCACCCTGGCTTTGCCAGGGGGTGCCAAATGGAATGGAATCCAAAATATCTCTGGAAATCTGTCACTGTGCTGCTGATTTGGGTAAACAGGACCAAACCTCACCGGGATTATCCCAAATTCCTCCTGCTCCTCCCTGCCTGACAACCCTCTGGAAGGGTGGAGGGGAAAATATCCGAGGAGAGGGTGGGAAAGTGGCCGAGTTTTATTTTTGTTGTATTAATTTTTGTTGGAATTTTAAATGGAATTTTTAGGAAATTTGGGGGGGGGGGGAACCTCCCAAAACACCAAAACAGTAAAAAGGGTTTGAGGTTTTCAGGCAGAGCTGCGCAGGGCTCGGGAAGTTCACCAGGAGAAATTCCCAAACAGGAATTAAATCACTCACAAATATATTTTTCCACTTAAGAAATGCACAATCCTCGTGCAGAATTCCCAGCTTTCCCCTCTGATAAATTAAAGGATTGTTTCTCACAGCTGTCCTGGGATTCACCACCAAAAAAAAAAAAAAAAAAAAATTGTCCAGGAGGGTTTGAAACTCCCCCTTTCCAATTTGAAATTGGATTTTAGGGCCACACTGATCTAAGCAAATCTGAGTATAAAATACACCCTGCAAAAATAATCATTTAATTCCACAAGCAGCTCATTAATTCTTGGATAAGGAAGAACTTTTAATGCCAGAACTGTCAAACTCCAAGATCAATCCAGGAAAGCTCGTGCACATTTAGTAAGGAATAAAAATAGGTGGGAAAAAAAAAGGGAAAAAAAAAAAAAAGGAATCAGGTACCTTTAGTCAGAACCACGCAGTGTTTTGTGGTTTAAGAATTCCATTTTTTTCCCTGCCTCTCTCCTCTCCTGGAATTTATTAATGGCCCCATTCTTCCCTGGGGAATTCATTCCCGTGACTCAGGAATTCAAGTGGAAAAGCCTCATCAATTCCTCTCATCCCAGATCCGGGGAGCAAAACCTGCCCTGGGTCTGGGGGGGTTTGCTCAGGTCACCCCCAATTCCAGGCTGCTCCCCAATTCCATCCTCCCAGCAGCTCCAGAGCCACCCAGCCTGGAATTGGTGGGAAATTTGGGAAGTTCACCTGGGTTTATTCCCTCCTTTGGAGTCCTGGGGCTGCGCTGGTGCAAAGCACTGAAAACCTGCAGATAATTCAAATAAAGATTTAGATTTAAAAAAAAAACCCCTAAATCTTAATGGAATATCAGAGAGCCGTGGCATGCTTTGGATGGGAAGGGACATTAATCCACATTAATGGATTAATAATGGATTAATCCATATAATTAATGGATTAATGGCAGGGACAGCTTCCCCCGGCCCAGGCTGCTCCAGCCCCATCCAACCCAGCCTTGGACATTTCCAGGGATGGAGCAGCCACAGATCCTCTGGAACAATCACAGTTTGGGGAATTGACTCCCAGCTATTGGAAGACAGTTGGGAGTTAATTCCCAAATTCACAGTTGGGAGTCAATTCCCAAATTCACAGTTGGGAGTCAATTCCCAAATTTACAGCTGGGAGTCAATTCCCTTTTCTTCTGTGTTAAAAGCTCAAAATCCTCCTCCTGTTCCTTCTTCCAGGTTTTTCCCTGCAAATTGCAGGACTTTGCTCACCAACCTCCCAAATTCCTCATTCCCAGCCAGTCCCATTCCCAAATTTCCACCTTTCCCAGGATTTCCCCCCCTGGAACAGCCTCACCAGGGCGGATCAGCAACCCATAAATTGTTTAAACCCCACTTGCTCCAGCTTGAAACTCCTCCCCACAGAAGGACTGGAGTCTCCTCTGCCCATTTGTTTATTTTCCATCTCCTGCTTTTCCAGGGAAGCAGATTTGTTGGGATTGATCGGCTCTCACTAAACGGGATTTAAAAACAAAACATAAAAATTCCCAAAATTCCAGAAAAGTGCAGCCACGTGGAGCTCAACCCTGCCACAATTCCAGGCAAACCTTTCCTTGGATTCACCCAACGGGCAAAACCCTCTGGAATTTTCTGGCACAAAAAAAATAAATCGAGGAGAGATTCCCAATTTTTTTTTATTTCGGGGCAATTCCGTTTTTCCTTCACCAGCCAGTGGGGTCTGATTCCTGGATTCCCACACTCCCAAAATCCCATGAAATATCAGGGGAGCGTGACTCCATCCCATCCCCCACATTCCCACATCTCAACCAGCCGGAATTTTCCCCGGGAATGAAATCCTGGGGGTGCAGCTGGTGGGAAGAGCTCTGGCACCTCCCATTCCCAAAAAACCAGGAGCTGTTTCTGGAGCAGGTGGGAAGAAGGTGGGAACAGCCAGAAAACCCCAGAACTGTGTGGGATCGTGTGTTCCCCTCCTGGATTGATTTGGGGAGGAAAAAAAAAAAAATCAGACTTTTCCATTAAAAAAGCAGATTTTTACCCTTAAAAACCAGATATTTTGATAAGGAAATGACTCTTTTTTCCACAAAAAAAAAGCAGATTTTTTTTAGACAAGAAAATAACTCTTTTTTGCACAGGAAATGCAGATTTCTAGACAAGAAAATCACTTTCTTTTGCACAAGAAAAGCAGATTTTTTTTTTAACCCCAAAAAAGGAGGGTTTTACTCAAAAAAAAATGAGGTTTTTTTACACAAGAAAAGCAGATTTTTCACCCAAAAAAAAAAGGGGGGGGAGGGTTTTTACTCAGAAAAGAATTAGGTTTTTACCCCAGAAAAATGAGGTTTTCACACAAGAAAAAGCAGATTTTTAAACTGGTATTTTCCTAAAGTGTGGTTTCATTGATAACACAAAACTCCAAATGCGCAGCGCAAGAGGAAATTGTAAAAATACCAAAAAACCCTAAAAACCGCCTAAATACAACCTTAAAACACCTAAAAAACCCTAAACAATATATCTAAAAACACATTAAAAATACCTCAAAAATATCTAAAAAAATAATTTTAAAATATCTAAAAACACATTAAAAAATACCTGAAAGTTACCTTAAAAATTAAAATTAAAAAAAAAGGTTAAAAACCTTTAAAAACCCCTTATAAAACCCTTAAAAACCCTTTTAAAATACCTTAAAAACACCTTAAAAATACCTTAAAAACTCAAGTTTTAAGGCCCAGCAGCCACCAAGAGTTAAAATAATCTTTGCCTCCATCACTCCCAGCGTGATTTAATCTCCCATTAATCTTTCCTCCCCCTATTCCCAGCAAATTCCAACCCTTATTTTCCAAAAAAAAAAAACCAGCTTTTACCAGTTATTCCCTCTTTATTCACCCTGTTTTAATTTCTAAGGAAAAAACAGAAAATAAACTTGATTTTCTGTCAGGCCAGAAGCAGCTTTTACCCAATTCCTGGGAAAGCAGCTGGCATCCCAACTTTGGGATTTTCTGGGAAAATCCCAGTTTTTAACAGCTGAGCCAAATCCCATTTCCAGCAGTTTGGGCTGTTTCTATCCTGATTTCCATGTGGGAGGAATTTAAGCGGAGTTTTAATGGAATTTAAGCAGAATTTTAACGGAATTTAAGCAGAATTTAAGCGGAATTTAAGCGGAATTTTAATGGAATTTAAGCAGGATCATCCCGGTGCTTCCTGCTCTGGGTGAGCACCGGGAAAAACCATCGGGAAAAATGGGAAGCAGCCAGGCTGAGGCGTTTCCAGGGATCCTGGCAGCCCAAAACGCAATTCCAGGGATCCTGACAGCCCAAAATGCAATTCCAGGGAATCCTACGGCTGAAATCCACAATCCAAAACATTATTCCAGGAATTTCTATGGCTGAAATCCACAATCCAAAACATTATTCCAGGGAATTCTATGGCTGAAATTCACAGTCCCAAATGCTATTCCAGGGAATTCTATGGCTGAAATTCTCAGCTCTAAGCGCTATTTCAGGGAATCCTGGCAGCCCCAAACGCTTTTCCAGGGAAACCTACAGCTGAAATCCACAACCCAAAATGTTATTCCAGGGAATCCTGGCAGCTCAAACGCTATTCCAGGGAATCCTGGCAGCGCTATTCCAGGAAAAGCTATGGATGAAATGGAAAAAACGCCGCTCCATCCTACCATAAGCAGCCTCCACACACGGTTTTCCAGGGATATTCGGGATATTTTGGATATTTTCCCAGGGATATTTGGAATATCCTCGGAGCTCCCGAGCGGATCCCGGGGCCGGGACTCGCTCAGCGCTGCTCACACATCGGCGGCCCAGCCCGGCTGAGCCCGGATTAGGCAAAGCTCCCGGGATCAGCGAGAGCGGGGGGAGCGGCGGGCGGGGGGATCCTCGGGATAATAGAGCCGGGAGATCCTTGGGATAACGGGGAGGGATCCCTCGGGGTAACGGGGAGGGATCCCTCGGGGTAACGGAGCCGGGAAAGGGGGGAGCCCTCGGGATAACGGAGCCGGGAGATCCTCGGGATAACGGGGAGGGATCCCTCGGGGTAACGGAGCCGGGAGCAGGGGGATCCTCGGGATAACGGGGAGGGATCCCTCGGGATAACGGGGAGGGATCCCTCGGGATAACGGAGCCGGGAAAGGGGGGAGCCCGGCACGGCCCCCCCCCGGCCTCACCTGCGGAGAAACCCCGAGCTCAGAACCGGCACGGAGGGTTCAGCAGGATCCGGGGGAGCTCAGCACCCCCAGTCCTGGGGTTCAGCAGGGTCCGGGGGGGTGCAGCAAGGTCCTGGAGGGTCCAGCCCGTCAGTCCGGGGGTTCAGCAGGGTCCTGGGGGGCTCAGCATCACCCGGGGATTCAGCACCTCCAATCTGGGGGTCCAGCCCGTCACTTCGGGGGTCCAGCAGGGTCCTGGGGGGTTCAGCACCTCCAGACCCGGAGTTCAGTAGGATCCAGGGGGGTGCAGCAGGGTCCTGGAGGGTCCAACACCTCCAATCCGAGGGTCCAGCCCCCTCAGTCCTGGGGTTCAGCAGGGTCCAGGGGGGCTCAGCATCACCCGGGGATTCAGCACCTCCAATCCGGGGGTTCAGCCCCGTCAGTCCTGGGGTCTCTCAGCAGCACCCGGGGGGGTCTCAGCGCGGAGCCGCCGCCCTCCTCCTCCTCCTCCTCATGGCC
>JAOTQZ010000359.1:36764354-36778448 GCA_026546895.1 Pogonocichla stellata | reverse complement strand
GCTCCAGCCAGGGGAGGAGCCAAGCCTTTCCTACCCAGATAAAAACTGAGATTTGGAACACCAGAGCAGCCTTTTCCCACTGGTTTTTAGAGGACAAGAGCTACCAGACCTTCACCACTTCATCTGGACTGCTACCACCATCCCAGCCAGGGGTGTCAGGTTGTATTCTGATTCTGGCAGTGGTTTTTTTCTTTTGTACTATTGCATGCATTTTATTTTTCCCTTTTTTCCTATTAAATTGTATTTCTGACTTGGAGTCTCTCACTGGTTTTGACTCCATAACCATTTCATTTCCTCATCCCAGGGGTCTGGCCCCACAAACCCCCCAGCACATTCCAGTACCACCACAGGCACCCCAGATTCCCTGATTTCTGACTCCTTGCCCGTTGCTCTGCTATTCCAAGCAGGAATTGCTGGTTCCCCTTCCAGCTCTTGAGGTTATTACTCATGTTCCCCATGCAAGAGGGGAAAAACCCAGCCAGTTCCTTGTGTATAAATTTAGGAAGAAAGGCTTTGTACAAACATTTCGTTTTGCTGTGCACGGTTTTTTCCAATGGGTAACATTTGAAACCATAGGATTTTCCCTCATAAATTTTCCTGCAACCCCACCACAAATCTCTTTTCTGGGCAGTGACAGCCGTAAATCTGATGGCAGCCTTGCTAAAAATAAATTATCAGCTCTCCCCAGCTTGAGTTTCTACTCCAGAATTGTCTTTAACCTAAGAGTTCGTTTTTATTTTTATAGAAAATAATCTGCTATGATATCCTGAATGAATGTGGATTAATTCTTTGTGCCTGGAATTATCCACAGCCAGTTTGGTGGGGTTTGGAGCACCCTGGGAGAGTGGAAGGCTCCTTCCTTGTCCATGAGCTTCAAGGTCCCTCCCAATCCAAACTAGTCTGGGCTGATTCCATGATAATAAAACAAAGTCTCAGCTGAAGATCACTGAGATTTCCACTGATTTTCCCCACTGGCTTTTTCATGATTTATGACCCAAACAACTACATCTAATCCCAACATCCTAAATGTCAGAAAAAACTCAAGTTTCCAGTCTTCCCAACTTCCAAAATGCCCCTGGAACTGCTCCTGAGCTGTGCTGCAGCAGGAGCCCTGGAATCCCTTTGAGCACAGGACACCCAGTGCAAACCTATCCTCAAGGAATCCTGCATCCTTCTACATATTTTGGGATGGGTTTGCCACCCCTAAGATGCTCAGAGACCAAAGATAAAAAATATGAGTAGAGATGAATAATCCCAAGGTTTAAATTTAGGTTTGTAGGGGATTTTTTTGTTTTTTGGGGTTTTTTTTTTTGTCTGCTGTGATGAAATAATTCCAGACTCACATCAAGATTTCTTCTGCTCTCAGCCCCACAGAATCATGGAATTACTGAGGCTGGAAAAGACCTGAACCACCAAACACTTCCACGCCCACCAAACCATTTTTTTGACTTTTTGAACAATTCCAGGGACTGGGACTCCACCACTGCCCTGGGCAGCCTGTTCAGTGGTGGAATGAAGGAATATTCCCTAATATCCAGGAATTTCCTGGCAGGAAATGCCAGGAATGTCCCACTTACGTGACTGCATACTGGGCAAAGGACAGGTATTCCACCAGGACATCCAGGCCTTTGTTCTCCTCATTCAGGAACTCCCTGACCCACCTGGGAGAGAAACACCAAACATCAGAGCCTTCCTGGGGCTTTGCAATTCCCTGGAATTCAGGGAAAAAAAAGATTTTTACAAAATGATTTAGAGGATTTAAAGATGCCTTAGATGCCTTTCCAAATGTACTGAAATGAGGTTTTTTTGCAGCACTGTGAAGGTCAACTCCTCACACAGGGACATGGCTGGGTTTTTATTTCATTCTGATTTCCAGCAGGCTTTAAAAGCAGGAAAAGAATCTCTGATTGATACCCTGGGTGTACATTCAACAGCAATTCTGCCTCTTTTTTCAAAAGGTGTTCACCTGTTACGATGAATTCTGGCCCCTGGGTTTTGCAAAATAACTCAGGAAAGTCCATTATGTTCCAAAGCTTTGGAAATGCCAAGAAAAATTTGAAAATCCATCCATTCAGGGGAGAAGCCAGGGTAAAAAAAAACCCTCAACCTCTGGCAATTGCACTGCAGCAGCTTGGGATGGGTTTGCTGCTTTGTGGGGAAATCCTGGGGATGTTATCCCTCAGAAAAATGGGGATGAATCCATCAGCAAAGGATTAAAGCTGAATTATCCTGAGATGCACAGCTCCCCTTAACTAAACCCATCAGGCTTTAATTATCAATCAAGTGGCATCACTCACTGATATGCAAAGGGGTGTTTGCTCAAAGACAGGCACCTTTAGAATTAAAAAATAAATTATTAAATAATAAAAATAAATTAAGAAAACAAATTAATTTATAATAATGATAATGATAATAATAGTAATAAATTTAAAATTTAATTGAACCAGAGGCATCAAAAACTCTCACCCAATGTGGTTTGTCCTCAAGGAAATTTCCAGTTCTCGGAGCACCTGAGTCGACTCCTGGACTCGTCTCCTGAATTTCTGCAATGGAATGAGCAGCAAAAATAACAATTAGGCTCTATTAAAAAATATCAACATGTCACCCAGCACAGAGGGAACATGGAAAACACGGAGGTAACTGAGAACTCCTCTAAATCCCCAGGAATGCCGCAACAAGAACCCAGCAGTCAACAAAAACACGTGAGGAGAAATCCTTCTGCTCCCAGGAGCTTCCAGGATGAAGGAAATTAAAACCCTGGAGACAAATAAATATTTCACTATAAACCAAGCTTTAACATCAAACTTTCTCTTGAAGGTTGCAGAGCCCCTCTGCTTGAAAAAAAGAGGTGACACAAGGCAGCAGGGGCACCTCAATCCCATCTGGAGCAGGACTGGGGATCCTCTTCTCCCTGCCTGTGGAGAAGTCCTAGGACAGCTGGAAAAATCCCTCTGGAGCAGCTGCTTTTGGCACATTCTGATTTCTAAGCAAGGGAAATAAATGAGAGCCAAGTGGGTGAAGAAGGACAAGGCAGGAACTCTGAAACCTGGGAGTTTTGAACTTTCTGACACTGACCTCAAAGGGGCACTGCTTTAGACCTGGGGCCTTAAAAAAAGCTTCCAAAGTTAAGTGATAAAGTTGAGCCACTAGTTTGTAGTTTAAATAAAAGTGTGTAATATCACACAGTGAAGGGTTTAAAATTTGGAGTTTTAGGATATGGTAATAAGTGTAAGACAAAATAAAAGTTCTGGGGTGTTGGTTTTTCTTCCTTCTTGCTTCTTCTTCTTCTTAGTCTGAAGTGGCATTTTTTGGTTAAATGAGAAGTGCCACACTGAAGGTCAAACTGTTTAGCTTTAAAAAACCTTGTAACCAGCAAAATACAACTCCATTTTTTCACTTTTAGCTCGTTAGCTAGAAGTGCTATAGTGCTCACTGTACTGTGAATAAGAATTAATAAACAACTAAATCTGAACATGAAACTTCCAATTGAGCTTCAATTCCAACACTAACTAAAGACAAAAAAAAAAAAAAAGAAGATGATAAGCAGTAATAAGTGGGATATTGGGCAGGAATTCCTGGATGTGGGACACATCAACCCCAGTAAGAATCCTGGTGGATGAGCTCTCCCATCCCTGTGGAAATCTCTCCAGGGCTGAGGAAAGGCTGGGGGTGATCTGGAATAACCCAGCAGCAGACAGGAACTCTGGGGTTATTTTTAGGCCCTTTTTGGGTTTGTCATTTGTCACAGGAGCCCTGAGTAAGAAAGGCTCCAATGTGAGCCCACGGAGCGAAGCCAAACACGGAACAACCTCCAAAAGCCTCCAGAGGAAAAGCACAAAGAGCCCGTTCACCGGGCTGGGAACAGCCATCCAGGGAGAGGGCAAGGGAATGGCTCCTGGCCTGCCTGGAGGCTGAAAAAAGAGCAGAGCAGGGAGCACAGGGAGTGAGGGGCACCCTCCTTGTGCCATGGGATATCCAGGGCAGGATCCATGTTTTCCACAGGGAAACGACCTGGGATCAGGGCAGGGAGCAGAGCTGGGATCAGGGCACAGAGCTGGGATCAGGACACAGAGCTGGGATCAGGGCACAGAGCTGGGATCAGGGCACAGAGCTGGGATCAGAGCTCAGAGCTGGGATCAGGGCACAGAGCTGGAATCAGCGCAGGGAGCTCAGAGCTGGGATCAGGGCAGGGAGCAGAGCTGGGATCAGGGCACAGAGCTGGGATCAGGGCACAGAGCTGGGATCAGTGCAGGGAGCTCAGAGCTGGGATCAGGGCACAGAGCTGGGATCAGGGCACAGAGCTGGGATGAGGGCAAGGAGCAGAGCTGGGATGAGGGCAGGAGGCACAGCCAAGACAGATCAGGACTTGCTGGCCTTTGCTGCATCTCAGTGTAGGTTTTAGAGGCTCTTGTAGCTGTCACCAGGGATGGAGCTGTCACCATGGATGGAGCTGTCACCAAGCATGGGAATTGTCTCCATGGATGGAACTGTAACCCTGGATGGAGCTGATCCTTATGGATGGGAGGTAATCCCGATGGATGGCCATGGATGGAGCTGTCACCATGGATGGGAATTGTCACCATGGATGGGAATTGTCACCATGGATAGAACTGGTCCCCATGGATGGAGCTGATCCCCATGGAGGGAGCTGACCCAATGAACAGTGCACTCAGCTCCACTGATCCTCTGCCAGGCAAATTCCCAGAGAAAAGGACTCAAAACCTGGACACCCCTTCCCAGTGCTGAGCAAAGAGCCATCAGACAGGGGTTTAGGCAAAGCCAGGCCTAGAGCCCACCTCAGAGACAATTTCTCAGATTATTTACTGAAGCTGTGCTCAGATGGTCCTTCCCAACATCTCCTCTCCTTCCCAAGCTGGAAAACTGCAGCAAATTCCCAATTTCTCTTTGTTTCTCCCTGACACTTCCCAGGGCATTTGCACAAAGGCAGGAAGGAGCCTGGACCATGCTGGCTGAGGAGTGAGGGACAGGAGGAGGCACCAGGATGCTCCTCACCTTCCTGGTCACTGCTGGGTCCAGATATCCCTTCAGCTTCTGGATATAAGTGTGTGGAGGATTCTTCACTTGGAATCTCTCCTGGAAAAGAGACAGGAATAAACATCAGCCATTTTGCTGTATTCACCCAGAGAACACATGCACCACATACATATTAAACAACATATATTTATAATACATTCTATTCCTAAGTGGGTAACTTATGTATGCAAATAAAAGGTATTTCAATGGATCTTGGTATTTGTATCAACAGTATAAAAAGACACCTTAAACATTTGTAATTTTGAGTTTTAGCTGTACATCCACCTGAAGTTCCAGGGTTTCTGCTCAGCAGGAGCATGGAGAGAAGGAGAAGGCTCAGGAGAGGAGATGCATGCACCAACACAAAATCCTTTTGAACCTCTTGGAAAAAACCTTCCACAGTCCCAGGCTGATCCAAGCCCCACCCTTGGGCACTTCCAGGGATCCAGGGGCAGCCACAGCTTCTCTGGGAATTCCATCCCAGCCAGGAATTCCTTCCCAATACCCCAATATCCCACCCATCCCTCGAGGTGCAGGGATCATCCAATCCCCAATCCCCCCTCAGCCCCAGCTCACAGATTTTGGTGACAAACGCCAGCTCTTCTGAGAGGTCTCCGATTTCTCCCTGCATTCCCAAAAATCCTGATCCTGTTTGTAGCTTGGAAGAACTTTAAGCTACTCTGCCCCTTTCCCTGGAGGAAAGATCTCATCCCAGTCTCCTGAAATTCCCCATTTTACAGCTGTTATCTGAAACCTCCCTGGATGAGGTCAGGATGCAATTCTGACTGCATTATCCCCAAATTATTCCAGAATGAGCAGGACACTGCTGCCCAGTGACCAGAACTGTCTGAACACCACAAGTTCTCCCTGTTATTATCTTGCTGCTTGCTGGAAAAGAAGGAATCCATCATGGCCAGCAGGAAAAAAAAAGAAGAAAAAAAACTTCCCTGAGCTCCACCAGTCCTGGTGGAAGTCACAGAGCACTCATGGCTTTCCTCTTTTACAACTGGATTCTTTTTCCACCTCCACACAGCTCTGGAATTGGCATTTCCTATTTTATCTCAAAAACAGCCCAGAAAATGCAAAGTTCTTCCCTGAGGGCTCTTCTCTGGATTCAAGTGACAGCAGCAGGGTCTGGTGGACTTTTGTTGGTGGGTTTTTCCTGGCTCTCCCTCAGGATTCCTGGAGCCAGGCTCACCATGGTTCCCGTGGGGCAGACAGGGATTTCCTGGGATCCCACAGTGCTTTGGGTTGGAAGAACCCTTAGGGATTCTCCAATTCCAACCCCTGGCAGCAGCATCCCATCCCAACAGGGCTCCACACTCCCTCTCCCATTTATCCCGAATTTTCTGGGGTTCTCTGCTGGTGGCAGAGCTGGGTTCAGTCCAACCCAACCCCCCAGAGAAGCTCTTTTGCTCTTGTGGATTAATTTCTCTTCCCAAGTAATCAACCCTTGTCTGCTAAGTGACAGCAGCTTCTCCCAGCCACCAGCTTTAATTGCCTGGAATCCTCAAAATGAAATGTTTAAAGAGACTCAAGGAGCACATTGAACAGTCTGGGGTGCAGCTACTGGGTGTTTTTATTTGTTTTCTTCAATCTTGGCTGTAATTATGTATTTATGTAACAATCCCTGCAGCAACCTCGTGTAAAAAGATGCTGCTCATTCTTGTGGGGTGGAATTATTTGGGTTAAAGGACCTTCTAGACATTACCCATGAACAGCTCTTACCTGAGGAGTGACCAAAAACCACCTGTGGTAAACATCTCCTAGGTCTGGAAATATTTTTACAGCCCCTTCAAGTTTTCCTTTTTTGCTGGTTTGGGAAGCTCTGAGGGTTTAGCCTTTAAAATTGCCCTTTGCTGGCTGTGATTCCTGTCTGGGTTTATCCAGGAGTGTTTTATATTAGAGGCTGATTAAAAAGCTGGAAAGGTTGTGCAGTGAGGGCTCCAAGTCACCCAAAAATCTTCCCAAAAATCTGACAGGGACATGGGAACGGAGCTGGTTCCAGGCTGATCATCTTGGAAGCCTCTGGAATTCTCTCATGGTCCTGTCCTTGGGAGCCACACTTCCCAAAGCACTGCTGTGCCTTCAAAACCATTAATTAAAGAGTTAAAATTCCCTGCTTTTCTTCCTGTCAGCTCCTCCCCTCCACTTCTGGCAATTCCCACCCACTCCTTGGCCAGCTCAGCTTCCAGACTCAGGATTTAACACCAATCCCAATGACGAGCCCGGGGATTTTTACCACACACATTAAAAAAAAAACAAAAAGCCCTAAAATCCGGATTGGAGCGGCCAAACTTTGCTCAGCAAATCCTGTGGGGTGACATCACGACTGGGACGTGGTGGCTTCCCTGCACTGAGCCATTCAGACACAACAAAGGTCCTAAATCCTGGTGAAACCCTTTTTATCTGCAGTGTGTGAGTGCAGTGAGTGCAGCATTAGCAGCAGGCTGAAAGGACACGGGGCAGCAATGACTCCACACTGCCTTTGTCAGCCCCCTACAAAGAAAACCAGCTTAATTCCCAAGGATAAAGGTCTTTTTTGACTTGGAAAATCCCTGAGGAGTGGTGGTGTAAGCACAGGGAATGCAAGGACAGCAGCAGGGGATGAGCTGGGCACAGCACCTCCCTCGGGGGGGAAAACAGGGAGAATTCACTGGGATGAAATTCTGAGAGGGATTTGGGGACAAGGGCTGGAGGCACAGGACACAGGGAATGGCTTCAGAATGGAAAAGGGGAGATTTCGATGGGATATTGGGAAGGAATTCCTGGCTGGGATGGAATTCCCAGAGAAGCTGTGGATCCCTGGAAGTGTCTGGAATAACCTGGGACAGTGAGAGATGTCCCTGGCACTGAATGGCTCTAAAATCCTTCCCAACCCAAACCATTCCATGGTTCCATAATTCAGGAGCACAACACCTCTCCTGTGCCTCTTCCACACAGAATTTACACTTTCTTTTCTGGATACAGACCAAAAAAAAAAAAAAAAAAGGAGGCTGGGGGGGCTTTGCTGCACATGATCCCACAAAGAACCCAACACACCTCCTGATCACCCAGCTCTGGAAAACCTATTCATGCCAGGAGCAGGAAATTGGGGCTTTTCCAACAATCCCTGGCTCCCCAAACCATCCAGGGCATTTTTGTGCATTAGCACACGTGTTATTCTCATTGTTATCATTATCCTGGCTGAGCTTTTCATTCCTGGTGCATTCATTTCCATGCACCCGGTGCATCCCACTTGGGATCTCAAAACCCATTTTGGGGATCAGTGGGGAAGGAGATGGGAGCAGAGACTGCAACACATCATGAACACAGTGCAGAATTCCCCATTCCCACAGATCCACAGGGTGGCTCAGTCCCATCCCATCCCACCAGCAGGACAAGGTGTCACTTTGGAAATGTCCTTATGGAATGAGGTGACAGCAGCTCCTCTCACCTGCCAGTCCCTCTCACCTGACCCAATCAATGAATAAAACCATGAGTGTCCCAAAAATCCCACTTCTGGGTTCAGTAAATCATGGGATTTTCCACTCAACAGGGCAGATTCCCTGGAATACCCCGTGTTTTTTCAAACATTATGTTTTCTCAAAGCAGAGCTGTAAGTGGCTCCTGCAGCCCATAAAAAGGGATGGAAAATCCTTGGTTGGATAGTGGCAAAAACCCCAGGATCTCTGTTGTGAAAGGGCTGATGGCACCATAAGGGCTCCTCAGCACATTCCTGAGGACAAATGTGGGAATTCCATGAGGAATTTGTGACAAAAAAGGGCACAGCACCCCAGAGCACCCTGCTGCCCTCCCAGGGTGTGCCCCTGCCAGCAGCTGCCATTAGAGGGCAATGAAGAACTTCGCAGGGTTGTCCCCAAGCCCTTCCCTGCTCACCCACAGCCAGAGCCCTCTGAGAACCTCCTGGCACCCAGCTGGGCACAGGACACCAAAAAAAGCCTCTGAGCATCCCATTTCCTGCATTTCCAGGCCAGTACTCCTGGAAATTCCTGGATTTCCTGCCAAACTCTCACCCTGGCTCCGCTGAGTTTCCATCCCAAGGGAACATCCCGCGTTCCCAGTGCTGGATCAATTCTTTTCATCAGCAATTACACAAAAGAAAAGCCCTTGAGGATCCCATTTCCTGGATTTCCATCCTTGTCCCTGCCTGGCTGATTCCCAGTGCCAACCCCTCAGATGGGCACCTTGACCCTTTCCAGAGTGCACAACAGATTTCCTGGATTTCCTCTTTTCCTCCTTCTTGTACCTCACCCAGAGCAAGCTCTGAGGAAAATGCTGAGATGATGTGGAAGGTTTATAAACAAAAGAAGAGAAAAATCCATGTGGGGTAAGTCCTCCACAGCCAGTTGAGTGATTCAAAGAATGCAAATAATCCTATTCATGCCAGATATTATTATTATTATTATTATTATTATTATTATTATTATTATTATTGTCATCATCATCATGAAACCGGTCCTTCACTTTTGCTAATCTAATTTTTTCATAAGTGAGAGTTACTTTTTGGGGATTAACTATTATTATTATTATTATTATTGTCATCATCATCATTAAACCAGTTCTTCACTTTTGTTAATCTACTTTTTGCAAAAGTGAGCGTTTCCTTTTTGGGGATGAACTCCTAATATTCTCCAAATATTCCACAGATAAATATTCAGGATCTGCTGCACACATTGTTCAGAAAATACCATTTCTGGAGACCTTTTCCTTTCTGATCTAAGTGGAAAACCAGCAGAGGAGAGAAAGATTTCATTTCCTCATTGATTTACAAGCAAAACCAGGTGAAAATGGCATAGTGGGCGAAACCAAGGGAAAAGAGGAAAATTCAAAATTTGCACTTAGAATAAAAAAAATCCTGCACAACCCCTACTGCTGGCAGTGCCCTCCCCCCTGTTATTCCAGGGACAGAAATAAATATTTCACAGCCCATATGCTGGGTTTGGTGCTTTCAGTGACAGCTGCTCACACTGCTGGGATGGAGGGGGTGGCAGCACCCCCAGGGGACACCGGGGAGGTGGCACTTGGTGGCACTGCTGCAGTGCTGGCTCTTCCACCAGCCTGCCTCTCCAAAGGATGGGAATGGCTCAGCCCAGGGAGGGATGATCCCAGCCCCAGGGTGCACCCAGAGTTGTGCAAGGAGCTGCTGAGCAGATTGCAGATTTCCTTCCCATCTGCTCAGCCTGGAGTGACTCAGCAGCAGCTGCACGGGGTGGATCCAGCTCCCAGGTGGGAATCTGCACGTCCAGCCTGGGATCAAACAGCTCCTCACAGCTCTGCAGGACACACAGAGGATGGGATCACTGAAAGTCTGGGGAGGGAGGGACCTTAAAGCCCATCCAGTGCCATGGGCAGAACACTTCCACTGCCCCAGGGTGCTCCAATCCCCATCCAGCTTGGCTTTGGACACTTCCAGGGATGAGGAATCTGCAATCAGCCTGCAATTCTTCAATGTCTCAGTAAACTGAAGCTTTAAGTAGCTCAAGCTTTACATTCTCTGCACAGGAAACTCATGGGGAAAAAGCAATTCTTTATTAGGCTTTGTTTTAAGGTACCTGTGCAATGAATTTAAACTGCCAGAGGGCAAGGTTAGATGGGATATTGGGAAAAAAATCCTGTTCTGTGAGTGAGGGTGGAGAGGCCCTGGGACAGGGTGCCCAGAGAAGCTGTGGCTGCCCTGAGTCCCTGGAAATGTCCTAGGCCAGGCTGGATGGAGTTTGGAGCAATCTGGGATAGTCCCTCAGGTTGGAACTGGATGGGCTTTAAGGTCCCTCCCAACCCAAATCAGTCTGGAATTCCATGATTGCATCAGCCCCCCACCACTGTAACAGCTGAATAGGAAATATCCCATAAATGTATTTAACCCAAATTTATCCTGCCAACTCTCACCTTGCTCCTGCTGAGTTTCCATCCCAAGGGAACATCCCTCTTTCCCAGTGCTGGATCAATTATTTCCATCAGCCAGCACCGCTGAAATTCATGGCAGATCCCAATTTTGCTGCTGGCTCCCAAATTCAAATCCCACCTCTGGCACAGTTCATTTTTCCCCCTGAAATGCCATTTTTGTTTATCCATCACATGCTGTTAATTGCTGCACACCCTGCACAGCTAACAGGAGATGCCTGAGGTTGTTCCCAGCCTCTGGAGGTGACATGGGGTCCCTGTCCCTGCAGGTGACAGCTCCAGCTGCCACCACAGAGTGTGGCACCAGCAGCAGACACTCCCTGCACTGAGAGCATTTGCTCAGGACACACAGGGCACGACCCTGAGCCTGTGCAGGGCTCAGCAGCCAGAGGGAATCCAGGATGGGAGCATCAGAGGGGAAGGAAAGGGATATCCCTGGGTGAGGTGGGAATCTGCACATCCAGCTGCTGTCAGCACAGAGCTCACAGCCTGTAACACCCAAACCCTCCATCCTGTCCCTATTACTGTATTGTAAAAACCCCAAATTAAAACACTCACCATGTGAAATCACACACTTCTGTTTAACTACACACCTGTGATTTTAACTCCACCACTTAATTTCAGAAGCCTTTTCCCAAGGCTTCAAGTCAAAAGCAGTGTTAGTGTCAGAAAGCAAAGAAAGCTCAAAAAAACCCCCAGGTTTGTGGGATCCAACATCAGCTCTCTGAGAAACATCAGTGGCACAAACCATGGAATGACAGAACCCCAGGATGGACTGGGGTGGCTGCAGGCTCCAGGAGAGGCCACCAACAAGGGAACAGAAGGAAGGAGTGTCTGAAACCTCCCAGAGTGTTGGAGTCCCTGAGTCAGGGATCTCTCTGAATTCCTAAGAATTAAAGCCTTTGGATGGATTGAAGTGCATTAAGCCACTCACACATAAAGCAAATGTTTAAGCAGAAGTAAGTTAGTAAGTTTTAGAGTGAGTTCTAATGCCTTCAGTAAGTGAAAAGGTTTAAATTCCACAGTAGCAAAGCAAGTTCTAGTGAAAGTTAAAACATACTGATACCTTCAGCAAGAGGCTCCAGGCCCTGTAGACAGGACTTAGCCATAACAGAGCAATAGTAAAAATATTGCTTACATTTTTTAATTAAAAAAAAAAACTAAATTGTATCTGTAGTCTTATACATAACCTAGCATGCTAAGAAACTAAAATTCTAATAAGTTAAGGAGTGGTGGTCCAAGTTTGCATCTTAGCTTGTTAAAAAATCCTATATAATAGTTTGTATTGGGGAGAGCTGGTGCTTTTAGCCTTTGGTAGCTTGTTAAAAAAATCCTATATAAGAGTTTGTATTGGGGAGAGCTGGTGCTTTTAGCCATTCTGGCTTTTAGCCACCTGCTCTTGCCATTGTTTGCTGCTACTGCTTCTGCCATTGCTTTTTGCCAGTGCCTTTTGAGACTGATGTGCTTTGTAATAAATAACATTTTTAACTATTAGCTGCTTTGCTTATTTAAAATAACCTCAAGAAATAAGAGCTAAGAGCTCAGAGTAGAAGCACTGGAGGTCAAGAACCTCACAGCAGAGCTGCTCCAGAGCAGCTCCTGCTCAGCCCAGGGATGCTGTGCATGGAGCAGCATCTCCCAGAGCTGCTCCTGCTCAGCCCAGGGATGCTGTGCATGGAGCAGCATCTCCCAGACTCCCCCAGAGCTTCCTCACCTGGTCACAGATGAGCTCCCACTTCTTCTCGTTGTCGTACTGCCGCAGCAGCCGGGCTTTGTCGGGAGGCAGGTTCATGGCATTCTGTGGAGAGACAGCAATGTCAGAGATCAACCTGGAGCAAGCCAAGGCAGCCTGGCTGTGCTGTTGGAATTGTTTCCCTGGGAATTCCTGGTGCCAGAGCTGCTCAGTTCCCTCTCCCTGTTGGTTTTGGCCCCCAAAGCGCTGCTGAGTCACGAGGCAGCCAAGGGCACAGCTCACACCAGGTGAGAGGCTCAGGGCTCTGAGCTCCAGTTTCTGGGGTTTTAGGAAAAAATTGCTCCCTGGCACAGCTTCCCAGAGCAGCTGTGGGTGCTCCTGGATCCCTGGAAATGCCCAAGGAATTGGACACTGGGGCTTGGAGCAGCCTGGGACAGTGGAAGGTGTCCCTGCCCATGGGATCAGCTTTAAGATCCCTTCCAATCCAAACTACTTTTGGATTCTGTGACTATCCACCTCCACCCAGCAGAGAGCACAGGATTCCCAGAGCTGCCTCAGCTCAGGAGCCCCTTTGTGCCCCAGCCAGGTCCCTGGGAAACACCTCCCACTGCAGGCTGGGGCTGCAGGACAGCCACAAAATGTCACTTCATGTCCCTCCAGCAGCTGTATCCAGGTTGGAAAAGTCACTACACGTCACCTTATGTGGATGACACAGATCCTGGAGTCAGGATTGTCACTGCCCAACCTCTAGAGATAACAACCCCAGGCTGTGAGTGACAGGAGGCAGAAGGAAGGGGAGAGGCAGCAATTACTTGATCCCTATCCTTCCTGGCTCCTTTGATGTCAGCTCTCCTTCCAGGACCTGCCACAGGCTCCCAGGGCAGCTTTCACAAGAGCCTGGAATGTGCAGTGTAACTGTCCTGCCTGTGCTCCTGAGAGCCCAGAACAGCTGGATGGAACCCAGAACACCTGGAGGGAACCAGGAACACAGGAAGGGACCCAGAACATCTGGAGGGAACCCAGGAACACAGGATGGGACCTAGAACACCTGGAGAGAACCCAGAACACCTGGAGGGAACCCAGAACACCTGGAGGGAACCCAGGAACACAGGATGGGACCTAGAACACCTGGAGAGAACACAGAACACCTGGAAGGAACCCAGAACACCTGGAGGGAACCAGGAACACAGGAAGGGACCCAGAACACCTGGAGGGAACCCAGGAATGCCTGAATGGGACCCAGAACACCTGCAAGGAACTGGATGGAACAGATAAATCTGAGTTTCAGACCAAAATCCCACTCCAGGAGCATCTTCTCAAGATGTGACACACAGCCTCTAGATTTATTCCAGGATAAATAATCCAGGACATAAATATTCCAGGATATAAATATTTCAGGATAAATCCCCCAGGCTGTCCTGGGCATCCCCGGAACCCATCCCAGATCCATCCTCTCAGATTTC
>JAOTQZ010000359.1:36733477-36755849 GCA_026546895.1 Pogonocichla stellata | reverse complement strand
AAAGGAAAGGAAAGGAAAGGAAAGGAAAGGAAAGGAAAGGAAAGGAAAGGAAAGGAAAGGAAAGGAAAGGAAAGGGGAAAGGAAAGAGGAAAGGAAAAAGGAAAGGAAAGGTTGGAGCTAAGATAATGGAAGGTGCCTCTGCCCATGGCAGGAGTGGGATGTGAGGGGCTTTATTATTCCACCCCAGATTGATTGGGAATGTGTGATTTTTATGATATTCCTGAGGATGAGAAGGGGTTTTCAGAGGGTGGGGGGAACAAAAGCCCTCTGACCTCCCCTGACATGGAGAACCCCTCACTCCCCCTCCAAAGGGATGAGCAGGTCAGGGATGTTGGCCAAGAAAAGCTGGATAAAATTCTCATCAAAACACTTCAGCTTCACCTAACTGCAATTTTTA
The DNA here is from genome assembly GCA_026546895.1 of Pogonocichla stellata. Lineage (NCBI taxonomy): Eukaryota > Metazoa > Chordata > Aves > Passeriformes > Muscicapidae > Pogonocichla > Pogonocichla stellata. The sequence continues at coordinate 36,755,452 of JAOTQZ010000359.1, read as the reverse complement.
AGGCAAGCTGATGATCCCAAATTATACTACACACACTTCTGTGATGGAGACAACAACAGCAACTGAGATTTCAAACTACAGCTGAATTAAACTGAATTAATTCCTGAATTAAACCCCACCTGGCAAACTCCTGCCAGCATCCCCACACACAGATGGATAAAATCCCCCCAAAGCCAGAATAAAACACAGGGATGTGTTTAAAGGGGACACAAATCCAACCCAGGACAGAGGAAACCCTGATGGATGCTGCTCTAAAAACCCAAAACCTTCATTTGAATAATATTAAGTGTGGGATAAACCAAGAAAAACAAATGAAGTCAGGGATAAAAAGCCTGGCCTGGAGCCTGGTCCCAGGTTTTCTGTCTCCAGTGAATGTCAGCACGAGCCCTGCTTGGACAAAAACCACATCCAGACAAAAGCCCTGCTCTGGAGGCAGCCAGGAGCTCACTCAGATGCTCAGAAATGGAGCTCATTTTTAATTTTTAAATCTTCCCTGAGCTCCCTTCTCTTCCCAACATCCCCCAGCCAATGCAGGTCTCTGCACTCCCCTCATGCTGCCCAGAGAGAGCAGATAAATCAAAAAAACTCCTTAAAAAAATGCAAATTATTTACATCCCTCCTTGCTGCACTCAAGTACTTGTTGAACAGGGAAAGGAATTTATTTGGAAGTTTATTACACCTAAAAATGTAAACACCAGAAAAGGCTCTCCCTCAATCCCAAGGGAATTTTTCACAGCAAGTTACAAACTTGGATTTAGACTGGAAATATTTACAGGTCTCACTTCTACAGGCACCACTCCAGCCCAGCACAGGAGGGGCAGGGAAGCCAAAAAACCTCCAAATTCTGAGATTTTCCAGCCATAAGGAGCAAAAATTCCTGCAGCAGGGCTGTCCTGTGCTCTGTGTCACTGTCCCCAAGGCTGGGCTGGCAATAAATCCAGAATACAAAATAAATATTAAACTAAATATTAAACTAAATATTAAACTAAATATTAAATGTGCCTCACACACACATGGGCATTGTGTGAATGATTTTAGGTGACTAAAATCCACATTTCCAGACACCAGCCCTGATTTTTGCTGCCTCACTGGACACAAATTTCATGGCACCTTTTTGAATTTTTTTTTTTTTTTTAAGTGTTCAAGGCTCCACAGATTAGCCAAGAATGAGGCATCAGGATTTCAGGGAATGCACATGGCCCTGAGCAAACACCTCTGCCTGCCCTCCCCTGTGCTCCTTTCCCAGAAAACCAGACCTTTGCTGTGTCCCAAGTCCAAATTCATCCAAAATCAATCCCAAATTCATCCAAAATCAATCCCAAATCCATCCACAAGTCCTGCCTGGTCCTGCTCTCTCCTCCTGGACACGGATATTTTACAGATTTCATACCCAGGAATGCATCAGAGCTCCTGGAGTGCACTTTGCTTGAGGTTTCCCTGGATCTGAGAAGGTTTAAATCTTATTTTTTTGAGTCTGCTGGATCTAGAGGGGTTTATCCCCACTTCCATTACATTTCCATGGATCTGGGAGGGTTTAAACCTCATTTCTCTGAGTTTCCCTGGATCTGGGAGGGTTTATCCCCACTTCCATTGGATTTCCATGGACCTCAGGGTGGGTAACTCCACTTTCCTTGAGTTTCTCTGGATCTGGGAGGGTTTAAACCTGATTTCTTTGAGTTTCCTTGATCTAGGGGAGTTTAAACCTTATTTCCTCAACTTACTCTGGATCTAGGGGGGTTTATCCCCGCCTGCCTTGAGTTTCCTGGATCTCAGGTGGTTTATCCTTTTTTCCTGGATTTCAATGGGTTTATCCCCCTTCCCTTTCATTCTCCTGGATCTGGGTTTTTTTTCCTTTTGAGTTTCTGTGGATCTGGATGGGTTTATCCCATTCCCCTCATATTTCCCTGGCTCTGGGAGGGTTTCTTCCCTATTTCCTCGAGTTTCCTGGATCTCAGGTGTTTGATCCTTTTCTCCTTGAGTTTCCCTGGAGGGGCCACACAAGGAGCAGCTGAGGGCACTTGGTTTGTTGGAGAAGAGAAGACTGATCCCACTCTGGAGCTTCCTCCTGAGGGATCACTTTGCTTTTTCCTTAAGCACTTCTACTGTGGCTGTCCCAAAACCAGTCCAAAGGTAGGTGCTAGACCAATAAATGTTTGAACTCGCCCATAAATCCCTACTAGGTTATTTTTTCCAAATAAATCCATGACTGTGCTGGCTGGGCTCCCATTCCTGAGGCAGTTCTGGATGCTATTTTTAATCTCTGTGAGAAGATGAATCCCAAATTTCTGGGAAGGGAAAAAAAGGGGAAAGGAAAGGGAAAGGGGAAGGGAAAAGGAAAGGGAAAGGGGAAGGGAAAAGGAAAGGGAAAAGGAAGGAAAAAGAAAGTTTCTCTCCAGCTCCTGTCATCCTTGCAACTGAATCCCACAGGATCTCTCACCTGATGGCAACACATGTTTACAATTCCTTTTGTTTATCCACAAATACATTTCTAATCTCATCTTTTCATGTCAGACACACCTCACCTGCTCACCCTCCCAGACATCCACCTCGTGATGTTCCTGCTGCAGGAAGCCTGTAACCAGACAAAGCTTGGATTTCATCCAAATTCCCTTTGATGAATGTTTGTAAATGGTAAAACAACCAGAATTGTGATGGAGAATTGCTCTGGAACACCACACATTGGTATCACACTGAGGGTGCTGCCAGAACCATGGAATTGAGGTTGGAAAAGATCTCCAGGAGCACTGAATCCAACCTGTGATGGATCCCCCAGCCCAGAGCACGGTGCTGATGGCTCAAAAATGGGGAAATTATCCCACACACCTGCTCCTGCCCAGGTTCTCTGAGGCAGAACTGTCTCTAATTCCTGGCTGAATTAATTTCACCATCAGGATGGTTCTGGAGAAGGAAGCTGGGTTGAGTTATGAGCTCAGCTATGAACTGATTCAGCCTTGGAGACAGAAACAGCCAGAAATTATTTATAAAGAGACTTTATAAAGAGATATTTCAGTCCCTAAGTCCTTCCCCTGGGGGCATATGGCACCTGTGTGTAAGGGTGTCACACCTGAGTGAAATTCTGGGATTTTCACCTCTGGCTCTGGAAGTGCTGACTTGAAAGGACTTTACAAAGGAGCTCTGGCTCTCCTCAGCTTCCCACACCAGGAATGGGAATGGGAATGAGGTTAAAGAGGGAATGGGAATGAGGTTAAAGAGCTGCTGGGCTCCCAGGCAGAGCATGGCACAGAATGAAAACCAGCCCTGGCCAGGGATGAGCAGCAGGAACAATCCCACCCTGGCACCAGGAACTCCCAGCCTGGCCTCAGGACAAGCTGGGATACCTCAAACTCCACTTGAAACGTGTCAAAACAAACCCAAAAATCCATTTATCCACTGAGTGTGATCCCAGCCTGGCACAGGCAAATGGGATCCAGCCCTGAGCAAGCTGCTGGGAATGTCAGAGCCTGAAGGGATTCCAGGAAAACTCACTGGGGATGGGAGGAGCAGCACCAATCCCACAGGATGGGACAGAGATGAGGAATTTTGTGCTCCAGATCACAAACAGCTTTTACCTCCAGCTGGAGCTGGCAGAGGGAAAATCTTCTTCCCTGCAATGGTACTTCCTTATCAGCCTCACAGCTCGTTATCCTCATCTGCAAGAACTCAGGGATGCTAGGGCAGGTTCCCACTTCCCTGGCTGAAGGGATGCCAAAAAAACAGCCAAATTCTCATCAGGAATGCCAAAAATCCAGCCAAATTCTCATGAGAAATGCCAAAAAAACCAGCCAAGTTCCTGTAAGAATGCCAAAAAACAGCCAAATTCCTGTAAGAATGCCAAAAAACAGCCAAATTCCTGTAAGAATGCCAAAAAACAGCCAAATTCTCATCAGGAATGCCAAAAATCCAGCCAAATTCTCATGAGAAATGCAAAAAAAACCAGCCAAATGAGGAATGCCACAGAACAGCCAAATTCCTGTAAGAATGCCAAAAAAGCAGCCAAATTACAAATGCCAAAAACCAGCCAAATTCTCATGAGGAATGCCAAAAAACAGCCAAATTCCTGTAAGAATGCAAAAAAACCCCCCAAATTCTTGTGAGTCACACCAAAAAACGGCCAAATTTTTGTGAGGAATGCCAAAAAACAGTCAAATTCTCATGAGGAATGCCAAAAATCCAGCCAAATTTTTGTGAGGAATGCCAAAAACCAGCCAAATTCTTGTAAGAATGCCAAAAACCAGCCAAATTCTCATGAGAAGTGCCAAAACCAGCCAAATTCTTATAAGAATGCAAAAAAAAAAAATCCAAATTCATGTGAGACATGCCAAAAACCAGCCAAATTCTTGTAAGAATGCCAAAATCCAGCCAAATTCTCATGAGAAATGCCAAAGAACAGCCAAATTCCCATGAGGAATGCCAAAGAACAGCCAAATTCTCATGAGGAATGCCAAAGAACAGCCAAATTCTTGTAAGAATGCCAAAATCCAGCCAAATTCTCATGAGGAATGCCAAAGAACAGACAAATTCCCATGAGGAATGCCAATCCCAGGTGCCAGCAGCACCCCCATCCCCACCCAGAGCAGGTGGGCATTGGCCAAGCCCATCCTTGCAGAAGGCTCCAGCTCCTCACTGCCCCTGGGGGTGCCTCCAACAGCTCAGCAGAGATTATGGGATTGTAAATCCCAGCATTACCAAGTGCTCCTAAGGATGCCCCTCTGGAAGAGCTCCTGTCACCACAAAGTGGCTCTGGGAGCAGGGCAGCCCCAGCACAGCCCCACAAACAGGATGCACATCCCCAGGGTGGCATTCTGCCTTGGATCTGCCACGGGGTGACAGCAGATTGGAAGGTTTGGGTTGGGATGTGCCAAATTGGGCTCCTGCACCGTGTCCAGGCAGAGGGGTGATCCCCAGGGAATGTCACATTCCTCAGGGAATGTTGGGACAATGGGGTGGGATTTTTGGGGTGTCTGTGCAGGGTCAGGGGTTGGATCCATGATCCTGTGGTTTTAAGTGGAGAAGAAAATCCCTACAACCATCCCAGGGATGAACACAAATCCACAGAGAGCATCCAGAGGGGATGGAGGAGGGAGGCTGGGACTGTTCCAGTGGGAAATGGGTCACTGAAACAGGATTTGGCTCCTAATTAAGCCCTGCATCAATCAGGCTCCTTGGAAAGGTGGAATCCTGCAGGAATAGCTCAGGATTCCTGCCTCAATGCTCAGAGCTGCCACCTCAGCACCCACCAGGAAGGAGGAATTATCCCTGGGCACAGGCAGAGCTCTGCCCCACTGGGAATATTTTCCCCTTCCAGGATCTTGGCTCAAGCCTTGGAATGAGATTTCTGTGCCCTGAAAGAAACAGCAGCTCTGGGGAGCAGCAGGATCCCAGCTCTCCCCTCCTGGGAATGGCTTTGTGGGAAGCAGGGAAATTCTGCATGGATCAAAGACAAACTCCTGCACGTGCTGGGGGCTCAGCAGGAATCCAGGCTGTGAGGGAATGGGACAGCAGCAGGGTCCCTGCACTCTGCTTTTGGCTGGGAATTCAGGATATAATTCAGGATATAACCCAGAGCATGTGGGACTCAATAACACCCACCTTTTTTATTTAAGGCAGCAAAAGAACCCAAATAAATCCAATCTTTAGAGCAAAATGTGGTTATTCTGCTCCTAAGTTCCCAACCCTGCACCTCCAGCTGGGGAGCAGAGATTGGATATTTCAAAATCCCATTTTGCCTCTTCACCTGCATCCCAGTTTCCTTCCCAGCCCCCAGTTCAGGAAGGCAAACAAGCATCCCTCATGGACAAGGGCCAGGGAATGCTCCTTGCTCTGGGCTAAGAGACCAGGAGGTTTCACTGTGGTCAAAATGGTATTTTTCTAAATATTTACCAAGCTTAATTACAACAAAAATATTCCAAACTTTTTTTTTTTTTTTCCCCCACCTCACAGAAAGCAGCAGTCAAAACCTGTTGCTAAAGATTCCCTTTGGAGGAGCTAAAATTCTGAGCTCTTGGCTTAAAATGAAACCAAAAGGAGGATTATAAAACCAGTGTGAAACCTTCCAACACCACATCCAGCTCAATCCCTCTGGAGTCCCTAAAATGAGACAGAAATGCTGGGAGACACACAAAAGGTCACGCTGGACACCTGTGAAAGGGGAGGGCAAGACAATGCTGGTCTGTAATGACAAAATCCCAGAATTCCAGAGTGGTTTGTGTGGGAAGGGACCTTAAAATCATCTCATTCCACCCCCTGCCATGGGCAGGGACACCTCCCATGGAACCAGGGTGCTCCAAGCCCCGTCCAAGCTGGATTTGAACCATATTTTTTCCATCTCCCTTTGTGCCTCTGAGAAAACACCTCCTTCTCTGTGCTCCATTAATAAACATTTCCCAAGTGCTCTGAGTATCCAGGTTATTATTCCTATTATTGTTATTATTATTCCTCCCAGAAAAGTGATCAGATCACCTCTGGAAATACAGCACAAGAGAGATTGCTTCAGGTCCTTCCTGGATTTAACAGAAAAGCAGGAATTGGGCCCTGCACCCTGACATGGGGGTGATGAATCAGTTTGTGGAATCGAGTTCACACCACCCTGAGAAACACAGGCCTTTGTCCAAAAGCATTTGTCAGAACAAAAACAGAACCACCCAAAATTGAACTGCACTCAAGGACTTAAAAAGGAGGAAGGGCAAGGAAGGAGCAGACGGGGCTGGATGTGAGGGATTTGGGCTGGAAGGGATCATCTCCTGAGGACAGCCACAAATCAGGAAATGCAAGAGGCAGGAGAGGGATTGGTGCAGGGTTTTCTGCTGGATTTCCATCAGTGAGATGCTGTCTGCCACCCTCAGAGGCTGAGGTGGTGCTGAGAACTGTTATCCCTGACACCTTCATGGAAAAACACCTTTCTGCTAAACACACCCCACAAAAAAACTGCAAACCACCCCAAAAGCAGGACCAGGAGCACTCCTGTCCCTAAGGATAAAGCCAAGTGGAGCACCAGAAAAAAAAATGCTTTTACAAGGAATTAGACACTGGAATTGATTTAAATCTTCTACATTTAACAACCTTCATTGGCAGCATCATCACTGACACCGTGGTGATGGGATCCCAAAGGGAACTTTCAGAATGGGCTGGGTTGGAAGGGAACTTGGAGCTCATCCCAAGGGCTGGGACACCTTCCATGATCCCAGGGTGCTCCAAGCCCTGTCAGCCTGGCCTGGGACACTGCCAGGGATAAGGAGATCACAGAGTGAGGATGGGATCCCAGAGATCACAGAGTGAGGATGGGATCCCAAAGGACAGGGAGTGAGGATGGGATCCCAGAGATCACAGAGTGAGGATGGGATCCCAAAGGACAGGGAGTGAGGATGGGATCCCTTTGGGATGTGCTCCAGATCTCCCCACTGGGGTCCCCCCCAGCCTGACCCATCCCATGAGGGATGCTCTAAAAACCCAAACCAGGACAGCTCCAGCCTGGAGGAACATGGGAAGAAGCCAGGGGAGCAGGAGCAGGTGGAGAGGAGGGATTTGAGGGCTGGGTTCCCAGAAGGAATCCCAGAATGGGCTGGGTTGGAAGGGAACTTGGAGCTCATCCCAAGGGCTGGGACACCTCACATGATCCCAGGGTGCCCCAAGCCCTGTCCAGCCTGGCCTGGGACACTGCACACTCCAGGTCCTCTCCTGGCTCCAACACTCATCAGAACCCAGGGAAGCTGCCTGAGAAACTCTAATTAATTAGAGTCATTATCCAAATCATGCTGTTTCCCTGGTTAGATATGTTTAAACTGCATTCTTCCAGCCCAGGATTTTCTCCCCTTGCAGCTTTGCACACACCAGCTCTGCCATGGCCATTTTCTGCTCCAAGAGGGATAAAAACCCCTGGGACCTCCAGCTGCCCAAGGAGGGACACAGCTGGCTGCACCCACACCCACAGGGCAGCAAGGGCTGTTCAGGGAGGAATCCCAGGGAATTATGGATAATAACTCATAATAAGGGATCTCAGCACTGATCAAGGCCTGTTAGGATCTCATTTAGCAGAAAACAGGGATCATTCTGCCTGTTCCCCACCCTGTGCTGTTCAATTAAACATAACAAGCTCCATGCTGACAGCCAGGATGTTCCTTCTTCCACATCCCAGGATTTCCAGGCACTGCTTCCCATCCAGTCTTAGAGGAGGGGGATTTATTTCTCAGTATTATATTGCTTTTGCTCTTACTGAAGCCTGACAGTTCCACAGAACTTTCAGCCTCATTACTGGTCCAAAGAGCTGGGCCAGCCCCCATCCCACCTGAAATCCAACATCTCCTAAAGATGGGAGATATTCCTCTCCCACCTCCTCAATCCCAGCTCCTCCAGCACCTCTTTCCCAGGTGGATCTCAGTCCCAAACCCACAGCAGTAACAAACTCCAGAGTGCTCACCCATGACTCCCATCTGCATCCAGCCACTCCTGCATTTCCAGGGCTCTCTGATGGCCCCAGTTTTGCAGGAAGGGCTCCCCTCACTGCCCCCCACCCTGCAAAGCACAGCCAGCCCATCTCCTCCATCCCAAATTTCCACCCACCCCACACCTGGATCACCTTTGGTTTGATTCCCAAGATCCTGGTTGGTTTTCCCAGATCCCTCGTGGAGGTGACACACAAAGCACCCGTGTGCCCACAGAGCCACCCTGCCCCATCCACACCTTTGGGGCTGGAACACAGACAGGAACAGACATTCCTCACACCAAAACCCCAATTCAGCCCCAAATCCCATGGGAAGAGCTGCTGGTTGTGGGAATGATGTGGCACAGCCCTGCAGGGAGGTGGGACCAAATGTGCACCTTCCATCCACGCCCCTGCTCCTCCCCACAGCAAATAATCCACTTTTTGAAGGCTCTGACACCACCTGGGTGTTCAGTCCTGACTCTGTTGCTCATTTCTCCTGCTCTGGTTTGGAAAAGCATCTTATGGATTTCCTGGTGTGCTGAGATGGGCACTGGGAATCTGGGATTCACTTCCTGCAGGAGCTGTTTTAAACCAGATTACAAAATCTCACCATCAAGCTGAGGATCATGTTGCTAATATGATGCAGTTTAAAAACAGCGAGGTTACTAGATTATTTAAAAATTTTTAATAGAATCATCTGATTATGTTTTCTGGGCTCCACAACTACCTGGCAAACAGGAGTTGCCAAAAAATTCTCATGGAAGGCAGCAGGAATTCTTTGCCACGCCGGCCATTTCCCCACCCTGCACCTCACTCAGAACATCCCCTCCCTGCTGGAATTCCCTCTGGAAACCCACATCCACACGCACTTTGGAAAATCTGACTTGGAAGCTGTTCTGGATGAGCCCTTTTGGAGGCCAGCACGGCCCCTCCCAGGGTCACACCTGCAGCAGGAGGGGCTGGGGGCTCTCCCCACTCTCTTCCTGCCCAGGGGAACTCTGCAGAATTCCCTGGAATGTGCTGCAGGGACAGGACTGGGATGGGATCAGGGCCTGGATGTCCTGTCCGAAGCTGAGCCCAGTTTGGAGCCGGCTGCTGAGCAGCTCTGCTCAGGAACAGCAAGACACACCCTCGGGACAGAACTGGCTTCTTCAGGGGATCACTCAAGGATTCAGCAACTGCTCCTCAGATCCCTGCAAGTTTTCTCAACTGCTGATGAAGGAGTGGCCAAACTGTCAGGGAGAGTGGTGGGATTGAGAGAATAATCCATGGACATACAGCAGGAGAAGCTGCACTGAGTGCATCCCGAACTCTGCTCCCTCCTCCCAACATTCCTCCCAGCCCTCAGTCACCAGGGAGCAGCTCAGGAGTCCATCACTGCCCCACATCACAAACACACACTTAATATCTCTTATACTAGTCCTAATTTCAGTAAGAATCTAATTTCAAAGTTATTCCCCCCCAAAAAAATCTTTAAAATCAACAACAGCCAAACACCCCTCAAATGCAATTCAGACTGAATATTTCTCATATTATTCCTGATTTCAGTAAGAATCTCAAAGTTATTCCCTCCCAAATAACATCTTTAAAATGAATAACAGCCAAACAGCTCTAAAATGCATTTCAGACTTGGTATTTCTTACACTATTCCTAATTTCAGTAAGAATCTCAAAGTTATTCCCCCAAAAAATGTATTTAAAAGGAGCAACAGCCAAACACCCCTAAAATGCAATTCAGACTGAATATTTCTTATACTAGTCATAATTTCAGTAAGAATCCCTAATTTCAAAGTTATTCCCCCCCAAAAATCTTTAACAACAGCCAAACACCCCTAAAATGCAATTCAGACTTAATATTTCTCATACTATTCCTAATTTCAGTAAGAATCTCTAATCTCAAAGTTATTCCTCCTCCCAAAAAATATCTTTAAAGGGAACAACAGCCAAACCCCCCAAAATCCAGCTCACAAACAAATTTTTCACCTTCTGAGAAATCCCCAGAGTTCAAAACCCCAAAGGCACTGCGAGGAGGGAGGTCATTCATTAAAATTTTAGGGGGAAAAAAAAAAAATCCACCAACCCCAAACCTGCAGAAGGCTGCTCTTTAATTAGATTTGTTGACAATAGCAGCAGCATCACTCTGGAGATATTCTGGGCAGCTGCTGCCAGCAGTGATTTACCTTCCTCAGCAGGAAAGGTCAGGCAGGGTGCAGCTTTAGCACTTCCATGCACATCTGCTGATGCATCCGGAACACAAAGGAGGAGGCAGGAAAGGCTGGAGTCAGACAAACCCTCTCAAATATGTTTTTGTCCAAACAATATTTTTTTTTTGTTTTGGTATCCCAAGAACAACCAAGTAAACTTGGCTGGGTGTGTTGCAGTGCTCGTTAAAGTGCTGTCCAAATTCTGATTTTTGGGGCTGGGCTGGGGCTGATGTCAAGCTTTGACATGATCTGACAGCCCAGGGCTGATGGTGTGGGAGGAGGGAAGAGGTGCAGCCTCATCCCCAGAGCCTCCACTCCATGGCAAGCAGGAAAATTCATCCCCATCCCTGCTTGTGGCTGAAGAATTCAAATTAATTACAGCCAAACAGGGCAGCACTTCCAAATTGTCACTGGGAATTGTTGGCATCGGCTGGATGCCTTTCATTCCTGCATCAAAGCTCTTCAGGAACCTGAAGCAACTGAAGTTCACAAAGTCTGTGTGAATCAGGGAGGTTTTATTGGGATTTCTCCAGGCTCAGCTGAGAGCAGACACACTCTGAAGGTGATTTGGTTCCCCAGGATAGAGGTGAGAGGTCTCTGTGAACTTCCCATCCCTGGAAGTGTCTGGACAGGGCTGGGAGCACCTGGGACAGTGGGAATGTCCCTGCCATGGCAGGAGGGGAACTGGGTGGGATTTAAGGTCCTTTCCAGCCCAAACCATTCCAGCATTCCAGAAACACTGAAAGTTCTACAGGATCCTTCAAACCCAAATTATTCCAGCATTCCATGATCACTGAAAGTTCTACAGGATCCTTCCAGCCCAAACCATTCCAGGATTCCACAATCACTGAAAGTTCTACAGGATCCTTCCAGCCCAAACCATTCCAGGATTGCACTGGAAGTTTTACAGGATGCTTCCAGAAGTCTGAAGTTTATGTGGAAAGCCATGAAAAGCCAGGACACAGCTGCACTGCAGGCTCCTGCCCCAAGAGCACCCAGGGAAGGTGGATTCCTCCCTCCTCCTTCCCCATGGTCTGACCCCCTCCTTAACCCCATTTGCATAACTAATTACCACACTGGATTTGTTGCATTTAAAGATTAACAATGCTCAGTGCTCTGGAAAGAGCTTTACAAGCTCATGTATCACAAAATCCCAGGATCCCCAAGGATGGAAAAGCATTCCAAGGTCATGGAGTCCCTCCTGGCAGGGAATTCCAGAGAGGGAAAAGATCCCTCGGGATCCTCCTTTGCTCCAGCCTGAGCCCCTTCCCATTTCCCTCAGGAATTCTCCAGCCCCTTTCCCATTTCCCTCAGGAATTCTCCAGCCCCTTCCCATTTCCCTCAGGAATTCTCCAGCTCCTTTCCCAGCTCCATTCCCTTCCCTGGGCCACATTCCAGCCTCTCAATGTCCTTCTTGTCATAAGGGGAAAATTAAAAAATGGGAGAAAAAGGGAGGGAAGAAAAATGAGGGAAGTTTGTGGAAGGCTCTGCTTCCTTCTGGATGCTCTGGGATGCAGGTTGGGCATCACAGCAGCTCCAGAACAGATGATCCCTGCCAGCCTCTGCTGCTGCCCAAAATTCCCACTCCTGCAGCTCCAGCAGCTGGAATTGCAGAGTGGAGCATCCCAGCCCTCCACCAGAGCAGAGACACAGGAAAACCACAGGGAGTTTGGGGAGAAGGGGAAACAGCAGCTCTGTAAACACACCCTGTGCTCCTGGGTGGTCTTCCAGGAAATCCAGGGTCCTCTGGGTGTCACATCCTCTCTGCTGCACCATTATCCAGGTAACTCTGGGCCACATCCACACCTGGGAGTGTGCTCAGGACAGACACATTCCCAAAAAATCCCAAAAACCCCACTGCTCTGCAGGACTCCAACACCAGCCCCCACTCCCCGAAATTCCCTCATTCCCCCAACCCTGATCCCCATCATTTCATCTCCACCCTGTTAAAGGAAGTGCAAGGGAAGTATTCCAGTTTTTGTGGAGTTACTTCCTACATGTTGTGTGTGGAATTCTCCCTGAGCTAATTCCTGTCAACTCCCTGACCCCTCCTTGGCAGCCCAAAAAGCCAATCCAGGCATGTGGGTCAAAGAGAAGACACAGAGATTTTTTTGTGCCTCTTGTTTTGTTCTGTTTTTCAGTAAAATACCAGAAAAAACGCTGACAAACCCACTTTAAACTGAGAACAAAACATCTTGCTGGCTCACCATATATTAACCCCAAAATTCTGTATATAAACAGCTCTACAGCCCTGCTGGGCTCAGAGCCTTAGTGAGAACCCAGGAACAGGGATTATTTCAGAATTACACCACTCAGTGAAAGCAGAATCCATCCAGCTGCTGGTGCCATGTGTACTTATCTGCAGTGAAGTAAACAACAAATTTTTGGACAAAAATTAGAATAACAACTTGAAGTGAGGCTTTTGGCATCCTTTTCCTTCAGCAATTCCCACAGCAAACCCACAAATCTGTGCTTAAAAATCACTGTGGACAACGGGGCAGGACTAGGGAAAGTAATAAAAGCTTTTTAAAGTCAAGTTGTTGCAGTTTTAAGATGAATGAGCAGTGGAGATGTCCAGCCAGGCTGTGGGGGTCACATCCCTGCTTCAGCCACCCAGACAGACCTCAGCTGATCTAAATTCATCAGGAATTAATTTGGCTTTTCATTATCAGTGCTGCTGCTGCTGCCTGAGCTCATTGTGTCCCCAGCCAAACCAAAAATAGTGATCCTGACCCAATTAAATTGCCATCCAGGATGACAAAAGGTGAGGAGAGGGGACAGAGAAACGGGAGCAACCTCAATTAACAGGAATTAATTTGAAACACAGCTCTCCTTGCTCACTGCTGAGCCACCTATGGCAGAAATAAATGCCAGATGCAAAAAAGGTGATTGAGGCAGCTCAGGGCTCTGAGGTGTTCCAGTGGCTCAGATTTACATAAATTAAAATCTCTGGGGTTTATCTCGTGTTCCCTGCTCGGCCATCCCCTTCCTTGTGATGTCACTGGGAATTTTCCCTGTGTGGGACTGCAGGGCAGGGACACAGCTCCCCCAGACACAGGAATTGCTCCCTGGGGTCATCCCTGGCCTTACACAACGTGGGAAGCACAACCAGCGCTGGAAATTTCTGAAAAGTCCAAGTAGAGAACTGCAATCCTGCTCAGAGAGAAGAAAACAGCAATAAACCCTCTCAGCCTAAACCAAGCTAAGATTTCACTCATATTTTATCTCCTGACTTCCCTGATCAGATACCCAAAAAATCCCCTGACAGTTTGTTTTTAATAACAGCTATTTTTGTGATTAATTCCCCTTTATTGTCAGTGGAAAACTCCCAGTGCTTTGATACTCCAGGCAGCATTTAACTCCTCCCCACCTTCAGAAATCCTGCTTGGGAAGGAAAAGCTGGGCAGCAGAGTCCAGGCAGGGGCTGTGGACAAAGCAAAGACAAATAGAGAGGAGAGGGCAGGAAGCTGGAGGCTCCTGCATGCTCCAGCTCACAGCAGCCCATCCTACACCCACTCCTTTGGGGCAGCAGCTCCAGCCAAGAGCCCTTCCCAGCATGGAAGGGATGAGCACAGATCATCCCTCTGCTCCTCCACCCCCCTCATCTCCTCATCCACACCAGGAAAATGTTCTTTATACTTTAACTGGTTAAAACCACACCAGGAAAATGATCTTTACACGTTAATTGGTTAAAAATCTTATTGCTGTGGCGTCTAAAAGCTGGCTTGCAACAATAATAGTAATTTAAAAAAAACTACAGTGCCCTCCAAAGTGGGGGAAATTATTATTTTATGCACCAATCCAACAGATCTGACACCAAACTGATGCAGGATGAGGTACAAGGATTAGATGGGACATGGGGGAGGAATCCCTGGGAGGGTGGGGACAAGGTCTGGCTGTCCCTGGATCCCTGGAAGTGTCCAAGGCCAGGCTGGGCAGCTCCAAATCCCTCCCATCCCTCTGTGCCAGGCTCCTGCTGCTTGTGCACCTGCTTAAAATAAACTGTGGGTGTGAGAGGGGGAAATGCATGAAAAGGGCTTTAAAAAACCACCTTGCTTCTGAGAAATCTGCAATAACTTGGAGTTAACTTCTAACTCCTTGGAGAATGCCCTGTTCTCATTGGCCCCTGCACTCTCTGGAGGATTTGCTGGGATCCCCATCCAGCTCAGGGAAATGGGTCCTGGCTGTTTGGGATCTGTGGGAGCAGCAATCCATGGTGCACATCCCCCAAAACAGCAACACCCTCAGGAGAGTGTTGGAGTGTAGAAATTAGAATAACAACTTGAAGTGAGGCTTTTGGCATCGTTTCCTTCAGCAATTCCTGCAGCAAACCCACAAATCTGTGCTTAAAAATCGCTGCGGAAAACGAGGCAGGACTAGGGAAAGTAATAAATCTTTTGTAAGTCAAGTTGTTGCAGTTTTAAGATGAACGAGCTCTGGCCACCAGAGATGTCCATGGACTCTGCAGTAAAAAAACCAAACCTGATTTCCTCAGGGAGGTTTTTGGAGCATCCTGGGGCAGGGGCACGTTCCCTGCTCTGGGTGGGATCAGGAACGGCGGGGTGAAGCCGCCGCTGCTGCTCCTCACCGTGAGCTCAGAGCAGAGAACTCCTGGAAGCAGGCACAGGACAGCGATGGGAAACACGTGGCAGAGGAGGCAGAGTGAGCTCAGCTGCCCCAGCAGCGCTGCGGGCACGCCCTGCCAGCGGAGCAGCGCTGGAGCCGCTGCACACTGCCCGGAGCAAACCCCGAACGGCCCCTCCCGGCCCCTGGCCCTGACCCTGTCTCTGCCCCTGGCCCTGTCCTTCTCCTTCTCCTCCCTGCCCCTGGCCCTGGCCCTGACCCTGACCCTGTCCCTGTCCCTGTCCCTGTCCCTGCCCCTGCCCCTGGCCCTGCCCCTGGCCCTGACCCTGTCTCTGCCCCTGGCCCTGGCCCTGTCCCTGCCCCTGTCCCTGTCCCTGCCCCTGTGCGTCTCCTTCTCCTCCCTGTCCCTGTCCCTGTCCCTGTCCCTGTCCTTCTCCGTCTCCCTGTCCCTGCCCCAGGCCCCCCCCCGGGCCCTGCCCCTGTCCCTGTCACTGTTCTTCTCCCTGTCCTTGTCCACCCCCCTGTCCTTTTCCATCTCCTTTTCCTTCTCCTTGTCCATCTCCTTGTTCACCATCCTTGTCCTTGTCTTTCTCCTTCTCCCTGTCCTTGTCCTCCTTGTCTATCTCCTTCTCCTTGTCCATCTCCTTCTCCCTGTCCATCTCGTTGTCCACCTCTTTGTCCTTCCCCTTTCCTTCTTGTCCTTCTCCCTGCCCATCTTCTTGTCCTTGCCCATCTCCTTGTCCTTCTCCTTGTCCATCTCCTTTCTTCATCTGCTTCTCCATCTTCTTGTCCTTCTCCATCTCCTTGACCATCTCCTTGTCCTTCTTGCTGTTCATCTTCATCTCCTTCTCCATCTCCTTGTCCTCCTCCTTTCCAACACCCCTCTGGGCCAAGTGGCACCAGGCTCCACCTGGATGAAAGGAGGCAGCTCTGGATTTCAGTCCCCTCCTGAATTCAGGGAGCAGGGAATGCTGTCCTGTCTGTCTTTCCAAAGGATGGGCTCCGTGGCACCCACTTTTTATGGCATCACAGATTTACAGAATCCCAGAAGTGTTCAGGTTGGAAGGGACATTAATGTCCCATGGGCAGGGACACCTTGCACTGTCCCAGGGTGCTGGAATGCAGGATATGGACACAAGCTCTCAGCATGATGGCAGAATGTTCCCAATTTGTCATTGCCTGTGACACGGAGCTTCCTGCAGCCGCCTCTCACGGACACACAGCGGCAATTTCAGCATCTCCACAGGAAAATACATTTTGTTACATTTCCTACAGCTTTTTTTCTGGAATATAAAGGGATAACAAACACCTTCCTTCATCCTCCCAGGGCAGCTCTGCTACACTGGAGCCTCCACTCCAAACTGGACAATTCCTGGGCTAGAAAAGCTTTGGTGATGCCTCAGTCACTCTGAGTCCCTCAGACTGAGTATTTTTACCTGCATTAATCCAACACCCCACGCACAGACTGTTCCATGCCCCTTGAATCCCACAGCTTTCAGGGAAAACAGAAAACATTCCCAGCACCAGACAGGGAGCAGGACACCACAGCCAGTCCCACCAGGTGTCCTGCTCCCAGAGCAGAGCTGCAGGGAGAACAAATCCTGGCTGAGGTGGGAGGGCATCCCCCAGCCAGGCAATGGATGCAGATATGGATTAGGGCACTAATAAAACAAATCTTCAATTAATCCCAGGGGGAAACGATCCCAGGCACAAAATCCCTGCACGTTCTGGCACAGATGGAAATCTCTTCCCAAGAAAAGCTGTGCAGGGAAAAGCAGGGATGGGGGAGGGACTGGGGAGACTGGTTAGCCCTGCACTTTCCCTTCCCCAGGCACAAAAATCCCGCTGTAATTGCAGTCCCCAAGGAGAAGCTGCAGGGAGCCCCAGCCCAGGATGTCAGGGTGGCTCTGAGGGAAGGCCAGCACTGGTCTGGGGGGGCTGCAGCCCCAGTGTCCAGCACTGGCCACAGCCCCTGGCCACAGCCCAGTCTGGAATCACCTTCCCTCTCCAGGAGGCTGCTCCTGCAACACTCCCCAGCTGGGTGTTCTCCCACCCCGAGCACCATCCCATCCCTCCTGCTCCCCACCCTCAGCAACAGAAGCTTTTCCTGCTTCTTCCTCACATCCAGGAATAGCCACAGGAGCTGGAATGACTGAAGCAGCCATCAATTAACTGTTCCAGTGCCACCCCAATTAAATATCCCGAGGGTGACCATTGCTCCCACATTTATCAGGGAATGATGCACTTGGAAGGATGCAGCTCCATAAATTCCCAACAAATCACGATCCATCCCAGAAGGGAGGCCAGAGTTTGCTTCAGCAAATACAGTGGGGATCTATTTGCACCTCCACAGCCCATTCCCACCTTGAAATTCCCCCCTCCAGGCAGTGCCCAAGCCCAAATTCCACTTGGCAGGGACTCCAGGAATAATCCAGCTGAGTGGCAAGTGGGCACAGAGGAGCCTGTGGTGACTGCGTGGGTTCTGCCTTCATGTCAATCCCATTATTTATACAAAAACAACTTTAAGCCAAGCACCACAAACATAAATAAAGGGACAGAGATCCCTCAGCACCCCAGGCTTTCACAACTTCTGCTGCCTCTCCTTTGAGTCAGGAAAGCAAATCCTTCATTTGGAGTTTTCACTGATCCCTCCCTGACCCACAGCTTGTTCCTATCCCTAACCCACACTGGTCCCCTTAATCCTTTTTGGGGTTAGCTCCATGGGACTGGGAAACCCACAGGAACACTGAGGTCTGGTCTGCAATCCCCAGCAGGTGTTGTCCCCCATGGAAGGGGCAGGATGGGGCTCTCACACCCAAATCCCAACTCTGTGTCCCACTTTGCTCCTCTGGCCCTTCCTCCCGGGCTGTTTGTGCCTCAAATCCCTTCTCTGAGAGATTTGAATCACTCACTCAAGGGTTTGGGAACATTCCTGCCATCCCATGGTGCAGGGCAGGCACTCACTGGGTGGAGACAAGCTGGAGGAGGAGTCCTGGAAGCCGGAGATAAAATTCCCTCTGGCACCACACAGATCTCAGCTGATGGAGAGCACCACACCCAGCTCCCCGGGCTCCACGCAGACAGGAATTCCCTTTGCAAACCAGGTCCCTGTCACACCTCAAACAGCATTTCCACTGCTCTCATCCCCCATAAAGTCACTCCAGTTCTCACCTGCTTTGAAAGGAGTCATTACTGCCATGTGAATAATATTCCTATTAAAGGTGAGGAAATGACACGGGGTTCCTCCTCAGAGGTTACAAGTGGTGACAGGGCCACCATCAAGTCACAGCCTGTCCTGTCTTGAGTGCAAAGGCAGAGTAAAACATGAACCTACAATTTCCAAAACCCAATAAATCACCAAGGTGCTTTCATTGATCCTTCCTAACATTTCCCACCGTGGGGATGCAGGGATCACAGCTCTCCCTTCACAGGCAGCTGCACCTCCCAACCCTTGGGGTGTCCCCGGGGTGTCCCTGGCTCACCCCAGGAGCTGGGGACAGCCTGATGTGGCTGCAGAAGTGCTGCCAATTCCCTGGCATTTCATCCCTCCCATGGAAACATGCACAGAACATCAATGGTGCCTTTGTGATCCCTCAGCTGACTCCATTCCTCACAGAGATGAGAATGGAAGAAGTGAAATGACGTGACAAATCCAGGACATTTTCCATCTGAAGGACGCTGAGGAGCTCCTGGCATGAACGAGGTCCCACGAGCTTGTATCTTCAGGAAACTCAGAGTTATCCTGCCAAAGGGTGGGGGGAGACCAGATCCCCTTCCTGTCTATAAATATTTTTCTGCTGTTCTGCTCCTCCAGCAGAGCTCTTCCAGATTTCTGTCGGAGCAGAGGAGCGCTGGGGCTGCCTCTGACGCACGCCTGGAGCAGCTCCAGCGACATCCAACACCACAGACAGGGAAGGGCTGGGCATAACCCACGCTCATGATGTCCCACAGCTCCCAAAATCTTCACCCCAATCCCCGTGGCTGTGTCTGTGCCACAGCTCTCCCGTGGGGCTGGGTCATGGGGAGGGAACTCTGCACAATCCCACGTCCCTGAGGATGCTCCCACATCCCTCATCCGGGGCTGGACGTGCAAAATCCCAGCAGCAGGTGGTTGGGAATGTGAAAATGGGAAGGTTTAATCTTCCTCCTGCTTTTCTGAGCAGTGCAAGGGAGAGGAGCCTGGCACAATCCTGAACCTTTTCCCCAAAGGGGAGGGCTCCAGGTCAGATGCTCGGGAAGCCAGCAAAGCAAACCCGGGGTTTGTACCTTCAATCTGCTCACCAGATGTGCACTTCAAAAAGCCTCCAAGTCCAAGTCAGCTGCAGGAAAGAGCCTTTAAAGTCCTGTGCTGTGTGACCTACATCCCTCATTCCTCACTCCTGCAGCAAAACTCTTCCTCTTTTCACTTGACCTCCGATTGTTTCCCCTTTTATCCCAAAGGCTTGAAAGCCGTACTGAAGTGCATCGCCAGCGATCCAAGAGCAAGGAACAGAGAGAGAGAGATGTGCAGCTGCCATGGAAAACCTTGATGTGTGCCATACCCTCGAGCTCCCAGCATTTCCCAGCTCCAAATCCCTAAAACCCGAGCAGGAGAGGCGGGGAGGGTGAACAAAGGCGGGAGCGCTCGGCTGGAATTTTCTCCCCAGGTGCTCGGAGCTCCATTCAATGGCAGCAGCATTAATGTCTAGTCCATTCTTCCAGCACGTTGCCTTGACCTCCTTGGATGTTCAGAGCTCAGCAGCCTCTGGCTGTGCCCTCCCTGTCACCCCCAGAGTGCTGCAGGATTCCTGGTGTGCCCGTCCTGCAGTGGGACTATGGAATAGCAGAGCTGGAAGGGAACCACAGGATCATGGATCCCTGCACAGACACCCCAAAATCCCACCCTGGGCCTCAGGGTGCTGTCCAAACACTCCTGGGTCCCTGAAATTTGGGATTTTTGAGCTTTCTGTGCTTTCTGACACAGACCCCCAGGAGAACACTGCTTTTGACCTGAGGCCTTGAAGCTTCCAAATGTGAGTGATGGAGTTAAAATCACGGGTGTGTAATTAAATAGTAGTGTGTGATTTCACATGGTGAAGGGTTTGGAATTTGAGATTTTTATAATATAGCAATAGGTATGGGATAAGATGGAGGATTTTGGGTGCTCATCTTCCTTCTTCTTCATGATTTCAGGCAGCAGTTTTTGGTTGGACAGTCAGTGCTGCACTGTGGTCACAGGAGTTTGGTTATTGGGTCAAAAGTATCAATAATATAAGTGTTAATTCTCTATTGACTGTTTAGCTTTAAGAGACCTTGTAGATCCAGCTCCATTTTGCTCACTTTTAGCTGGTAGCCACTAATTAAGTGGTGCAAATACCACCTTTCCACCTGGGCAGTGCCCAGCACCCTCCTGCAGGAAGAACCTTTCCCTGAACTCCACCCTAAACCCCCTCTGGCACAGCTCCCCCATCCCCTGGGGGCTGCCCCTGCCCCAGAGAGCAGAGGCTGGCACTGCCCAGGTGAAGCAGGGACAATCCCTGTGCCACCAAGGCTCCTTCCACACGCCCTGCAGGAAGCTCTGAGTGCTCAGAGCGAGTTTCCTGAGCTGAGCCTGGAAAAAAACCACGGCACAGTGCCAGGCAGCTCGTCCAAAACCATCTTCAAACTCCCCAGGCTGCTGCCCGTGCCAGGAGAGGATATGGATGTGCCACTGACCCAGTGACACAGTGACAGCTGCCAGGGACACAGGGAGCTGCCAGCCTGGGCTCCTGCAGGTAAAACCAAAGCAGGAGAAAAGGGAAGCTGTGCTGAAAGCTGCTCCTGCACTCTGGGAAAGGGAATCCTGCAGGGGAAAGGGAAAAGGGACAGAAATGGAAAGAAAACAGGGGAAAAAACACTTCTGTCCACTGGAATCATATCCCATCTATTTTTAATATTTAAAAGGAAATGTGTTTGCTGGCTCATTAACAATAGAGCTTTTCATCCTCTGCAGCAGAGTAAACCCCCAGTTTACTGGTCTAAACCCCAGTTCAGCAGTTCTCCCAGCTGCTGCAGGACCAGCAGCTCTGAGCCCCAAAAGCTGCACCTGGGGCTGGGCCCAAGGGGGAAAAACAGAAATGAGGTTTCAGAAAAGCCCTCCCTGTTTGCATTCTTTGTGAAACACCCTCGAAGCCAGCAGCAGCTCAGGGTCTGCTTCCAGCCTTGGAACTGGGGGATCCATCCCACCCTGGATTGTTCCAAATGCCCCCCAAACCCTCCTGAGCATCCTGTGCAGGAGGGCACAGGTTTGGGCCCTCGGCTCTTCTCAATCTCAGACAATTCCACTTCCCTTTATTTGCTGACATAATCCCTAAAATAGGAAACTTGTTCATAACAAAAACAGACACACCCACAGCCACAATGACAAAACTGTCTCCACAGCAATATCAACATAAACCTGTTTTCTCCCTTGTTTTCTGACAAGAGTTTATTTGCAACACAAGCACAGATAAATTATTTGTGCCTTTTTTTTTCCTTGCATTTCAGGACAAAAAATTCCAAGAACAAAACTTACAGACAGAACTTTTTCACTGCCAACCCTCCAAACTGACTGGGGTTTATTTTAATTTCTCTGAAACAATTAAAAAAAAATAAAAGCAGGCATTCTAGGGAATGGGGCTTGTACTTCTGAGAGGTTCCATCTGTATAAATGGGATGGAATGGGATGGAATGGGATGGAATGGAATGGAATGGAATGGAATGGAATGGAATGGAATAGAATAGAATAGAATAGAATAGAATAGAATAGAAT
>JAOTQZ010000359.1:36659250-36678995 GCA_026546895.1 Pogonocichla stellata | reverse complement strand
ATCCCTGGAGTGTCCCAGGAGTTCCTGGGGGTGGCACTCAGGGAACAAGGTGGGGATGGGGCACAGCTGGGACTCCATGGGCTGGGAGAGCTTTCCCTACCAAAACAATCCTGGGATTCCTATTGCAGCCCCAGGGGATTCCTGGCTGCTCCTGACACATTTTTCGAGGGGCTCTGGCAGGAAAAGATCAGTGGGTCCCTCTCTGCCTTACCCTCAGCAGCATCAAGGAATGTTTTGTGTCCCCTTTTCCTCTGACTCCTGAATTTTCCCAGCCTGTCTGAGGGGTCTCTGTGCCTCCTGCCCTTGCCGTGGTGCTGCTGAGTTTGCAGGGATTCAGGGAATTGTGGCTGCTCTAGGATCAGCTGCTTTTCACCCTTTTATTGATGATTTCTTCCAGCTTCCCTATAACCACCCTGCTCACACCATGGGAGTGTTGGGGTGTCTGTGCAGGGCCAGGAGTGGGACTGGATGATCCCTGTGGATCTTTTCCAGCTCAGGAGAAGATTCTGTGAAATTCTGTGATTCGGTGATTACAAAACCAGCCTGGAGCTGGGGTGAAGACGGTGACTCAGTTGTTTTGTTTTGTGTCCTGCCCTGACTTGTGCCGTCTTAAACTCGTGCTCATGTCCCTTTTTTGTTACACAACATCTCTTCTGAATGGCAGCACTGAGAGAAGCAATGAAATCTGCAGAACACCGGCCTCAGCTTTTTGTTAGGAAAGAGAAGAATTCAGCATTCCTGGGATTTTTGTCGCTGCCAAAAGGGAAGAGACCAAGTGCTCTTGTTGCCACACAGTCTTTGTTTTGTTTGTAGTATAAGTTGAGCTGGTTTCATATTTTATTTATTACTTATTTATTATTTTATTTCTAGTTTCAATTCCCTGGTGCAGTTTGCTGTTTGACCACACTCACATATCATGTGGCTCAAGCTGATATATTTGTACAAGTGGATTTTTTTTTTAAACTCTGCAGGATTCTTTAACAAACCTAAATGCTTCAAAGAGTCCACTTCAAAAGTGGGACTGTTCACTTCCAGTTTCTTCAACTTTACTCAGTGTATTTTTTTCTTTAATATTTTAATATTAATTATTTATAATTTATTATTCTCACTTACTAGAATTTAGCAAGTGCAACAGAATAGGAACTTGAATTATTTGAGCTAAATCTTAAGAGTGCTTTGCCAGGAAAACTTTGTCATCAGAAGCTTTTTTAAAAAATCAGTATTCTGTGGTAAATTAGACCATGCAAAATATCAGATTATCACGTGTGGATGGTCTGAGGAGGTGCTGAATTTGGAATTTGGTGCCTTTTTTGGGGCAGATCCAGCTGCCTCTTCATCCAGAGCTGCTCTTTCCTTGGAACACCTGTGGGGAAAAAGGAATGTTCCTTTTCCTTCCTAATCCAGCCCCCGAGGCCCTTGTGGTTGTATTTCCTTTTTTATTTTTTATAACTTCTATTTCTTCTTCTTCTATTTCTTCTTCTTCCTCTTCTTCGTATTATTATTATTATTTTGTGTTCCTTTTATTTCTCAGTCCATAATAATTCTTGTCTTCAACGTTTAGGTTAAAATCTTGCAACTATTAATACTTGAAGAAAAGCAAATTAGATTTTTTTTTTCCTTGCTGTTGGTTGGGTGTTTCTTTTCTACTTCAACTGTGGGGACAATATTTTCCAGACTGCTTAAAATCCCTAAATTCTGAGCCTGCATTTTTATGATGTTTCTTTCTTTTTTTTGAGATTATTTTTCCTCTGCTCCCCCATCCTACCTTGATTATTTTTAATATACCACAGCCTCACTGTTACTAGTTTTTTTTCTATTATGAAAGATATTTTATATAATAAACACACATTTATAATGTAATAGAATTTATATATTATACATAAATTAAGAATTATTCACTTTCATCTTGGTGTTTCCAGGCTGTGGAATATAATCTCTGTTCATCCCTCTCAAAACTTTTCAATGGTTTTTTTTTGGTTTGTTTTTTTTTTTGACAGACAAATGAAATTATTTCCTTTGCAGATTATTAGCCTCAATGAAACAAAACACATTTCAAGCAAAAAATGCATTTGAAAAAGCCTTTTCAATGAACTGGATTCATATTGCAAAAAGTTATTTTAAGGATCTATTTTAACCCAATTTTTTAGGATATAATAGTACCATGAGTGGGGATCATTACAGGTGATGCTGCCTTGTGACTGCAGCTTCATCCTGGCCATCATCTCTAATTAAATCCAAGCTGGAATTCACTAATTAGGCTCTGCAAAGGCCAGGCAAACAAAGGAAGGCGTGTGGGATTAAATTTCTGCTTTTCATCCACATCTTTCTGCTTCATCTGCTGGCAAACAGCACGTGGAGCAGCCCTCCATATTTTTTAATATTTACTTTTCATAGTAAGTTCTCCCACACGCTATGTAAAATCTGAATTATTTCTGTGCAGACAATGGTTGATTTCACTTCATGAGCAAAGAAAATTTTGAAATTCTTAAAAAATAAACAAGCCCTGGTTTAGCACAAAAACTTTCTGTGCTGGAAGTGCCTGAGTAGAGATTTTTTTTTTTTTTTTGTGCTAAATCAGTGCTTATTTTCTGTTTCTTGCATAGAAAGGGACACAGGTGAGGAAGCAATGTTGTATTTCAGTATATTTCTATTTTTTTAACCCAGATCTCACTTGGCAGCCTGTCCCAAGGGAATTCAGGGCTGAAATAACAAAATATTTTGGGATTTGAAGTTTGTGTGTGCTTGGAAGAGCAGAGATGGGGCTGGGCTTGGGAAAAATGGGACCAGGGAGGTTTTGGGCATTCCCACACCTTGTCTGGTTCAAAGTGGGTTATTCCCTCTTTTTTTGGTTTTATTTCTGTGTATTTCCCATCTAATAATTCAATAAACCTGGCTAGAGAGGGCTGGAAAGGCTGGGAATGTTCACCTTTTTTTTTTTTTTAATTGTTTAAAATTGCAGGCACTCATTTATTTTCCACACCATCCATGAATTTATTGTTCATGTCCTAAAATATTGAGGCACTTAAAAGAAAACTGAGCAATTCTATCATTTTTGAAGAAGGTTTGTGGTTTCAAGATAATATTTACTTCCTCTAAGTAAATATTCCAGTTTGTGAAGATGAATTATGGCCAAAATTCTAAATTTCCTTTTTTTTTTTTTTTTTTTTTTTTTTAACATCTGTAGCAAAAGGGATTTGGAACATTGCTGGTTGCTGTGTTTGTGTTCCCTTTGTGGAAATCTTTCAGCTGAGCAGCCAAAATAAAATTGAGTTTAGTTGGTTAAAACTTAATCTTCAAGCAGTAAATGCAATAAAACATTTAATTTGCTGTTTATTAACTTGAACTGCAATATTTACATGGCATTTAAATAACAATAACTTGGCTACTAAAACTTAAAATCACAAATAAATACCATTAAGTTTTATTAATTAATTTATAGAATGAGTTTCTCTACAGGAATTGGAACAAGATGAGTTTTAAGATCCCTTCCAACCCAAATCATTCCATAAATCCATGAAATATTAATTAGGGATCCATTCTATTGATAGAATCTGAACTGAAGAAATAAATCACTTAATAAATCTTATTTTTTTTTCCAGAAAAAGCTACAAATGAGTACAACACCAGTGAGGACTGGGGGCTTATCATGGATATTTGTGACAAAGTTGGAAGCACTCCCAATGGGTAAGCTCAGCATTCCAGGGAATTCTGTGCTGCTGTGAGGAAGAAAATGTCACAGAAAACACATCTCAAAATGCTCAACCTCCCAAAAACACAGAGCTGCCTTTAAGAAATATTCCAGCAGGATTTTGGGCACAGCAATTTGGATTTTTTCCAGTTTTTTTTCCTGGAGTTTTGCACAGCACGCCCGAGTTATTCAGATTTCATGATCTGGCATAAATTTGGGGAAGTGACTGTGCCAAGAGGAGAAAGTGAAATAATTTCTGTGCAGAAAAATACCTGGCAAGGAGCAGAGGTTTTTGATGATATTTGTCTGTGTTTGGTTGTTAGGAAAAATAGGAGAGAAAAGGAAAAAAAAAATAGGGAAAAAAAAGAGGGATCAAAAACCAAATCACTTGGAGTCAGTTTAGCCTGAGTGGAACATAAATGGAATTTCAGTGATTTTGTAGTGGCCAAAAGTATTTGCTGAAATTTTGAGTGATTAGATCTTTTAAATTTGGAATTCATCCTTAATTAGTGCATAGGCAGAATTCTGAAGTAATGCAGATTTTTTTATCAGTTAATATTACAATTTGTGGGGTTTCTTGGTTGTTTTGGTTTGGTTTGAATTGATTACCTGCCACAAGGAATAACAGCAAATCTCTTCAATCTGGGAATCTTTAGTCCTAAAGGCAAAAAATATCCTTTGATAAAAATCAAAATTTTTAGTGCCACAAAACCTTTGTAGAGGGAACTGTTTTATATCTGCTTGTGGAGGAAGGGATGTTGTAAAAAATTCAGTGAGTTTTAAAAAATCACATATGCAGAAATAGAAGTATATAAAATGCATAATTAAACCTAAATGTATGTATTTGTATAGAAAATAAACTCCTAAATTCTGATTTTTAAACACCACTGCTGCTGGCATATTTTAATTCAATTTTGTGTCATTTTCTTTCCTTCTGCCCTTGAAAATAAAGAAGATTGTTGCCTACCCTAAATAAAAATACAACTTAAAATAACTTGGGTTACTTTGTTGAGTGGTTTGTGTGTGAAATAAAATGAAAATATTAGGACTAAGTGTATTTTTCTAGCACAGAGGCTTTGCTTTGCTCTGCTAATCCAGCAGCTCAAGCATCTTGCAGTGATACTATTTTTTAAATGCTGCATCAGCTTTTTTATTTTAGGATTTTATGTTTTTAAATGTTCCAAATATCAGTGTTAATGAAGCCTTTGACATGCCTGAGCTGCTGCCAGCCATTAATGCTCATTTCAAGTGTGGAAACCCCTCAGCAGAAGCATTTAAAATGCTATTTATTTATTTTAAATTATCATTATTTATTTTATATTTGTTAATATATCTGCTATTTATTATTCTCTGCTCTCCTCAGATTGTGCTGAAACAAATTACAAAAATCTTTGTTTCCATTTATTGAATAATCTCTTTTTTTTGGGACATTTCTTTCACTGTCTGGCTCAAACCCTGCAATTGCTTCCCTTCCTGGCCTGGCAGCAGTTTTTTGGGAATGGATGTGGAGTGCCAGGATAAAAAAAAAAAAGGGAATTTCTTCCAATCCAACACCCAAAACCAAACTGGTAAATGAGGAAATCTCTGCCCAGCCTTGGGAGGTGCAAGTTCAGTGACATTTCTGTTCAATAAATTCAGGTTTGGTGACATTTTTGTTCATTAGGTTCAGGTTTGGTGACATTTTTGTTCAATAATTTCAAGTTTGGTGACATTTTTGCTCAGTAGGCTCAGGTTTGGGGACTTTTTTAAAAATAGGTTCAGGTTTGGTGACATTTTTGTTCAATAAATTGAGGTTTGGTGACATTTTTGTTCAGTAAATTCAGGTTTGGTGACTTTTTTGTCCAATAGGTTCAGGTTTGGTGACATTTTTGCTCAATAATTTCAGGTTTGGTGACATTTTTGTTCAGTTCTGGTGGAGGTTTGGGCTCATTCCTTGCACAGCTCCTCCACTCCCATTTATTCTGAATTTCCTTGTTCCTTTGCAGAGCCAAGGATTGCCTTAAAGCCATCATGAAGAGAATGAATCACAAAGTTCCCCACGTGGCTTTGCAAGCTCTCACAGTGAGTCAATCCCCAAATTTCCCCCAAAAACCACCCAGAATGCAGCAATTAAATATTTACTGATCAATTAATCAATATCTTGTTTAAATCAGGGCCCATGCTGAATTTACCTTTTATTTTGGATTATTTGCACTCTTTTTTTTTTTTAATTTGCACTTTTTTTCCCTGCATTTTCCCAATTTTCTTTCTGCTGTCAGCTTTTAGGAGCCTGTGTCTCCAACTGTGGGAAAATATTCCACTTGGAAGTGTGTTCCAGGGATTTTGCCACTGAAGCTCGAGCTATAATAAACAAGGTAATTTTTTTCAGAACCTTCAATCCTGGGGGAGGATTATTTTGGTAACTTCTCCAAATTAATACTGTAATGCACATTTTCTAGTTTTTCTGCTCTGTTGTCACTAAAATTTGTGTAATTTTTACTCTGAAAAAAATAATCTGTTAAAGAACTGACAGCTGATAATCCTTCAAATTTTTACAAAATTACATGAGCAGTTTTAATTATAATCTGTGTTCCTAAGCTCCATTAATTTGATCATGGTAAGTGCAGCTTTATTTGAAGAGAGTTTTTATTAGGCTTGAAGGAAATTCCTGGGCTGAAGTGAAAGGGAAAATGATGAGGAAGTGAAATGATATTTTTTCCAGGATAAAGTTACAAACAATCTTTGTTAGTTTTTAGAGATTCTGGGAATGCTGAATGAGAAAGTAACCAGGAAAAGGAGAATGAAATGGTTGGGGTCAAGCAGCTGCTGGGATCTAAATCTGGATGTGAGGAATTGAATAAGCAGGAGCAGCTTTTCCCTAATTACTGCTCCAGTTGGAAACAAAACTGGTTAATGGGTTAAACAGGAGTTTTCAGATCCATGGGAGCCCTGCAATCATCAGAGGCTGAGCAGAGCAATTAAGGAAAGAATTAAAATTGCTGGGAAGCAAAATGAGTTCACACCTCTTGTGTTTCTGGCTTTCTGGGGAAAAATAGGTCTGCAAGTGTTCCCTGTGTTCCCATTAGCCAGGAAACATCCTGGAGCTCAGCACTGACCTTCAGCACCCAGGGGTGGCCAGGGATCCTGGAATCCCAGCCAGGGGTGGGCAGGGATCCTGGAATCCCAGCCAGGGGTAGGCAGGGATCCTGGAATCTCACCCAGGGATCCTGGAATCCCAGCCAGGGAGGAGCAGAAATCCTGGAATCTCACCCAGGGATCCTGGAATCCCAGCCAGGGATGTGCAGAAATCCTGGAATCCCAGCCAGGGATCCTGGAATCCCAGCCAGGGATGTGCAGAAATCCTGGAATCCCAGCCAGGGACCCTGGAATCCCAGCCAGGGATGTGCAGAGATCCTGGAATCTCACCCAGGGATGTGCAGAGATCCTGGAATCCCAGCCAGGGATGAGCAGAAATCCTGGAATCTCACCCAGGGATCCTGGAATCCCAGCCAGGGATGTGCAGGGATCCTGGAATCCCAGCCAGAGATGTTCAGGGATCAAGGAATCCCAGCCGGAGATGTGCAGGGATCCTGAAATCCCCACTCCATGGAAATTTTCTTCCTTTACCAGGCTGTCCCTGCAGCTCAGCTCCCACTTTAGGAATAGCAAATTTCCCTGTGGATTATCCCTATGGATAATTCCTTTCTGTGGGAGAAGTTGATTCAAGGAGACACAGATCAGGTTTTTTGGGGGTTCTCAGCTGGGACAAACCTGTCCTGGCATGTGGGGAGAAACTGCAGAGACCACAGAGGTGGATTGTAGGGAAAGATGTCTTGTAGGGAAGGATTTCTTGTAAGGGAAGATTTCCTGTAGGATTTCTTGTAGAGAAAGATTTCTTAGAGGATTTCTTGTAGGGAAGAACCAGTGGCTTATATCAGACCAATTTATGTGATTGGGAAGTGGAAAACAACACACCTGAGAAGGAGTGAAGAGAAAATTGAGGTTATATGGAGGGTGAGTAATGCAGACAGGCAGAAATTTGGGGTAAGTGTGGTAGGCAGCTTGAGTTTCTCCAGAATTGGTGCTCCAGGAGCTCAGCATGTTCTCTGGAATATCAGATCAGATCTTCTCCACTCTGCTCCCCAAATCTTCTCAATCAACACAAGTATTCATGATTAAGGATATTCATAGTAAAATGGGTTTGGTAACAATTTTGATAACAGCTCCTTGAGGCTCAAACATCCCTTTTTATCCAATTTTGTCTCCCAGGCTCATCCAAAAGTGTGTGAAAAGCTAAAATCCCTCATGGTGGAGTGGTCAGAAGAATTCCAGAAAGACCCACAGTGTAGCTTAATCTCTGCAACCATCAAATCCCTGAAGGAGGAAGGGGTCACTTTTCCTGCAGCAGGATCCCAGGTAGGAGCTGTTGGGGACACTGAGGGATCCCACACTCTGATTTCCTTCCCCAAATGCCCTTTTCCTGTTTGTCCCATTTCCTGTCCATGTCAGGAGTTACCCTGCATTTGGAGTGGTTTATTTTTCACTTCTGGT
Source organism: Pogonocichla stellata (assembly GCA_026546895.1). Lineage (NCBI taxonomy): Eukaryota > Metazoa > Chordata > Aves > Passeriformes > Muscicapidae > Pogonocichla > Pogonocichla stellata. The sequence continues at coordinate 36,670,777 of JAOTQZ010000359.1, read as the reverse complement.
GGTTTCTTGTGCCCAATCTTAACAGCAGAAATGATGCCAGGTGGTTTTTTCCTGACTTTTTATTATTGCTACTCCCAAATATTTCCATGTTATTGAGTCCTGAAAATTAAAATTACAGTTTCTTACACAAAGTTTACTTTCCTCTATATGAAACACAGAAAGTTTTTTAACTTTTACAAACACTGTGAGTTTTTTAACTTACAAACACTGAGTTTTTTAACTTTTACAATCCCTCCTTCCTCCACAAAGATGTTTTCACTTCTAAATCTGATCTATGTGTAAAACATATGGTAGAAACATGGGAGAGTTGAGCACTGGCACCCAATTCCAGTTTCTGGTGGGAATGAAAACTCCAGGAATGATTTCATTCTGCTGCTGGGGACAATTGTAGGATTTAAATCAGCAGCTCCCAACTGGAGCATTTTCTTTCTTGAAGGGAGAAATGAGAGTAATTTAAATGAGTAATAAATATGACTAATATAATGATTTCAATAAAATCAGTTATTTCAATTAAATCTCATTATTTATTTTACTTCTTTTCCCTGCTGAAAACAGAAAAAAATCTGAAGAGTGCTGATTTTTGTTTCTAGATCACCTGGATTCCATAACCCACCTGATCAGAAGCAACTTGGTGCTAATTTTTAAAGGATATATTATTATGGAGATTTCATTTTCATTTGTCCCTCTGTTGTTCCCACCTTTGCAGGCTTCCACCAGTGCTGCCAAGAATGGCTCCTCATCCAATAAATCCAAAGAAGATGAGGATATAGCTAAAGGTGAGTTGCTGTCTCAGCCTTGGGTTAGACTCCAGAAGTTTTGTTAAAAAGCTGGGAAATGGGAATTTGGGCTGCACAGAACTGAATCCAAGGGCACAGTAGAGTGGGAATTGTGGCATTGCAGGAGTTCCCCTCATCCATGAGGATTTGGGGTAACACATTCCTCCATCACACAGCATTTTAAATATTAACTTTCAGCACTACAGACACAGACCTTGTTTAAATAAAGAAAAACCCTCTTTGTTAAATCAGGCGCTCAAACTGCTTTTTCTCCAGGGATAACCTCACAAATTTGTTCTTTTCCTCTCTGCCCCACCTGCAGCTATTGAATTGTCTTTGCAAGAGCAGAAACAGCAGCAAATGGAAACCAAGTCCTTGTACCCATGTGCAGAAATGGCAGCAAACCCCCCGAGCCTGAGGAAGGTGCGAGCTCTCTATGACTTTGAAGCTGTGGAGGACAATGAGCTCACCTTTAAAAGTGGAGAAATTATTTTTGTTTTGGATGACAGGTACAATACACTCAGGTGGAGCTGCCTTTGTTGCACCACTCTTGTTTTCTCAGGGTAGCACATTTTTCCTCTGATGCTTCTCTTCCCCCCCACAGAAATGTCATTGTCACTCTGCCCTCCCTCACATCCCTTTCTCTTCCTTCCATCTTTCCAAAATCCTGGTTCCTGACCTCAAATCATTTTCAGTGCAGGGAGAACCTCGAGTATTTCATCCAATTTGTAGTTTTGAAGAGAAATCTTAATTGGTTGTCTGACATAAGAAAATGCCTTGGCATCACATTCCATCTGCTTCCAGCAATTGTTAAACCTCTGGCTATCAAGAATCACATGTGCCAAGAATAAAACTGATTAAAACCAGCTCAACTAATGATTGGTGTTAACACCTATAGGACATAAACAGCTTTAAAGGGCTGGCAAGTAATCAATGTAAAGAACTGATGAGCTGTGTTCAATTTTCAGTGATCCCCTGATTCCTCTTTCTCCCTCCCTCCCCTCTGCCCCAGCTCCTGTTTGGCTTTGTGCTAATCCCTGCAAATATTCTCTGTTAGATATCACAGGGTTTTGGTAAAAAAATCACCAAATGTCTCTCTGAACCTGAGATTTTCTGTAAAACCCCAAATATGTCCCTGGCTCTGTTCACCCCAGAGTTCTGTAACCCTTCTTTGTTCCCCCAGTGATGCCAATTGGTGGAAAGGGGAGAACCACAGAGGAGTGGGGCTGTTCCCATCCAATTTTGTCACCTCTGACTTGACTGTGGAGCCTGAGGCAGGTGAGTTACCTGCTGAAATGGTTGATGGATTATTACAGAGGCTGAAATGATGGATTATCTCATGATTATTTCACAAAGGCAGCTTTGTGCTGCAATCCTAATTAGCCCAGCAGCAAAATAATTTCCTCTATCAGCCCCAGGAAAGAGTTGAGACATCCTGCCCTTGTTTCAAACAATCAAGCACAGATCACTCCATAACTCACTTTAATTTCTGCCTCTGTTTCTCTTTTTAAGTTATTACCATTTTCTGTGACAGAAATTTGGTTCGATTCACCATAATTCCTTGTCAGCAGCATATTTACAAATCCAGCAAATTGCCATTTCAAATGTCACAGTGTCTTTTCACACAGAAAAATAACAAGGAGCAAATGTTTGTTTGGAGTTATCACAGCAACAGGGAGAAAAGAAACTCCTCTCTGTTCTTGCAGCAGCTGTGGATAAAATCTCTGCTCCTGAGGACACTGCAGAAGAAATTAAGAAAGCAGAACCTGAGCCAGTTTACATTGATGAGGTATGGAGCCACTTTAAAATAAAATATTGCTGGGCTATTCCATTCTTTTGGTGCTGAATGTTGGCAGATGATTCTTTGTCTATAAAGAACTTTTTTATTTGAATATTAAACCAATCTTGGCATGGCTGAGAAACCAAAAGTTCTTCATCTTGGCTTCTTCCCCTTTCAGGAGAAGATGGATAAAACACTGCAGGTACTTCAGAGCATAGATCCCACGGATTTAAAGCTTGATTCTCCAGATCTGCTCGACTCAGAAGGTACTTGCAGCACTAAATGAGCTCTTTTTTTATGACTTCTTCTCACAATTACCTTTTGTGGATTGAGCTGGGAGTTCTTTGTGTTTATTTTAAGCTTAGGGGAGCTGTGCTCTGTACTAACAGTGCTGGAGAACACTTATTTCACTGTGGGAGTGTGGGGCTCTGGGGATAATTTGAATTTTTTTTAATAGTTCCAAGCCAGCTCCATGTTTAGCAGGATCATTTGCATAACTCCCAGCTCTGTAAAATGCCTGAGCTTTGCAAGATCCATCTACCAATCCCAACTCTAAAATAAATAAGTAATTAATTTTACTGTAGCTGGATAAAATATTTTTGGCTGCATTTAAACATTTAATTGTGCAAGACATCAACTGCCTCAACACTTTGTCTTCACAGATATGTGCCAGCAGATGGGTCCAATGATAGATGAAAAACTAGAAGAGATAGATAGGTGAGAACAATTTCTTCACTGATTTCCTTCCAATTGGGCAGTTTTAATAATATTTTTGGTACTTTCATCTCCTAAGCTAGAAAACCTTGCAAAAAAAATGTAACAATTTCACCTTTATTTTTTTTTATTGCTGAAATAATCAAGTTGTGAGTGTGTGCTCTGACATTTGATTGCTGCTCTCCCAAAATTCACTGCACAGGTCATGGATGCTTTTCATTTTGGCATTTTGTGACTGTAGCCTTGTCCAGCCTGTCTAGAGGTTTTTCAGTTATTTTCAGAATTATTCCATGTTATCCTTAGGAAGATGGAGAGGCACTGGGGACAAGGGGTGGAGGGACAGGACACAGGGAATGGGGGATGGATGGGATTTTGGGAATTGGGAATTCCTGGCTGGGCTGGAATATTTGAGGGTGGAAAGAACAGGGAATTCCAGCTGGGGATTGCAGCTTTGGTGCCAGCACTGCTTGTGCAGCTCTTGGATTTCCCTTCCAGTCACACCACGGCAATTTTTCAATATAAATGGGTAAAAAAATTTACATTTACCCTTTTAGGGGCTTCTTTTTCTTGCATGCTGAGTGCAGCACTGTTCTTCCCTCCCCACCTAAGATGTCCCAGCAGCTCAGTGCCCTCTGCCTTTGTTTTGGGACAGGAAACATTCCGAGTTATCCGAACTGAACGTGAAGGTTCTGGAAGCTCTGGAGCTCTACAACAAACTGATGAATGAGAGCCCCATGTACTCAGCCTACTCCAAACTCCAGCACCCTGCACAATTCCCACCCACCTCCTCTGTGCAGGTCAGTATCCCTGGAAGCTGGAAACTCCTGGAAGCTGGAAACTCCCTGCTATTTATCCCCATTTGCAAAAAAATCACAGCGAAACCTGAAAGGAGCCCACGAGCAATCTGACATTGCCTTTGCAAGAAATTGGGATTTATTCACTAGAACAGAAGGTTTTTGCTTGGGGACTGTTGAAAATTCCAAAAGATCCCTTTCCATAATTCATTTCTTGCAGTTGGAATAGGGTGTTGCAGCAGCTTGGTGGATATTCTTGCTGTGAGTCATGTCAATCTCCAAGTAAAATGTTCTCTTCTTATCTCATAGTGGGGATGGGAGGGAACTGGAATATCAGTCTATTAATCCCAAGTGTATTTTTTGCTAACTATAGAAACACTCTTCTTTTAGCTCCTTTTGCCCTTAGAAAAATGAACATTTTGTATCAGTTCTAAACACGTTGTGTTTGTGCTCCAAACTGTTCCACACTGTCCCTAATGATGGCTTAAGGAAGAAACATGGAGGGGAAGGAGAGATTTTCAAAAAGCACAGAATGAGGGTTTTTACTTGAAGTGAATTTTACTTTCATGTTAATTGTTCAGTGGGAAAAGAATAGTTGCCATGGCAACTGCTAGATCTGAAAATATGTCAGTTAAAAGTGATTCTGTGTCCTTAACTCCCAGTAACGATGGAAAATTCATTAGATCTGGAGGTTACAAAGTAATTTAAGCCAGAAGACAGCTGGAGTTTGCTGTTTCCTTCCAAGATTGGTGCAAACCTGTTCATCCCAAATCCAAGCACCTCCAGCCTGTGCCACCTGAATTTTTGAGGGGAATCTTGCATGATTTCAAGCAGAATTGGAAGAAACTGCAGGTTTTGCTTCCAGCTTTAGAATATTCTGGTGGGTTTGTTGCAGAGTGTGCCAAGCACCAAATCTCCTGGCTTTGATTTGATTTGCAGTCGTATCCTGTGCAGCCTGCCAGTGGGAATTACATGATGCAGGGAGTGTCCATGTCCCCAGGATACAGCCTGGCCCCCGAGCACGTGGCCCAGGTGAGGGCTCTGCCCCAGAGCATCAACTCTGCAGCCACCCAGCCACCTCCAGCTGCTTATTTAAGGTATGGTTCCAGCCAATTCTTCATCCTTGGGGGGCATTTTGCCACTTTGCATATTCGTGTGGCATTTACATTTAGCAACATGTCATTTTTTGAGAGGAAAATACTGATTTTACTAAACCAGGGAGCAATGAGAGCATCACTCTGGATCTAATTGATCCTGCACAAGATTTCCCAGGAAGGATTATTTAAGAGAGCAAGGTTAAAAAGGAACTTGTGACCTCAGCTTTAAGCACTCAGCACCAAAGCTTAAAAATTAAATAGTGGGAGTAAGTTAAAGAGTAAGTTAGAAAGGAGGAGTAAGTTAGAAGGAAGGAGTAAGCTAAAAGAGTAAGTTAGAAAGGAAGAGTAAGTTAGAAAGGAGGAGTAAGGTAGAAGGAAGGAGTAAGCTAAAAGAGTAAGTTAAAAGGAAGGAGTAAGTTAGAAAGCAAGAGTAAATTAAAAGGTAAAAGTTACGTAGTAGAGTTGTTGAGCTGCTGGAAGAATTTTGAGGGTGAAAACATTTTTCCTGCAAAAACCATAAAAAACTGCCATGTTATAGACATGACAAGTATGGAATTCCTGGGAAACTCTGTTTATTAACCGGGAGGAGTAACAGGAGAGGAAGTGCAAGGCCAGACTGATTTCAGTTGTGTGTAAAAATTTCAGCGCGTGTGTAAAAATCGGTATTTTTATAGCCGGCAAAACACGAAATCCCTTCAGAAACGGCCATTTTGGTGAAATGTGTGTAATTTGGAAGCTCCCAGCTTGTTCTGGGGGTGAGCAGGGATGCTGTGGGTGGCTGTGCTGGGCTCTGAGCTGGCTCTGTCAGCGTGGTTGGTGTTGTGTCCCCGCAGCCCCGACCCCGCGCTGCCGCCGCCCTTCCCGAGTGTCACCGGCACCGCCGCCTTCCCCCAGCACCAGATGGGCATGGCCGTGGACATGGCAGCATTCCAGAGCACCCAAGGACCAGCCTACCCCGGGCCACTCCCTGCTCATTCCCTGCTCCAGCAGCAGCCAACAAATTTCCATCAGCAGCCTCTGCTTTAAACAGGAGCGAGGAATTCCGACCCGCCGATCTTTGGGGAGCCCCTGCCGTGGATATCCGAGTCCATTTTCCTCTCAAACAGCCCAACTCGCTGCCTTGGGGTGATGCAGAGTAAAAATAGGCACCAGCTCTGATGGTTATTTGCATTTTTGCATCCTGAACTAGATTAGGGGATGGTTTAAAATAATTCCCCATTCCTCCGAGTCCCTTTTTTTTTTTTTTTCCTCTCCCCTACGCTTTCAGGAAACGCCACTTGTGAATCTTTGAAAGATTGTCCCAAAATAATTTCTCTCTTCAATGTGTTTCTGGAAGCTTGAGGATGCTGAGATGCTGTTGCTTTGCCTCCTCTGGTGTCTTCTGTAATCCTTCTGTCCCAGTGGCTTTAGGGAATCTCTGCAGTTCTGAGTCCCCTTCCTGAAGGACTCCCCGTGGATCCCTGGCTCCAGCTGGAAGAGGAAACTCTGCCACTCAGGACCACATCCCTATGGAAATAGGAGACAAAAAAAGAGGGTTTTAACAGTGCTGCCTCTATATTTCAGAAAACACAGAGAATTGCTGTGTTTTTCAAGTTTTCCTGGCATTCCCTGGTGTCTTGGCAGAGGTGGCACTGCCAGCGCCAGGCTCCTTGGGAAGAGCAGGCAGGGGATGCTCCAAGGTGCTGAGCCAGGAACTTGCACAGAACCTCCTCCCAGTTTTCCTTCCAGTTTGGATGGTGCAGAAGTGAAGGAGCATTGGAATTCCTTATGGGAAAGGAGGGGGCTGGAGAAGGTTTGAAGCTGCTGAAGGATTTGTTCCCTTTCCAAGGGGGAGCTGAGTGGAACAGGAATGGTCTCAGTGGGACCAGGGGGTTCTGCCTCTCTTGGATTTCCTTTCTCTGCCACTGTGTGTCTGAAGAAGCCCTGACCCCAGAGGAGCTCCTGCACCACTTGGGGAGGGGATTGAAGCACATCCCATGTGCTCTGGGTGGGTTGGGCTCTGTGCTCATGGAATAGCAGAGCCCTGTCCCTGGAGCAGGGATTGCCCCAGAGCTGGGCACATGTGCCAGTTGGTGAGACAAGAAATCCAAGAATTTCTTCCCTGATGCACTTTTTAAAGGGTGGGATTTGTCCATGGGAGCAGATGAGCTGGATTATCCTTTGGGAATGTGGGATTTCTTTCTTCTGGTTTCAACTGCTGAAAAACAAACAAAAAAATCTCTTCATCCTCCTGTTTGCCTCCTCACTGGAGCATGGTCACATTTATCCTGCTTTTAACCACCTCTGGTGAGTGATAGTCCTTGGTTTGGGGAAATAATGGAAGCAAATTACTGATGAAAACATCTCAATTAAATGCAGGAAGCTCCCAGATGTTGAAATAAGCAATTTTGATGGATAAATTTCATCCCAGATTGGAACTCCCAGGCTGCTGAGTGACAAAACCCACTCTTCACTCAGCACCTCCTCCATTTATTTTCCCTTGTATTTAATTATTTGCTATCTTGACCTTACATTTGCAGCCTCATGCTCATGCAAAAAGTGTTCAGCACCTGCTCTTTAAATCACTTTTTATTTAAATGTGTGCAATTGGAAGGAAGATTTTGTCTTTCCTTTGGACATTAATTTTGTCTTGATCCTTCCCCTGGAAGTAGCTCAGAACAAATAACACACTGGCAATACTGAAGTATTTTGATTTGTTCCTTGTGTCTTTTGAGGAAATGAATTTATTTCCATGCTGCTGTTCCAAATTCTAATTGTTTGGAGCTTTTATTTGTCAGAGTTTACTTTGTTCCAAGTTGGTTTTGGGGTCAAACTAAACCTTGCTCCTGTTGCTATGAATTCTCCATGTTAGGAAATTTAAATTGGTGATTTTTTTGGATTCTGAGCTTTGGGCCAAGAAAAATCTTGGATTGAGCCAGCCAGATATGATTTGATGATGTTAATTGTTAAGTATAAATAATGTATATACTCATTTGTCTGAGATTTTCTACACACCTCCACACATGCCTGACCTTTTATAAAAGCAGATTTGTCCTTCTGTCACCTCTTCTACTCCTAACTCCGTGATATGCAACTTGTAGATAGTGTAAAATAATTTAATTATTATTAAACCAGTGTATTTAGAGGGGGTTGGTGTTTCTCTTCATACTTCTAGACATGATCATATTTATTTTTAAGGCCTGATTGTAACTGAACATGCTGCCAAAGGATTTCTCTAACTCCAGATTTCTACCTTAGGTTTCTACCTGCTGTTTTCTATCAGCAATTCAGGGTGGAGAACTCCTGCTTTTTCATATTTCCTTAACATAGGAACCTTGGGCAACTTTCTAATGAGACTTTTCATGTGATATATTTGTTCCATGGGTGTTAAATATCACTTTGGGATCCATTTCCTTTGGTGTGAGCTGGGGACCTGTTGTGTCTGTTCAGTTTGTCACCCCAGCGTGCTCTGAGGGGTTGTGCTCTGTCACCTGGTGTCACCCACGCTTTGTCTCTCCAATTGGCTCCAGAAATAATGGTAAAAATCAGATTATTGGAACCTTCCAAGTGCTGTTGTGTGTTCTTTGTGCAGGAGGGTTTGGTGGGGGGTGGCCCTGGGCTTGTGGGACTGTCAGGGATTATTTCTTGAGAAGAAGGTGATTTTCTTCCCTTATTTTTATCTGTGCATCTTTTCTAGAGAACTCCCAGGCACTGCCCCTGCTTGCACTGAGAGGTGGCTGTGGGATGAGTAACAAACACACCCAGGAGAATTCCCTGCCCAAAGAGGCAGGAGCTGAGTCCTGTGATCGTGGCTGAGAGTTCTGGCTCATCCCAAAAAATCAGGGTGAATCCCTGAGCTTTAACCCTGCTGCTAAAGCTGTGCATCAACACCAAAAACTCCTGCAAGGAGCCCCAAAATTTGTTATTTACACATCAGTCACTGGTTTTCATCATTTTTAGGATAAACCTCAGAATTCTGGCTCATCCCAAAACATCAGGGTGAATCCCTGGGCTTTAACCCTGCTTGAGACTGTGCATGGATATAGAAAATACCTGCAAGGAGACTCAAAATTTGTTCTTTACACATTACTCACTGGTTTTCATCATTTTTAGGTTAAGCCTGAGAATTCTGGCTCCTGCCAAAAAATCAGGGTGAATCCCTGAGCTTTAATCCTGCTGCTGAATCTGTGCATGGACACATAAACACCTGCAAGGAGCCCCAAAATCTGTCATTTACACATCACTCACTGATTTTCATTTTTGACGTGAGCCTGAGAATTCTGGCTCCTGCCAAAAAATCAGGGTGAATCCCTGGGCTTTACCCTGCTACTAAATCTGTGCATCAACACAAAATTTGTCATTTACACTTCACTCACTGGTTTTCATCATTTTTTTTACAGCTCTTTGGAGCTTCTGACCCCAGTGGGTTGATTTGGGGTCACTTCAGGCTGGAACCTTTAAAAAGCCAAATCACATCCTGAATTCTTGGGGAATGCTGCCTTGTTTTCCCTTCTGAATCCCAACATGACCCAGGGGATCTCTGGAGAGAATGTTTCAACAGAAATGCCTTCCTAGGAGCAGTTTAGTGATGAAACTAAAAATAATCTGATTTAGCCTCGGTGCCCCACACTGACCTTGGACAGAGAATGCAGGCTGCTCCTTCCAGCCATGGAATGAGAGGATTTGGTGTCTGGAGGAGGCTGGGTGTGCTCAGAGCGTGCAGGTGTGGGTGAGCTCACCCTGGCATGTGCACATTCCTCATTGCTCATCCCAGTGGGAGGTGTGATGTGCCTGGAGGTGAAGCTCAGCTGTGGGAAGCAGGAAATCCAGGTCCTGCTTCCAAATCTTCCTCACATTTCAGCTTCCAGCACACCCGGCTCCTGATTTAGCTTGTTTTCCTCCCTGCCCTGGACATGGGAGGCCAGGAATTCCTTCCCAAAATCCCAATACCCAAATATGCCAATACCACCCCAATATCTCAGTATCCCAAATATCCCATCTCTCCCTGCTCAGCTTCAGTTTGAAGCTGAGAATAAAACATCTCTGTAACAATGGCAAAGAATGACAAAATGTAATTTTTTTTAAAAAATGCAATTATTAAATAACATCTCCAGCCTCCCAGGGACAGGAGTTTTCCAGGCACGTTCAGATCCAATATTTGCCAGGAAAATAAACCCCCAGAGGGAGTTTTGTGTGAGCTGGACAGGCAGGGAATGTGCAGAGGAAGGTGAAACCCCAGATTCCTGCTTTTCCTTAATTAAGCAACACCAGCACAGCGATTTCCCCAAATACTCAGGATACTTTTGGAAAAACAGTGCCTCACACATCCCAAAAGCAGCTCCTGGACAGAAAACCCAGAATTTAAAAGTGGCAGAGGGAGAGAAAAGAGCCCTGGCATCCCCAAAGAAGCCAAAGGAGGCAGAGCCAGTCTGAGGCTGAACAGCTCCTCTGTGCCCTGAGCTGCTTCCATCTCCCTGCCAGGACCTCCTGGAGCACGTGGCCAGATGAGGAATAAACTGAATTAGGGGTGGAATTTTTGTCCCAAAATCTTTGTTCTTGGGGTGCCCCAAAGTGTTCCCTGCCAAGAGACGCCAGGCACAGGCTCCAGCTGAGTGGAATTATTGTGATTACTCCTCTCCCCGTGCTGAAAATCTGAATGGCCACTAAATTTACTTATTAATTTATTAAATGAATTTACTCCTCAATTTCCATCTCCCTGATTAACACCTTCCCCAGGCACAAAACAACGTTCAGTGTCCCTCCAGCAGCTCCACTTCTCCAAACAGGCCAAACCACACCAAGGCTCAACAAATAAAGACATAAATAATAAATACAACTCCAACCAATGCCTTCTTTTCCCCCAAATTTGGGGCACCTTTGTCCCATCTCTCCCAAAAACTGCTTCCAAACCCAAAGCTGCGCTGCCAACTCTCTGCTCAACAACAATGCCAAAACCTAAGATTTATCACCATTTCTTAGGATTTATTCCAGTGCAGTCAATAAACAGCTCTCAGTATGGAGCAGTTTGTCCTGATAAGCCTAAATTTGGGGCGGATGTGGTGGAAGTTTAAGGAATTGAAAAACTAAAATTGATAATTGATTTCATGTGTTTGAGGCTGCATTAAAAAACATTTGCTGGGATTATTTTTGTAAGGACACCCATTCAATTGGATTAATTATCCTCATGTGTTAGTATTCCAAATACAGCCATAGTAAAAGTAATTAAACAATCCAGCTCAACAACGAGCTGGATGTTAATAAAATAATAAATAAGCAATAATTAGATAATAATTATAAATGAAATAAATTCTATATATAAATAATAAAATAAATACAGAAAAAATATAAATATATAAAAATTATATATAAAATATAAACATAAAGTAT
>JAOTQZ010000359.1:36636000-36650814 GCA_026546895.1 Pogonocichla stellata | reverse complement strand
GGATGATGTAATTTTATCAGTCATGCACTGGGACTCACTGGCCATTAACAGGAGATATCTCCTGGAGGGAGGGTGGGCTGTGGAAAGATAAAGATGATTGCCCCAGCTGGTTTAAAGATGGCCCATTAGCAGAGAATATGTTCCATGGAGATAAGGGTCACTGCCCCACCTGGTTTCAGCCGATGGGGACAGAATCCACATTTCTGGCCACAACCTATATTGCAACCACCCTGGTCACCCCCACGTAAATTGAGGATGATGAGATGTACCACCCTCTGTCAACTGCCCTGTGTTCTCTCTTCTGAAATACTGGCCCTATTAATCACAGGTGTTCCCCAGCTGGTGCCTCAAACCAATGGGAGGAAAAAGCTGTTGGGATCAGATTCCAGCTTGGATTATATCACTCCTGAAAGCAGAGCTTCAGTCATGGGGGATGAGGGAGGACAGCTGTGTGGTATGAAAAATGGCCAGTGGTGCCCAGCCTGATGAAGAAGTGCAGGGAAGCAGAGTGCTGCTGCTGTTTCTCTCTGCCACCTGGTGAGCCAAATACTTGCTCATGGCATCATCTCGTGGTTACCCAAGTAATGACCTGCTCTCATATTGCTTTGTCCCTCAGGCCATATTGGCCACAGGTGTAACCTGTGGAGAATTTAGAATTCAGGCAAAGAAGTCACATGCTTTTGTACTGACTGAGAAATAGAAATTAGTCTGCATTAAGCCAAAATGAGCAGTATGGGACCAAGTAACCAAGAGCTGCAGGGGGAAAGGCTGGGAAAATCTACAAAACTCCCCAAACATTTCAAAGAGGGAACGCATTGCATAGACCACTTTTTTTTTTTTAGTCTAAATTAAGATAAGTTTCTCAAAGCTCAGTCAAAGGACTGAAGTTCAAATCCATTTCATCTGTTTTTTGGTGCAAGAACATGGCTTTCAATTGAAAAATTAAGGCTGCTGAGATCCAAACGAAGGCAGATAAAAACAATTTCTACTCTGCACACTACGTGATGAGTGACAATCAAGAAGGAAAAAAAAATATTAATTGGGTTACAATAGTATTTTAATGCCTACAAACGGAAGTTTGAACAACAGCCATCTCATTTCCAAGGTGTTTTGTGAAATCAACCATTCTCATGTGTAAGGATGTGCTGCATTCCCATGGCTGAGTGATCCCAGCACAAGCAGCAGAATCTTCCCTCTGCCCAGTTTGCTGCCAGGGGGGAGAAGCACTGCACACAGGGAGTTTTGGAGCCCCTGTGCACAGATGTATTTGTCACTACAAACAGGAGTGTCCACACAGTAACCCAGGCATTGGTTGTGAATCCATGGCCAAGGAGTTCTGCACAAACAAAATGACTGTGACTTGTGCTTGCCATTTGGGCTCCTGTGCTGGCCAAGGGGGAGGCTGGGTGTCTGTGCTGTCTCCTGATGGATTGCAGGGCTGTAGCTGCTGGAATTTTAAGGACCTGTTTCTGTGCTGACAGCTACAGACAGAGCTCTTGCCAATGACATGCCATCCATCACAAAACCTCCCCAGTCACCCTCGTGTAAGGATGTAGTGACCAAACAGCTCAATTGAGCTCTGCACATGCCATTTTCCTCCTGAATTCTTCCTCGTTTTCTCCTCCCTTGTTACTCAAGCACTTATTTAGGAAGGTATTTGCGGTGGTTGCAAAAGGTCAAGTTCAATTCCCTAGGGGTTAAAAGCCAATGTTTACTTAACATCACCTGGGGTGGGAGATGAGCAGGGAGCCTCTTGGAATAAACTCACAGAAGGTCCATTCTCCAGGTGCAGGCTTGATAGAAGAGAGCAGGTTATGAGCTCTGGGAAAAAGCCTTCCACAGCTGAGAGAAGAGTAAACAACGTCAGCCTGGATAATTCAGGCTGCCTGAGCTTACCTGGATGGTGACAAGTGTGCTTGTAGCTATAGATGTGTGTGTCACTGCTGCTTTTTTCCCTCTGTATGCAGCACTCTTCATGCCTGTCTGTGATAATACGTGTTGCAAGTATCTGGCTATGCTGTACCATGTTGGAGGTTAAGGAGTAAAGGAAAACATATGAGGCATGTTACTGAAATACTAACCAAACACCCCCGTTTAAAAAAAGAAAATAAAAAAGGAAAAAAGAAAAAAAAAAGTTGGCTCACAAAAAAATGTTGTCTTTAAAACATTAGAAATACTCTAATGGCAGATCTGGAATCTGTTGTTTTCCAAGCCTGCTTATTCATCCCCTTTTGGACAGCAGGAAAACAGTCATAATTCAAATTTTCTCCAGAGCAGAAGTGCTAAGCAGATAGATGGTTTGGAGCATCACAGCTCACAATGATATCAGTATTTGTTGTATCTTTGCAAAACTCTGCTCAAGTCACCAGGAATAGATTGACAATATCACCTTTTTCTCTCTTGCAAACACTCCATCATCTTATCCCAAGAACCATTGCTGTTACTAAGAATCTCCTGTGACTGTCACTGAGGTGACATTCTCAAACTTGTCAATTTTTTCTGATCTTTCAGCTGGAAATGTATAGTTCAGGAACTAGCCATGTAAACAGTTGCCTTGCACATATAGAGGCAACTTCACAGAAAATCCTTTTCAAAATAAATAGTAGAATAGTGTTTCACATTATTATAGGAATTTCAAATGTGCTGCTGACCTGTTATTTTTACTTTCTCTTCATTTTGAAGAAGTTGTTTGATACTGTTCAATTCTATATGTGTCAAAATATTTTTAACGTTTTTCATTGATAACTGAGTATAGACACAGTAATGACTTGAAAATAGTTCTCATGTGCCCCATCAATGATGGAAAAGAATCACATCCTCAGAAATAACAGTTGATCTTGCAGGTGTGGTGGGTAGAGTGACCTATTGCAGAAGAGAAAGCAGAAGTAGGAAAATGCTATGCCAACATTTTGGTATAAGATTTTGAAAGTTTCAGGTGAGGAGACTTCTACACAGAAACTTGAATGGTGATTTGGCTACTGATGTTACCTCTCTAATGGATCAGAAAAAAATAAGATCAAGAAAAAAATAGTATTTCCCAATAAAATGGTAAACGTATACCATGAGGATACAACAAAATCTTGAGTGGTTGATGAGTTTGTCAAAAGTCTCTCTTCCCTCAGTGCTACATTTATCACTCTGGAGAGCAAACAGAGTCTAGGAGGAGAGTGTTATTACAAACAGCCCTGAGGCTTTGGGTGAGTTGCCTTTCCCAGAAGGAGGTGAGCTTGTTGCTTGGGGTCCCACCAGGTAGTGACAGCCCTGTCAGCTACTGCAGAGTGAGAAGTGACAGCCTCCACAAGCTCTGGGAGTGGTGACCCTCCTCTTTCTAAGCATTCCTCAGAGACAGCAGGGCAGACACCACAGCTACAGTGGGCTTCACATAAGATTTCAGCATTGCCTTTGCAGCTGCAGGTGACCATTATCCTGTATCAGCTCTCAGCTCCACAGAACTGTGCTGGCAAGATGGTTGCTGGCTTGTGAACACAACTGCTCTTGACTTTGCTTTCTGCAAATAACTCTGCAGGGAAACAAGCACAGTTGGAAAGCGTTTGAGGTCTTTTCTCTACCCCCTCCCCCCTCTTTAGATTATTTGTGCTATTTCCACAGCTACTGAAAACTGAAATCAAGCAGAGACCCATCAACCAGCCCCAAACTACCTGATGGAGCTCTGATGGCCACCTCAGCAACCACTTGGCTCAGTCCTCACAGCAGGTATGGGCTGAGACATCTTGATCTTTGAGTGTTTGTAAACTGGAAAGTGTTCCAGCTTTAAGTCATTAAAATTGGACTGGGAAAGGGATATATTTCCTGTGGAAATTTCTTTGAGTCTAGAAATCAGGTATCATCTGTACTGGAGCAGGTCAGTCTGGGAGAGGGCTCTGGATAAGGTTCCCCTGTACCTCCCTGCTCTATCCAGGGAAGGTCCCTCTTCTAAAATAAAATGCATTTCTTGGTTTAGGTAGAGGGTTGTGCAGTAGGAGATGTGAAAGAATTCACTATGTCCCTCCTTTAGTTCATTCTCTTTATTTCTGGGTGTAATCAGGCTACAGCTCCTACCCATGTTAGCACTTTGTACTTTTATGTCTCCTCCCAGCTGAGACTCAAACCCATTTTGGGAGCAATCCCTCCAGAAAGGCAGCTTTTCCATTTCAGAGATGGAGAAACCAAATAACATAGACAACAAAATTATCCAACTGCATTTGTGAATGTTGTAAGGGACAGTAGAGCCCAGGTCTCTTAATTTCTAGCTATACAATGCAGCCACAAGTTTTGAGGTAAGCTTTCATTTTTCCATGACCTGTAGGGATTGCTGCTTGCAGACAGGACACAGGTGATTGTGGTAGAGGAGAGTTGATAGGTGCAGCTGTGAGGTCTCGTGCAAACCATGATACAGACACTGAACATCATCTAAAACAGCAGACTGGGGGTAAAAAGGTCTGTGAAATTGGAGCAGTTAAGTGCAGTGGCCATGGAGGGATGCTCCATGATTAATTGCTGCTTACAAGGTCCTAGCACTAAACTTAATCCTTCTTTGTGTCTGTGACAAAACAGGCAGACCAACCCTAAGAAAGGCAAGATTACCTTAGCTAGGGGGAATCCTACAGGTGGGTAGTTCAGCCTTTGGAAAGCTTTAATTTCACATTGATTTTTCTGTGGGTCAGGCAGGGTTGCTCCTTCACATGGCAGTTTTGTCCTGGAGGATGCTTGGTTGCTCAACCCATCACTGTCACTTTCTAATAAAAGCCTTGATTTGTAGTTTTGGGTTGAAATCTCTAGGACAGCTGTCACTCTGCCCCAAAGTCATAAATCCTCATGGTTTTCTTCATCTGGCAGCCCTCTGTGATTAAAGCAAGAGCTCCTTGGAAGGATGAATCACCAAGGCTCATAGGTATTCACTCACTGTCTCACCACTGCAGCCCACTCTGTGTTGTCCAGCCTCTGTTTGCCTGGCATAAACAATAGATTAGATGTCAAACATGCAGAATTGCTCTGAGAGGAAACAGCAATGATTTCTAGAGCTCCAGATTTCTTGTTTCCTTTTAAGTTTGGAAATTATATGTGGGGGGTTCTCCAAAACTAACAAAAACACTGGAGCAGGTAGCAGTTTCCTTTATTTGTGCGTAAAAACATTATTTTGGAGCAGTAGGGAGAGAGATGCCATTGATACCTAATAACAAGCACACAAATTACTAGTGTCTTTTGTGTAAGTAATTTAGGTACTCTTGGGGTTTTTTTCCACAGCATTCTCTTCTATTTATCAATTTCTTCCCTGTATCTCCCAGTTTGTCTGCATGTTCATTCATCATTCATTTACAAAGCCATTCCAAGCATCAGAAACCAATTTCCTGCCTGACTCCTGTCCTGTAACAAAACAATACTACCCTGCATGCAAGAAATATTATGAAGATGTGGGGTGTTCTGAACAGAGGAATGTGTAACAGGCAGTGGATTAAGACTACAAAGACAAACTGTGGTTTGTGAACTGTCTCATCTTCAGCTCAGCATCCCTCCACAACATAAAAATAGATGTTTTCCACTTTGTTCCCATGCATAGGCCTGTAAGCTGCCATAAAATTGGACATCAAGCTAATGGACACCGAATTTTGACTTGCATTTTTGTTCTCTCCTCAGTCCTGAATCTTTTATTCCTTCCTCCAGCCCAAGCCCACCCAACAAGTACCTGTCTAGCAGCTCCTCACCCTGCAGGTGCTGCTCTGCCTCTGAGTCACTGCCTTGACTGGGCTCCAAGGGCCCTGCTCTGCTCTCCCTGGGGGTGTACACGCAGGGACGTGCACACACACTGCAGATAGCAGATGGAAATCACCTGGGCTGTTACACAACCAGCTCCTCACATCTGTGCACATCTGCTGCTCTGCTCGCTGGGGTGCCTGAGCAGCGGATCCCCATGGTGCTGGGACCCCTGTGCCCTGCTGACAGAAGATTGCATCCTCCCCACATCTCCAGCAGGTAAGGAGCTCACACAGCCCTTGGTATCGAGGTGTCGTGGCCCTTGATACCTCCTCAGAGGAGGGGTCAGCTTGCTTGTCCAGGAAGGTGTGGGGATCTGTGTAGCAGGTAGGGTTTAGAGCTCTCCAGCCTCACATTGCACTTCTATCTCACCAATTCCTCTATAGACCATGCATGAGCAGGAGGGAAGGTAAAGGAGTCTGAGATTGCATAGCTACAATGCTTTCTACAATGGTTTTTACACCCTGAACTGCTCTAAGTTTATTGGGAGAAGCACTGTCACTTCTTAGCACTTGGCCCTTGAACTGTGCATTATATGGGAGGGTGGTTAAGTAAGAATGTTTTTACCAATCTAGCCGTAATTTATGTGTGGGAAATAATGATAATGGATTAAAATCAATTTTTCAACATCAGTTTTTGATGGTGGTTTGCTTTTGATAAGACTGAGCATTTCAAATCTTGCCCTCATGATCTCCCTTATTCCAGTAAACCAAGAGCTTTGCATGTTAAAGGGTCACATCTGTAGGAGAGAATGGCAGAGACATGGGCTCCTCCTGACTGTTTTTTACCCTGTCTCATACAACTAACGTGGTTTCACTGCAGCACCCATGCTGGCAGTGGTCCTTCAGTGTTCCTCCAAGAAAAAGGCTTCAGATAGCTCATTTCAACCTACAGGGCATCAGGAGCTGAGAAGGACCACTTCTTGTGTCATTGCTCTCAGTCATTCTCCAAAGTCTAATTTTTATTCTCTGAATTGCCATATTTCCATCCTGTTTTATAGGCAGTCTTGGTCTGTATGCAAAAACATACAAGTGCACATAAATTTTACATTACTTATCTATGCATCTGTGTACAAATAGACTGGGTAGCAGTGTGGTCAGTATGATGCCCAGCCTTTCTGGGGTATGACACTCCTTCACAGAGCCACAGCCTTTTCACTGCTCACAGCCCTTCTGCCACTCTGGCAGCTGTTATCGATAGATATAGATTAGATATAGATATAGATACAGATATATATATATGGATATAAATAGATTCTAGATATAGATATAGATATAGATATAGATTATAGATATAGATATAGATATAGATATAGATATTAGGTGTTTCTGTGGACACCAGCGCACATCCCATGGGCTCTGGGGGAAGCAGAGATGGGGGTGGCTTGGGGCTGCACGCTCAGAAATGTTCTGTGCCCCTGAAAGGAACCACAGAGACAGAAAGAGCTTTTTGTCCTAAACCCCTCAGGTTTTTGGGGGACCCACAGAGCTGGGAAAAAAGAGCTCCTGAATTCCTTTCTGTTGGTTTCAGGGTTAGGGGGGAAAGCCTGATGTGAACAATCTTCCAAATTGGCTTTTACAAATAATCAAGCAGAGCTCTAGGAAAATGAAATCTACAATTCTCCAACCACTTGCCATGTTAATAAGATCTGTTAAAAGAGTTGGGTTTTTTTTTGGCTGGCAGTCAAATAAATAATAAAAATAGAATAAAATATAATAAAAGAATCCCAGAGTGGTTTGGATTGGAAGGGACTTTAAAACTCATCCAGTTCCATCAAGGATGGATCTCCCACCATCCCAGGCTGCTCCAGCCTGGCCTTGGACACTTCCAGGGATCCAGGGGCAGCCACAGCTGCTCTGGGAATCCCATCCCAGCCAGGAATTCCTTCCCAATATCCCAACTAAACATTTGGGTGATGACTGATGGATAATTTGACAGCTGAGACGATTTAGAGAGTGGCAATAAGAACGTGTCTTTCCTCTGCTGTTTTCATTTTTGGCTGCTGGGAACGAGGTCTCCAGATAAAATGGGATTGGGAACAGCAAGGCCTTGCCTGCCTCCCCCTTTCCCTCTAATAAAAATGGGTAGTTTTCCTAAAGCACAAGGGGGAAGGTTGGAGATCCCTCCTTGTCCCATTCTCTGCCCTGCTACAAACCCCATTTTGGGGTTTTTGGGACCTTTCACACCTCACCCCTTCTGTGGGAGGTGCTGCTCCCTCGGGGCTGCTGGGAATTTTGGTGCCAGCATTCCCGTGGTCCCTGAGTGTCCCTGAGTGTCCCTGAGTGTCCTGAGTGTCCCTGAGTGTCCCAACCCTGTGGGTTTTGCTGTTTGCAGAGGGACCCAGGGCTGGGTTTTGGGAAAACACACCCGGGTAGTTTCACCCACCACATTCCCACGGGATAACAAACCCTCAGCATTCCCTTTCCTCAACACTTCCATCATGAGCATCACACTTTAGAGAAAACCTTTTATCCCTAATAAGAGATTTAACATCCTAAAGGAGAAGCCTCTTGAACCCTGGCAGTTTGCAGTGCTCAGGTTTGGGCTGTGACATCTTTTCCTGCCAGGAATGAGCCATAACCTCCTCCTGGTTTTCCTTGGATCCTGTTTCTCCCATGATTTGTGCTTCAGGGTGGTTAATTCTCCAGGCTGGTGGCCTCAGTGCTAACCCAGGCACTCTCTTCCCAGCTTACATAATTCAGCATTTTTCCATTTATCCCTGAGGACAGCAGGAGCTGCCCCCCCTGTCTCCACATCTCTACTGCACTTAATGCAGTTTGATATCCCTGGAAAAATCAGAGATCCCCAGCCAGGCAAGGCAGTAAAATAATTTCAGGCTGGTATTTTGCAAAACCTTTTGAAAATGTTCCTTTGAAAATCAAGACAATCCTTTTGTTGGGATAATGATTGGGATTTGCTGGGTGACCTGAAGCAGCAGCAGACACCTGGATTTAAGCAGGAGATTCCCAACCATGTCCTGGAGGAAAATCCCAGTTATGCTCCTCACTTTAGACTCCAGCAACCTTGATAACTGTGTCCATTTCCAAAGGGAAATGTGGATTTTGTGAGAATTTCCCAACCAAATTCCATTGGAGTTTGGATTTGCATTTTGCTTGCCCGGGTTCTCCAATTCTCCACATTCTCCACTTCTACCTCAGCAGCTTCTCCTGGGTCTGACCTTCTTGGGGACAACACTTGACATGTAAATGTTCACTCCCATTTTTGTGAAGTGTTTTTGGAGCCTTTTGTGCCAAATTCCCTCAGTACTTCGAAGTTCTCAAGTGGAATTTTTGTACTGGGAATTACTTGGGGTGTTCATTCCTTGGGTGATCTCTTCTGAGCAAGATTTTCTCTTCTGAACTGATTTTTCCCTTAGGAGATGTTTCATAACCTGGTGAGGTTGGTTTTTTTTTCCCCTCCTCTCTCTTTTATTCATCAGAAAGGGATAAAAATGCCCTGAGCACTTGGCATTTCTTAGGCCTTAATGACCAGTGGAGGTTAATGGCCCGAGATGATGAAACCTCCAGCCAGGCATTCATCTTCCCAGAGCCTGCTGGCAATTAGGGCTGAAAAATTCTCCTGCTGCTTTGGCTTGGAGCATCTTGGGCCAGCAGGAGCAGCTTCTCCTCCCTCCCCCTGCTCCCCACACGTCAGGACTGGGGGAGAAAAGCTCCATCCTGTGGGATAACAACTCTGCTCTGCTGTGGATAAAGGAGATGTGTGGTTTGGGGCTGGCTGGGCTGGGTGGAATTATCCTCACATTGCTGGGGGAATCCAGGAATTGCAAAGGGACCCAAATGGAGGAGAAGGAGTGTGGGAGATGCACAGAAGGGAATGAGCTGGGGTTGAAACACATCAGGGAGGTGAGGAAGAGGAGATGGCACAGCCATGGGGTGGGAAGGGTCCTTGTGGAATGAGCCGTGGAATGGTTGAGGTTGGAAAAGACCTTTTAGATCATCAAGTTCATAATGAAGCAGCTCCACCACCATGGTCACCACTGACCTGTGCCCCCAAGTGCCACCTGCACACATTTTCTGAGTCCCCCACATTGCCCTGGCAGCCCCTTCAGTGCTTCAACCCCCTTTCCACGAAAAAACTGATCCTGATATTTAACCTGAACCTCCCCCAGCACTGCTTGAGGCTGTTTTCTCTCCTGCAGCTCATGGCCCTGCTCCTTTTCCATCTCCTTTTCCATCTTCCTTCTCCTCCCAAAGCTCCCTGTGGCCTTGCCTTGGCTGTTTCCTTTTCACCAGTGCCTCTCATTCCATTCCTCTGCACTGAATCCCAGCAGCTGCCTCATTACCCACTTCTGTACCAGACAAAAAGAGTGGGAAGAGGGGAAATCCCAAATTTTTACTATAGTAACTAGTTAAATTCAGATAAGGACGGCATGTGGGATTTTTTTTTTGTTTGTTTGTTCCTGTTTTTCCTGGGAATGTTGTTGCTGGCTTTTATTTCCCACTCTGTGTGTCACAGCAAAAGTGACAGTGTTGGGGCACTCCCTCCCCAGTGGACAGGGTGTCACATCAGCCAGGTCATGGGATTCAGGGATTAAATAAAAGAGCTCCCCAAAACCTGACAAAAACCAGGAGCAGGAAAAAAAAGAGAGGAGGGAGAATAGGAGAGGGGAAAAAAGAGGAAGAAAGGAGAGGTGGAATCTGTCCCTGGTTTGTGTGCAAAGAGTCTGTGAGCACAGAATGTGGGCAGTGGCCCTAAAGAGTGGGTGACTCTTTCATAACTCATCTTCTGTCACTTCATTCCCCCATTCTTAGGTGTTCTGCAAGGAAAATTTTCCCTTTTTACTTTAGGGAGCAGTTGGATGTGTCCTAGCCACACTCACTGGTCCTGGAGCAGCTTCCTCTGTTTTCATCCCTTTTGTTTCCTTTCTTTTTTCTTTCTGGTTTGGTTCTCCTTCTCCTTCTCCTTCTCCTTCTCCTTCTCCTTCTCCTTCTCCTTCTCCTTCTCCTTCTCCATTTCCTTTCCCTTTTCCTTTATTTCCTGGACTGCCCCAGGGCTGGGAAATGTTTATGGATTTATTTCATGCACTCAAGGATTCTCCTCCTCCATCCACAAGTGGGGGAGCAGCTCACATCCCTCCAAATCTCTTGATATTTTAAACTTCATGATCATGGTCCTCTCTGTGTTCAGTGCTGATTTAGGAGTTTTTTGTGGGTTTCTGTGATAAATAACTGAGAGTTCCCCCACAGCCTCCCACCTTCCCCAGTTCCTGGCACCCCAAGTTAAACTCCCAAGTTCTTTCACCTGCAAACCCTTCCCCTTCCTTTTTCCACCTCTGATTTCTGTGATGGGTAAATGAGAGCACTCCCAGGCAGGAAAAGCAGGAGCTGGGGAATGGCAATCCGGTGTAATTTCTGCAGGAGCAGTGTGGGGGAAATGCAGCCCACTCCTGTTCCACATAAATTATGGATGTACCTCCTTGGAAATAGCTACAGAGGGGGTTCAGGGTTTTTTTGGCTAATGAATCATGCCCTGAATTCCTACAGTACCTACATTGACTCAAATGTCTCCTTTTGGCCCCACCTTGCTTTTTACATCATCTCTAAACTTTGGCTGAACTCACAGCTCCGGGTGTTGCTTTATTTTCCTCACAACAGACCCATTGAAGACCCTAAAAAATTTATTCCCAGATTTTCCCCATGGGAGTGTTTCCATCTTAAGCTTAAGAGATCCCTCAGCTGGTTTTGAAGGATCTGTGTGAATTAAATAAATGAGTGTTTAGGAAGGTGCAATCTGCTCTTGTGTTCATATTTCCATGGATTTAGAACCTTTGGAGCTGTGGCCTTCAAGCCAAAGCCCTGGGCAACACAAAAACTTTTAATTGAGTAGGGAAAGAAAGGAATTGGAAAATGTTCCTGAAGGAAGTAAGGATGCTGCTGCCCAATCTTGAATTTGGGGGTGTAAACCCCCAAATATACAAAATAACAACACAAAAACTTTGAATTGAGTAGGGAAAGAAAGGAATTGGAAGATGTTCCTGAAGGAAGTGAAGGATGCTGCTGCCCAGCATGTGTTTGGGGGTGTAAAATGTAGATATAAAATTGATATTTCTGCAGACTGAGGGAGATTTGGAGGAATGCCTCAGGAATTATCCATGAGGAATATCCAGGCTGGGATCTGAGCTCCTGCACTGCAGCACAGGGAACATCCAGCAGCAAGGAGCAGCTTGGGAAGGGCTTTGGGGAGGGTGTGGAAGGTGAAGGGAGGTTGTTTGGAACAGGAGAAGATGGAACAGCTTTGGACCTAAAATCAGCCAGCTCCAAGGATACAGAACGTTATGGGAAGGAGGAGTGGAAGTGTGATTTTCATGATAATAAAGGAGCGTGGGCACCTCGGGAGAGGGGTGGAATGAGGAGATGGAGGGGGGAGAGGAGGGGGTGGAATCATGGAAATCAGAACCCAGCCCTGGAAAACCATTTGGGTTTTGCCCATGGATGCAGAATTTCAAGATGCTAAAGAGAGACACCAGGAATGTTTTATTGTCTTGTGTGAGGAGCCTGCCTGGGCTATATTTAACTGATCTCATGTGTGCTGTCATGAGGAGTCTGTGCCGTTTCCCCCTTCTGTGGCATTTTTGAAGCACAATTATTTATGTTCTCCTGGAAGGTGTCACTGCCCGTGGCAGGGGTGGAACAGGATGAGCTTCAAGGTCCTCTCCAATCCCAAACCAGCCCGGGATTGTGACTCAGTGCCACATGCAGCTCAGCGTTTGGCAAATATCAGAGGACTTCAGTTCAGGCCCTGGCCATATGTTAATGTAAAATATGCTAATGAGCAGCTAACGAGCTCTGCAGGAATTTACAGCAGCAGTTCCCTGGGGTCTGGGGAATTTCAGCTGCCTTGGAGAGGGGGAACTTTGCTCTCCACAGCAGTTCCAAGCTGTGCCTTTCTCCCATTCAGGTTTATTATTAGAACCCTTCCTTGGTACAATGTATTTTAATAAAATTCCTGGGTTTTTTTCCCTATTCAGTTCTATTCTTAGAACACTTTTCTTGGTAGGGGATATTTTAATACAGCCCCAAATCCAAATGCACTGTGCTGATGGTTTCTGGCTCCCCAGTGTCCCTGTGCCTCTGAACTGCTCCTGCTGTGTCCACCCACGTGTTACTGGTTTGGAGGGGGTCAAACCCTTTGTTCCTAGAAAAGCCCTTTTTGGGTTGTGCCTAAAAGGCAACATTTTGGGGTGGAATGAGCTTGAACTATTCCTATGGAAACAAAATACTGTGCAGTCTGAAGCCCCCCAAATTTCAGAGCATTATTGGAAATGTGTGACCATCTGGAGGGAGAAGCCTGCAGGGAGGAGTCCGTGTGCTCATCACAGATGCCTCCACTCCTGACACAGCAGATCCCAAGGGATCCAAGGGATCTGCATCCCAGCTGTGACTTGGTTTGAGCTTGAGGGGGTTAAGCTGGGCTTAGAGGGTGTCCTGAGCATCTGTGGTCATCCCAGAATGGTTTGGGTTGGAAGGGTTAAATCCCATCCCAATCCACCCCTGCCATGGCAGAGGCACCTCCCACCATCCCAGGTTATTCCAGCCTGGCCTTGGACACTTACAGGGATCCAGGGGCAGCCACAGCTGCTCTGGGAATTCCAGCCCAGCCAGGAATTCCCAATTCCCAATATTCATCCCTGCCTCTGTCAGTGGGAGCCATTCCCTGTGTCCTGTCCCTCCATCCCTTCATCCAAATCCCCTCTCCAGAAATCCTCCCCACACCCAGGAGAGCAGACACAAAATGTCCCTGTGCTTCCAGCAGGTATCCTGCAGTAATAATCATCTTCCAAAATGTAAAGCTGTGACCAAAATAAACCCTGTGTTTTCCCTGGAATGGGGGCTGGGACCATTTGGGCTGTGGGAGCACAACCATGGGGGAATGCTGCTGGTTTGGGTCCTGGTCCTGGTTTGGGTCCTGGTCCTGGTTTGAGTCCTGATCCTGGTTGGGATCCTGATCCTGATTTGGATCCTGCCCCTGGTTTGGATCCTGGTCCTGGTTTGGATCCTGGTTCTGATTCAGATCCTGCCCCTGGTTTGGATCCTGGTTCTGATTCAGATCCTGATCCTGATTTGGATCCTGGTCCTGGTTTGGATCCTGGTCCTGGTTTGGATCCTGGTCCTGGTTTGGATCCTGGTTCTGATTCAGATCCTGCCCCATCTCTCCATGGTTGTATTCCCTCTCTCAGCCACTCAGATTTAATTCAGGACCCAAGAACAGACACTCAGCTGTTGTCCAAGCCATCAGACTCTGCTCCAGGCTCCAGAAGTGCTGCGTCTGGTTGTTGTTGCTGCTGTTTTTCTCTCGTGGGGCCCCAGAGGCTGGACTGGGTCCTGTGGGCATCAGATTGCTGCACTTTGTGTTGGTGCTCTCTTGCTTTTTTTGTGAGTCCTTCCACCCTCATGGCATCAATTGAGGCATTTTGTAAAAACAGACAACACTGAACTTAATGGGAATGAAATATTTCTGATCCAAGAAAAAACAGGAAGAGTGTTTATAAGAATTTCAGACGCAGAAAGTCACTAATTACCTTCCAAAAGCCCCTTTTCACAAGATTCTTCTTTAATCCTTATTTTTCCTTCAGGCAGGACCAACCTGGCAAATCCTGGCTGTTTGGCACAAGAAATCCAGTTTTTGAGAGGCATTTGTGGGAGTCTGGTCTTAGTTCTTGTGCAGTGTTAGGATGAGGATCTCTTGATTTACTAAAAGGCATTTCGTGGCTATCAAATACACAATTCCCATTTCTGTACAAGCTCAGATCCACAGGAAAATCCTTCTCCAAGAGAATTACAGGCAGGAAATTAATTAAAATTCCATGCAGTAATTAAAAATAATTTTTATTCTTAATAAAAATGTGTGCATCCGGACTTAGGTGGCAGCACGAGCCGAGTTTCTGGGATGAAATTCTGCAGTTCTGGTCCAAGCCACAGGATGGGGATGTTGGAACATCTGAATGTTCAGCATCGAGTCCTCACGACTTTAGATCTTTTTCATTATTTAAATGTGAGGTTTGTATTTTAGTTTTATAGTTTTATAGTTTTTGTATTTTTATAA
>JAOTQZ010000359.1:36621742-36632333 GCA_026546895.1 Pogonocichla stellata | reverse complement strand
CTCCCAGCCCTGCTGTTTCTTGTCCTTGCATCTTCAGCATTCTTGCATTTCTCCAGCCTGAGATTTGCTTTCACTCAGCTTGCTGAGAGTTCTGTACCTTTTCCATTTCCCACAGCAGGGGAGCTCAGGACTGGTTTCCCCAGTTTGTGTGGGGCCATTTCCTCCTCCTGGCAGTTTATTTTGTGTGATTTGTGGTGCTGTGTAAGAGCAGAAGCAAGTTTGGCAATTCTGTGCTCTAACCCAGACCACAGCTTGTCATTTTTTGGGTTCATTTTTTGGGTTACTGGCCCAAATCCAGCCTGGGCTCACCAGCCTCTTTGTCTTGCCCACATTCAGGAGTGCTGGAAATCAGAGCCCAGGTCTCCAGAGCTGCTAATTAATGCACCTCCACTAATTGGCACTTCTTTCAGGTGCTGGACTTCAACCAGCTCATTTGAAATAAGAAAATGACACTGTGTGTGGAGCATTCCTGGGCCACAAATGGCCATAAAGTGCTTATTCCATTCATTAAATGCATTTTGGGGATTTATGAATTGATTGGAAATTGCTGTAAATTACCTGTGAGGAGGATTCTGGACTCACACACTGCTTTTGGGTTATTTGCTGGGTTTTTTTTTTTGTGGTGGGCAAACTATGCCTGTGAGTCTTGCAACCCAACAGCTTTGTCTGGAAATGGCTCCTCAGATTCCTAAAGCTGAAGTTTAATCTGCATTCTGGATGTTGGGAAGGAATTTTGGAGCTGGTGTCTGTCAGTGCTCAGCAGGGAGAGGAGGAATTGTCTGCAGCAGAAGGAATATTCCCATTGCCCCTTCATTTAAGATAAAGGCATGTAAGAGGCTGGTTTCAATTAGAGACATTTGGTATTTTAAGGAAATGTTTTCCTGGATGTGTCAGCCCTGTCAGGCTTCACCTCTAGAGCTGGATATTCCCAGTTCTGAGCAAAATTCAGCTGTTGCTTTGTCACCTCTGCCCTTCCCACCCCCTCACCACCCCCAGGGTTTAGGTGGGCTCTGAGAAGATGAATAAACCCAAATTATCTGCACGAGGAGGGATTCAGGGCTCTCCAGCTCTGTGGGGAGAGTGGGGTGAGTGTGTGGGCAGGAAAGAGTCCAGGGACAAAAGATCTGTGAAATCCTAAATGCCTCCTTCCTGCTACCATGGAAAGTATTGGAGAAATGTCATAAAAACTCTTATATTTTTATTTTTTTCAGTCTGTGAGCTGCTGTGCTGAGCTGGGGTTAGATCCCCTGGCTCTGGGGTCACTACACCTCTGATTTTAGAGCATTTGGCCCTTCCACCCCTTCCCATTAGCAGGATCAGGGCTATGGATGGATTTGTCACAGTGCATTTTCCCCACTTTTTGTTGTGGCTGTGGAATTTCAGTCCCTCTGCAAGTTTTTAGTGGTTGCTCTGTGTGGTCCTTATAACAAAAAAAAAAACCAACAAAAACATCACCACTTCACCATTTTTAACTGATTAGGTAAAATACTATAACACTGACTATAAAATGAATAAAAATGAATAAACATCTAAATCCAAACATAAAATTCCATCTCTCATACCTTTAATCCCAACTCTAACAAAAAAAAAAAAATTAAAATAATTAAAGGCAATAGGATGGGATGGGGTCCCTCCCCTGTCACCTGTGACACACAAAATCTGACAGCAGAACCAAAGGCTCCCAGTCTCCCAGTGGAACAATTTTCCAAGAAACTCAGTTTGAAGCAAGACCAGTGCAAGACAGGAAAGTTTTTGGGTGTTCCTGACTCTGCCAGGAGCCTGGAGCCTGTTCACATCCTGGCTGAGAACAGCCACAGTGGGACATGGATGGGGACAAAGGGACACTGCAGGTGCCTGGCTGGATTTCCATTTGTTGGGAATTTCACCTTCAGTGACTTTTCTTGCATCCATTGGTGCAGCTCCAAGGAGAATTTGAACAGTAAAATCAAATTATGGCTTTTTTTTCCCTCCAAAATTCCCTCCATGTCCAGCCAATTTTCCTTCACTCACAATTAACAGAAATTATTTCAGATTATCCATTCCCAGCTGGGTTTGGAAAGCCATCCTAAACCCACAGGTGTCCAAAAGGCAAATTTTGGAGAAAAATTGGAGAAAACACCCAGGAAAGCTCCACCTGCAACTCTCTGGTTCATCCTACCCTGATATTTTCATCCTGCTGAACCAAGAGGTGGCAGCAATATTCCCTCCTAAGACATTTGATGTGTTTCACATTAATATCATTTTTAATTGCAATAATGAGTTGTTTTCTTTCTAGCCTGAACTGGAACAAACCCAATTTTGCATCTGAAAATTCTAAGTTTCTGGTCCAGCCCAAAAAGTTTGTGTTTCCTTTGGCTGCACAGGGTATTGCCAAACACCAGAATTCTGTGAAGTGTTGTGGTTTAAGCTGTTATTCTGCCCATCACAGCAGAGATTTTTGGAGAATAAAATGCAGTGGAAAACACATAATAAATATTTTTTTTTAAAAAAGAGTCAACTTTAGATCCCTTCCTAAACTTGTTCCTGCCAAGGCTGAAGTCAAAGCTTTAACTTTATCCCTAAATTTTGCTAAGCACAGCATGCAGAGCTACAGCAGGTGCAATATTCCAATTCATGTCCAACCTTTTTTTAAGGATAAGATTTTTAAGGATAAGCTAAGTTCATCATTTTAACAGAGCCTGGGCTTTTTCTCCATTTTGGGATAAATACATCCTTGCATGAATTTTGAGTTCTATCACCTTTTAATTCCGTGCTCCCTCATCTGGACACTGAATTAAATGCTGAGAACATGAGGTTCTGATCTGCTCCTCCATTGCTCATCATGATTATAGGCAGGGATGGCAGAGCTGCCATTAGTTATTATTCTCCACACTCCCAATTAGAATATTCTGTTTGCTGCTTGTAACTCTGTCAGGCTGAGCTGCTCAGGCTGAATTTTTCCATTTTTTGCTCTCAAGTGAACTCCAATTCTTACTTGAAATACAATGGAAATAAAAGTCCCCCGACTTTTTGAGGGCCACAGAAAATATTAGACACTGAATATTGATGCTTTCCTATTTATTAGTAATTTTTGCAGTTTCAGATCCAGGACAGAACTTTCAGCAGTTTATTTAGTTTGGGGGTTTTTAAGTAATCTCTGTAGGGGTGTTGTAAAAGACTGGAATAAACTCATTATTCTGTTCTTTTTTTTCAATGCAGGGTTTGAGAGATTAAGTGAAACGCAGGTCTGAACCTGCACAGAGGAGTCAGAGGGGAAAATAGCATTTTATAAGTGTTCAGAGCATCAGAAATTACCTGATTTAATCAAATTTCTGGGACTGGGAGCTGGTCTGTGAAAGATGTCCATGCCCATGGACTTGGGATGAGATGAGCTTGAAGGTCCCTTCCCACCCAAACCATTCTGGGATTCTGGATTTTGGAATTCTGTGAACTACACATGGCTTTTCAGATCTGTAGCACAAGAATGGGCTCTGCTGCTGCAGGGAGTTTTGGAATGATATCTGGAATGATATTTGGAATGGTATCTAGAATGATATCTGGAATGATGTTTGGAATGAAATCTGGAATGATGTTTGGAAGGATATTTGGAATGAATGATATTTTTCTCCTTTGTAAGGCAAAGGCAGAAGGAATTTTCAGTCCTTTCTGGGGTTGAGAAACATCAGAAATACAGAAATAGGGAATGAACCTCTCCAAAACAACCATCAGAAATACAGAAAGGGAATGAACTTCTCCAATGGAGAAACATCAGAAATACAGAAATAGGGAATGAACCTCTCCAATAAAAAAAAAAAAAAAACAAAAAAAAACCCAACAAAACCCCCCACAGAAATACAGCAATGGGGTTTTCAGGTGTTCCAGGGCAGCCTTCAAGGAAGATGAGGACCCATCACGTTCAGGATTTTTCCAGAGACTGTGTGCTCTGCTCCTGGCTGGTGAGAACACCACAGAGTCATCGTTTCCTCAGGTGCAGAAGGAGAGTTCTCCCAGAGACCTTACAGGAAGAAGCACAACTCACTCAAATATGCAGAGCTAGAGCCAGGAATATTTGTTCTTCTCAGCTCAGCTCCCAAGTGCTCTGGCTAAATATTTCAGGAAATCAGGTTGGACAAGTGGTTCTTCCTTCATTGATCTGTTGTTTCTGGATCAGTTTCTCCACTTGGACAGGAACCATGGAAATCTACTGCAGGGAACTGAGCAGTTTCCTCTCATCCCCTGCCACGAAATTCCAAGTGCTGTGTGCCTGTGGATTATCCTGATCCAATCCTGATTGGATTATAAAGCAGAGGGAAAGGCAATAAAATCAGGAGCCTCATCAAGGCATCCCTGTAAAATCCCCAGGGGAAGCAGCAAACTGGAGATGAGGTTGAGCTGTGTCTGCCCAGTTTTTATTATTTGTTTATTTATTTATTTATTCTTTTAACCTCTTAACAAGAACAGCAAAATTCTTCTTAGCACTAGGATTTCAAAGCTCTGTGTCTGACTCTTTCAAAGACACCCTTTGCCCTACTCCTTGAACCTAAAACCAAAATAAAAGGTGTAGTTTTGCTAGTTTAGCTAAAGAACAAGAAAATCTCCACGAGATCCTGTATTTTACAGAAGCTGGGATTTCATTTTTAGCTGGCAGGGTTGTCTTTTTGCTCACTCAAGGCTTTGTTTTCTCTGAAGAACTATTACATGATAATCCTAATTTCTCCAAAATGCATTTCAAGCAACCTTTTCGTGAGTGTTCACTGATTAAAACTGCAAATATTTAAATGCACCTGGGAAATTACCACCAACCAGGAGTTTCTGGGCTGTTGGTCTGTTCTGGGGCTGGAAAATCTTTCAGTTCACTGCTCTGGAGAGGTTGGATCTTCAATAATGGCATTCCCAGCACATTCCCAGTGCTCCTTCTCCTGCATCTTTGCAGTTCCAGTCCCAGGGGGATGATTGCAGCCCAGTTCTGCTCTTCCAGTATTGATGTTCCAGTATTGATGGGGTTTCCAGGATGCACTGGTGCCTTTCCCTGCTCGGGTAAAAGAGCAGCAGCTTCCCATAAAGTTTGTAATTGGCTTTTAGAGAGTGTTTCCCATCATTCCCACAGGCTGAAGTGAGGCACAGAAACTCAGCATCAGCATTTGTGGCAGCTGAGGAGATTGATTAGCATCCATCAGGAAAGCAGAGGAGCTTCAAATAAGCAATGAAAGAAGTGCTTAATCCTTTGGCCCAGATGGTTTTTGGCACAGCAGATAAAAAATGTGGATCTCCCCTAAAAACAGAACCCCCAGCAAGGAAATCTGACCCAATTACAGCCACAAATCCACTCTGGCTTTTTGGGGTGTGATTTAATATTTTGGACCTTCTCAGCAGCCTGGTGGACACTGGGTGATCTCTGAGGTCAGATGTGGGAAAAAGAAGTTTTTTCTGTTCAAGAGAGAGGGGGAAATGTGGGGAATGCATTTGTAGAGAGTTTTCAGGGCTGACTGAAGGCTCACCCATCTGTGTGCAAACTTGGAGGTAAATGCTGCCTTAGAAATGCCGTGGAGTAGGACAGATGTTGTTGAGAGAGAAACGGAGCTGGAGGAAAGTTTCAAAGGATGGCCTTGCAAATCAAACTGGATACTTTGGAGAAACAGAACAATGAAAGATGCATTGTGGTAGAACCCAGGAGGGGTGATTTCAGATAATTGGCTTTAAGGCATTTTACAGCATGGTGTGACAAAAGCTGATAGGCCAAGAAACACAGTGTATTGTAATTAAGAAATAATTGCATATTCATAGACCCATCATACATGTTAAAACTATTCTACAAACTATTTTTCATATTTTAAGAACTGTTTTACATGTCTACTCTTTGAGCTTGTCTTTTTAGAGCATGCATGTTTTTTGGCTGTGGTTTTAATTTATTTTTTTATTAGCCTTAATTTGGGCTGTGGTCTTCAATTTTTACAGATGGTTGGTGTTGGTAACTGGTATATTAGCAGTAGGTGTTTTTACTGGGTGTTATTTAATTAAGTAGGTAGTTTACTTACTACAAAGACACTTTATCAGCTGATGTTAAAGAAAAACTATATCTTAAAAACTATTTCAACACGACACATACGGTATCCACTTTCATATTTGCAAAAAGCCAATACCATAATATGTATTTCTAACAGAGCACATCCTGTCTCAGGAGCTGGGATCATCCACTCTTTCCCGTGGAAAACCCTCTGGAAGGGCTGCAGATCTCCACAGTGGGGAAGAGGCATTTCACAGCTCGTTAAAAATAGAGGTACCTACAAATGCAGCCCAGTTACCTCTCACTGGAGGTGCTCCCAACCGAGGGGAAGTGACAACCCGGTCTTCACACCCTTTAATTATAGCAGCCTTTACATAACAGTGTCAGATAAATGTGTTTTAGGATAGGTGGCACCTCGCTTCCTCCAGAAGAACTGGCAAATTAGACCAGACTCATTTATTACTTGGAATTCCAAGGATTAAAGCACCCCATCCACCCAGCCTGTTTGAATTAAACCTGAAAATTCACCGAGTCCTCTGTGCCAGGATGGATCCCAAACAGCACAATCCTCCTTTCTGTTAAAACAGAAATGCATCCCCGTTCCTCTGGTGGCTTCAGGGACTTCCAAATCCCACAGATTCCATCCCATTCTGCTGGAAAATGGGGCTGGAGGGGGTCTCAGGGGGTTCTCCTGGCTGTGCAGGAGCCAAGGCAGAAACTGCTGCCACTGCTCCAGATTTTCATCTGATCTCTATTACAGAGGAGGAGGGAGAGGGGCAGAGAAATTGCTTTAGAGGGAGAAGGGGCAGAGAAATTGCTTTAGAGGGAGAAGGGGCAAAGGAGTGGGGCTGTGCCAAGTAATTCAGGGGAGTGAGGAGCTGGCCTCCTTCCCGCAGATGGAAGATTTCTGGAGGTTGCTGAAGGTCCTTTCCCTTTCTATTAACAAAATCCATCCCTGGGCTCTCCTGCTGATGTCAACAAGAGCAGCTTTCCTTAGGGGACGGCAGTTTTCTTCAGCAGGAATGCAGAGGATGGGGGAAGCTGAGACCCCAGGTTTGTGTTTCAGCTAGAACCCCAGGTTTGTGTTTCACCTGAAACCCCAAGTTTGTGTTTCTGCTGAAATCTCAAGTTTGTGTTTCAGCTGAAGTCCCAAGTTTGTGTTTCTGCTGAAACCCTAGGTTTGTGTTTCAGCTGGAACCCCAAGTTTGTGTTTCAGCTGGAACCCCAGGTTTGTGTTTCAGCTGGAACCCCAAGTTTGTGTTTCAGCTGAAACCCCCAGTTTGTGTTTCAGCTGAAACCCCCAGTTTGTGTTTCAGCTGAAACCCCCAGTCTGTGTTTCAGCTGCAACCCCAGGTTTGTGTTTCCTGGGGAGGATGCTGATGGAGACTGTGGGTCTGGAGCCCTCTGTGTGCTGGAAGGAGTGGATCCAGATCCAGCCCTGCTCTTAATGCAACCACTAATGCTCTTTGGTAATGTCCCCTTGCCTTCTGGGCTGGTTTTTTTTCCCCCTCATTATCCCTAAGTAATGTCAGGAATCCAGGAGCAGGGAGAGGCCATAAGGAGCTCGGCCGTGTTGGTGTCGGGGTTTTGCTGCTCAGGGTTGATATTCCAGGAGGAGAGGCAGTGCTGCTCCCCGGGGTGGGATCCCAGGTGGAATTTGGGAGAAGCTGCTGAGTCCCTCCCAGCTTGGTGCAGTGCAGTGCCTTGGCAATCTGGATCCTGCACATTTATTTATTTATCCCAGCAGCACTTCAGTGTGTTTATGCAAATAGTTCATTGCTCCAGCTCCTGAAAGAACCACACAGGTGCTGTCATTTGATTGAGGAATCATTCCATTCGAGCTGGAAATAAAATTTTCTCTGGTTCTGTATTCATGCCCTCAGGAAAAAACCCCAGTGTTCTCACATTTGGGTGGCTCAGGAGTGACTAAATAATGGATATTTTGGGATGGAAGGATACATGTCTCAGAGAGATTTCCTTTGTACTCTAATTAAAAATAAAGAGGATGTGAATAATCTCTTATGGCAGGAGATATTTGGAGGAAGCCAAGTGTTTTGGAGGGATGTGGATACTCAAATATTCTGATTTCTGAGCACTTCTCTTTCCCCCACTTCCAGCCTGGAGATATTTTGGTCTGGGTTATATCCTCAGTGACTCGTTGGGCATTAAAAGTTTGGGCCTTCATTTACATTTCTTTCAAAATCTCCTGTCCCCTTGGAAATGTGGAGCTGTGGGCTCCAATTAATATCACCAATGAATGCTATTAAAAAAAATGAATAATGCAGCAACTGAAGCCATTCAAAAAATGACATTTTTTAAAGGTTAGACTTTAACAAGGCTCATTTCAGCTCTTCAGCCATCCCATGTTTCCAGCAGCTTGTTCCTGTGGTGTTGGCCTGAACAGTGGAATTCCCTGCTGGATAACATCAGCCCCCCATTCCTTCAGAATATTTATTTTATTTATAGCACCTCCCAGTCAACTTAAAAGAGCTGGGTGTCTTCCTCCCTCACCTCAGTGTGTGTTTCTTGGATAAATTATCTCATAATATTCAAAACAGCCTTTGATTTAGAATTCCTCTGTATTACAGGGATTTGTATTTTTATAGCATCTTTAAGCAGCCTTTTGAGTTGAGTCATTAAGTGTATATTTTTAATAATCTCTGTGTCTTAAAAGGAAATGTAAGGACTGGAAATCAAATAGTGATTCCCCTGACTTCTGAATTAAGTTGTTTTATTACAAATCTATGTGAAGTTCACTTTTTTCTCTTCATCTTGTAATTTCATAGCCCTTTTTTTTTTTTTTAAATTTTGAGCTGACCAATGATTCTTTCAATCTGGAACATCACAGATCTTCAAGAACTCAGTAGAACAAGCTGTAAAAATTAACACCTGGACTGGGAGTTTTAAAAACATTTCAAAGCTGAGATCCTCCTCCATCAGAATTAGTAAATTGGGAATAAGACTTAGCATAACTTTGGGGAATCTTCACTTGAATTTGTAAGAAACTGTGAATATGGGAATATTCACAAGAACAACACTTCTGGCTTTGCTTCAGGCATCTGTTGGACACTTCCCATGGGATTAAACTTTGCAGAACTGAAGGAAGATTTTGGATGAAGCAATTGGAAAACACAAATAGGAAGCGTTTGTGAAACTGCAGTGTGGGATCAGATTGCACTGAAGATGAGATTTTAAGTAATTGTTTTAATAAGGATAGGAAGTAAATTGTAAATTAGCTCTGGCATTAGTGTTTAATTATTTATTGACTTTTTTAATCACGTAGTGTTACACCAGAAGTTTAATTTGTAGAGCTCCAGGAGGAACCTGTTTATAGAGATTTTGTTTCTTAATTTAGCTGTAAATCAGGTTCAAACTTATTTTCTTCTAATTCTTGATGTTTAGGATTTGGCTTTCTTGTTTCCAGACACCATGTGTGTGTTTTCTGTTAATTCTTAGTGTTTAGTCTGAGTGTCTCCAGGGTTTGTTTCTAAATATTGCTGGGGGCTGGAGGGATGGTTTTCCTTGGAAACCACCTGCTGTTCTCTGGAATCTTGAAGAAGAAAGGCTGTATTTTATTATAAATATATATATTTTTTTGTAAATAATCTGTAAATAAATCACAGAATTGGGCAGGAAAGGACCCAGCCCAAGCAGGGTCACCTGGAGCAGGTGACACAGGAATGTGTCTGGGTGTTTGGAATGTCTCTGGGCACTCCTGGGCAGCAGTCCCACAGCTCTGCCACCCCCATGGAAAGATTTTTTTCCCTCATATTAGTCTGGAATTTGTGTTTTATTTTATGGCCATCGCTCCTCAACCTGCCACCCACACAACCGAACGGAGCCTGGCACCAGCCTGTTTTGGGAATATTTATATGCATTAATGAACTCTCACCTCAGTCCTGTTATAAATGAGAAACAAAGTCCCAATATTCAGCAAAATTTTGACTGGTTTATTTTATATAAACAGAGCAAGCAGCGCTGGGGAAAACGTGAGGGGTCAGTGCCCGTCCCACGTTTCCACTAAACTTGGTTTGCAGCTCTCTTTTTATAGTCTGCTTTTCCTTGTAGTCATCAATAATTGTTATTGTTTTGTTGGAGTAATTCTGCAAGGTGAGCAGTGGTGGTCAAAGAAACTTCCAAACTCCCGTGGGACAGCTCTTGGGACATTTGGTCATGGAACCATCTGGTCTTGGTAGATAAAACCAGGAGAAGTGGGAATTCTGTTCTTTAGCAGATAGTGTGTGATTGATTACACAGAGGTAGGAAATCTAATTCTGCAAAAAAACCTTTCAGACTATGGAAAACTCTTTTTTTTTTTCTTTTACAAACTGGTATACACAATATTCATAACAGGCGGATTTAAACAGAGTGGGTTTAACCATATATTCCCCTTCATCTAGGTCCACGTTCTCTTCTTATTTTAAGCATTCTGGTTTATACAAACTCCAAAACTTCTATGATTAACACGAATCATTTATCAATTATCACAGTCCCCTCCAGGTTTTACGGTATTGTTTAATTGCAAAACAGTTTTATTATAAATAAGCAAAGACCGCCGTCAGTCCGTGAGGGGCCGCGAGGCGGCGCCAACGCGCAGCGGCGCTGGCG
>JAOTQZ010000359.1:36610818-36621199 GCA_026546895.1 Pogonocichla stellata | reverse complement strand
GCATGGGTTTGAAGACTCGGAGGCGGTGAGTCCCGGGGCGGGGGGCGCGCAGAGCCGCTCGGTGCTGCGGGCGAGGCTCGGGGGTGACCCCGCGCTGCCCCAGCCGTGCGGGACGGGCTGTGTGCTTCCCTGGGGAATTCTCCTGCCCGGCATCCCCGGCAGAGCCGTTCTGGGGCAGCGCGGCCGTGCTCGGGCTCCGCGGCTCGCAGCGTTCCCCGCCGCTCTGTCCGAGTTGTGGTTTTTGGCAGAACAGCCGGGATCGCCATGGGCACGCTGCTCCATACTAAACAGGGCTCCGTTACATAAGGCGGCGTGGACAGCTCGTAAAACACCCAGATAACAACATCATATAGAGTGTACGTCAGTGCAGACGTGTGGATGGGATGATGTGGTGTCCTCGGGAGGATGGATGGGTCCTGCAGGGCTTCGCATCAGGAATTTTTTTCCTGCCTGTGTCAGTGTTGGTCTGGAAGTGCAATCCCTCCTAAGTGTTGTTTTAGCATCCTTTTATTTCAGGGAGAGAGGAACAGCAGCTGTGCCAAATTGACATGGATGCAGTGCACCATGTTGAGAGGAGATGCCGTATGTTGGAACCCTTCCGAGCTGGGTACTTGAATTATTTCAGAACTGTGCTGCTTAGAAGCCTGGCCTGGGTTGGGTTGGAAGGGTTTAAAGCTCATTTCACGGGCAGGGACACCTTCCACTATCCCAGGTTGCTCCAAGCTCCATCCAGCCTGGCCTTGGACATTTCAGGGATGAGGAAATGCTTTGGGTCAATGTAGAAATTCCATGTGTTAACTTTTCCTGTGGTTTCTTTCTCGCTGCTTTTGCTGCTCACAAGTGCAGATGAGCATGTTGGTTCCTTTAGGGATGTGTTTTGGGATCCAAATGGATGTTCCTGTAAACCAGGCAAACCATGAGTTCTTGGGAGCTGTTCTCTCCACTCCGAGTCTGTCTTGTGATGGTTTAGAGTCTTTCAGCAAAGTCTGACTATGCTCCTAAGAAGACAGCTTAGAAGTGCAGTGTTAGGGCTGAGAAAACTGAGTTGCTGCATGGTGGCTGGTGCAGAATGTGTTACTTACAAAAGTTAATCAGAGAATGCAGCTAAAAGTGTGCTGGATTTCAAGGTGTTTCCCAGATGCTCAGCTCGGTGCATTCCCAAAATCCCAGGGGATTGGAGGGGAGATGAGCCATTCAAACCCTCTGCCAGGGCAGGGTCACCTGGAGCTGGTGACAGGAATGCATCCAGGTGGGTCTGGAGTGTCTCTGGAGAGGGAGACCCCACACCCTCCCTGGGCAGAATTCCAGTGCTTGGCCACCCTCCAAGGAAAGAAGTTCTTTCTTATGTTGAGATGGAATGTCTTGGGGTTTAGTTGATATTTCAGTAAACCCCGGTGATCTCTTCCAAAA
Source organism: Pogonocichla stellata (assembly GCA_026546895.1). NCBI lineage: Eukaryota > Metazoa > Chordata > Aves > Passeriformes > Muscicapidae > Pogonocichla > Pogonocichla stellata. The sequence continues at coordinate 36,619,789 of JAOTQZ010000359.1, read as the reverse complement.
ACGTTATTTGGGAAAAGCAGTTTTAATGGCAGCAGAGACCTGCCTGTTGCACAAACATCTGGCTTAGGATTTGTGCTGGAAGAATTGTGTTTGTAGATGAGAGCAACTTGGTCTTTAAATGTCCACTTGGAAGGACTGGGATGAAGAAGTAATCTCCAGATTCCTCTTAAGCAGTTTAAGATAATGCAATTTTATAGCTTTTTATATTTTACAGCCTCTCTGTAATTGAGGATGCTTTTGATAGACCTAATTTCCAGAATCACAGGAATATGTGAGAAACTCCCTCTCCTTAATAAAAACACCCCAAACCCTGAAAGCAATCTGGATCTCCTGGTTGTATGGAAAAACTGGAGGCCAGAAACCGCAAAGGCTCGGGCACAAAACAGTTAAAATTCCCCGAGTGTCTGTTTGCTTTTTGCTCCCGAACCACTTGCTTAAAACATTAAACCTTATTATTTTAGCTCCTGACTCAGGGATTGGGAATGCCTGCTGAGACAATATCCTGGCAAACAGGTAGTGGGGATGGGTCACATGAGTGCCACTTTCTGGCCAGAGAGAAGCCAGGGAGAGGATTGAGACAGCAGGAAAACAAATTGTGGTGGAATTCTGCTTCCCTGCGGTGAAGAGCAAAGAAGTGTGAGCGTGCAGAGCTGAAAGCAGAGCCTCTCTGCATTGTTCTGGGTCAGGACCTGGAAGAGCTGGAGCAGCCCCGGGCTTGGATGGGAGCTGGGAGGGAGGGCTGGTGCTAATTGCAGCACGGAATAAAGCACATGAGTCACCGGCACAGGAATGCCTAAAGTGGGCACTTGCCCTCAGAAAACCCATCCAGCCAATCTGCATCAAAGGCAGAAGTCAATGAGTGGCACTTATCCCCAGTTAACACACTCATTTTTGGAAAGATTCTATAAAATTTATACCTAATTTCTCCTTATTCGCTGCTCAGACAACACCAGAAGTGTGCAGGTGAAATTTTCCTGGTAAAACCAGCAACAAACGTGTTTTTTAACAGTGAACAGATATTTCCATGATTTTTGTAACAGCAACTCTTATTATAACATGTGTTTGTGCGTGTACATTTGTATAAAACATGCTAAAATACCGTTTTTATTGATGGATATATAAAGAAATGAGTGTGTGCATGGCATTACCGTCCATTACCAGCTGTGATGATTAACGTGAAACAGATGATGCAGTGGCTGGTGTGAGGCTTTTTGGAGGAGGAAAATTACACTGCTGGAGCTGAGAAAAACTCCCAGTGATTGTAGATAAAAAAGTCATTTCCACATTTAGGAAAAGAGGTGCAGGGATAGGGAAGTGAGGAATTCTGCAGGGACAAGTGTCCTTGTGAGGAGCACAGAAAGATGGAAGGTGCATCACTGTAAATTTTTGTCTTGCTTGTTGTCCTGCCTTGTGGTTTTTTTTTATTTTTAGGCCTTTTTTTCAATTATTTGAGTAGTTCTAAACAGGGTCACCCTTTTGGGAATTCAAGCTTGTTTGCCTTACAGGGAAGTATTTCACATTTTTGATCACAAGAGGATATAAAAGCCCATTAGCACAGGGGCTTAAGGCAGTGAGATGAGCAAATAATAAATTAAATTGGTTGTACCTTTCACAGTTGGGAATACTACTCCATAGACCAGTCCTCTGATTTTGGGAAAGACTCCACCTTATTCAGAAGCAAACCTCAGTGAAACCTTCCCATAAGAAATCACTTTTCTTCTGTAAAATTACATTTCCATTAAGGCAGCATTTCATTAAAAGAATTTGGTATTCATAGGGACTCAGCACCAGTGGGACCCACCTTGGTAATGAATGAATTAATTAATGGTCCCAGTTTGCTGTAAAAAAGGGCCACGAGCAGGACATTGTTCTAGGGTTTGTCTCCATACAATTCTGGAGAGCATTGCTGAGAATTTTTAGGAAAAAGATGATGGGCATAGTGGGAGAGCACATTCTGTTCATCATGTGAGTGGTCAGCAGGGTGTTTTGAGGACACTCTACTCCCCTGCTTTTTATATTTTCCAGTGACATTCCTCAAAGCTGCCATTCCTTCTGCTGCCAGCTTGCACTTTTCTCATGAGACAAGAAGATCTCGGTGTGCTGCCCAAGCAGAAAAAGTGATTCTAGAAAAACAAACCTTGGTGGGGAAGTTCATATCCAAATATTGATTGGGTTTGTGTCTGGTGCCTCTGCTTGCTGAAGGGGAGGAGAGGTGGGCTTTGCTCTCTCCATCTCAGTTGTGGGTGGAGTAGCAATCAAAATGTCTGTTTAGGAGTGCTTTTCATGCTGTCTCTTCAGTGATCATGGGTGTTTTGCAACACCCAGTCCATTCTGGAGAACATCTTTGTACAACAGGCAGCCGAACAAGCAGAGGCTTTATCCAGCTGCCAAGTAAAGCCTGGGATTTCAGTGGGGCTGGTTAGAAAGGTTTCAGGGGTTATTGGGGCACCATGTCCACAGGGCACTGCTGAGATTGTCAGGCTGAAGGTTGGTAGTGGAGATCTGATGGGTTTTTTATGTCCTGATGGATTTTGCAGGCAGGGACAACTTCTGTATCCCAGATTGCTCCAAGCCCTGTCCAACCTGGCTTGGAGCATTTCTCTTTCTTAATTTGCCCATTTCAGTTAGTGGAGTTTTTAGTGTTTAATCCAAAAAGGCTGAGTGCTGTCAGCACCTAGGCATGCAGGATCTTTTCCCTAACCACTTACCTGCTTGCTGCTTGTTTATGTAGGATTTTTAGATCCAGAAATGTGCTAAACTCTGCCTTGACTGGGACAATAATCAGTATTTTCCAATAAAAAGAGATTACCCTCTGCCCATTATGCCTCCTGAATTCTCACTGAAATTTGGCTTTTACATGGTCAAAGCTTTTGTGTGTTTTTGACAGTTTCAAATCTGTTTTCATTTCTATTAGCCCTTAATAGATTGCCTTGACTAATGAATCATCAGCTGCCTGATATTTATCTTGTGTGGAAAGGGCTGCCTGAGAGGGCTGGAATGTGGTTTGTTTGGGGGTTTGCTGGGGTGGTTTTGCTTAGATTTTCCTCCTAAAATATCCAGAGTTCTACTACTACAGCATTAGCTCTGCTTGCCTTGCTTTGTGCTCTTGTGAGGATGGTTTTGTGTCTGACTCAGATCTTCTGTTCTTTAAATGCCACGTTGTGATTTGATAATATAGTAGTCAAATAAAACAGTAAGAATCATAAGTCATTTTTATAAATTGCTGTTTGCTGTTTCCATAGAGGTGCTTCTTTTATACCAGAAATACTTTGAAATTAAAAAAAAACGAAGAGTAAATCACATCCATAGGGATCCCAGGTGGTGTCAGGGTTTGCTTGCAGCCTCTCATCTCCTGGTTTGTATTTTTCCACAGTGCTTTGTCACTGGTTTTCATGCCAACTCTGAACTGGTTTCAGTTCTAGAGTGTCTTCTTTTGCCATGTCCTTTTCTTCTTTTCGTATCTCAGCATAAATATCCACTCAGGTGCAATATGTGGAACACAGTGAGCAGCTTTGTCCACCCCAGAGCTGATCAAGTAAATTGGATTTTTGATTTGGAGGATATTCCAATGCCCAGAGGCAGCCAAGCTCTTCCACCAGCAGAGAGAGCTGGAGGAAGGCAGCAGTGCCTGAATTTGGGAATGCACAACACAGGATGTAAATCTGCTTTTTCTGTTTCTAAAGAATTATCAGGTGTGTTGTGTCACACTGGTGGCACTGACAATGTCCTGTTCCCTGGCAGGTGTGTTGTGTCACACTGATGGCACTGACAGTGTCCTGTTCCCTGGCAGGTGTGTTGTGTCACACTGATGGCACTGACAGAAATGTCCTGTTCCCTGGGAAGTGTGTTGTGTCACAGTGGTGGCACTGACAATGTCCTGTTCCCTGGGAGGTGTGTTGTGTCACAGTGGTGGCACTGACAATGTCCTGTTCCCTGGCAGGTGTGTTGTGTCACAGTCAGTGGTGGCACTGACAATGTCCTGTTTCCTTTGGAGGTGTGTTGCTGTAGGTGCTGTGCTGGGTGCTCTCAGTGTGCTGGAGGATTTAGTTTTTAGTAGCAATGTCCTTGATGGCCAGAAGAGCCCTCAGCCCTCATGGGACAGGCGTCAGGGTGAGGTGACCAAGGCATCCACCCTGTCCCTTCTCCTGTTCACAGAGCCAGGAACAACCTGAATACTCCTGGTCTAACAGTTCCAACTTTATCACAGCCTTTAATCTCTTAGAATAAAATCATGTTTCTAATGGTTAATCCCCCGTGCTGCTGCTTTATAAACATCTCCTGTCCATGCATGATTTCTTGGCAATATTTTAACCCCCCATTCCCTCTGTGGTTGGTGGATTCCCTGTAGAATGTTTTTCTCTTCCTTGGAAAAACCATGTGTTCTGACAAACCATCAGTTAATCTGTGATATACAGCTCATGAGATACCAGGATAAAATGTTATGTTCTGGGACAATTAGTGGTGAGCTCATCAGGTCCTGACAAAACAAGCCCCAGCATCACACTTGTGGCAGGGATGTTTCAATTTATCACCAATAACTGGAAAAATGTCACCAAGGATAAAACACCAGTGGCTGTGAGACCTCACAGCAGCTCCTGTCACCAAGGGCTCCGTGCTGAAAATTGTGATAAAGCTCAGGAGCAAAGCTGCCATGCTCCAGGGGTGACAAATCCCACAGAAATCAGTGTCCCAGGGACACCATGCTAAGAAAAGAGGTGCCAACAACCAAGCTCATGTTGTGTAAGCAGCATTACTTGAACTAAAATGTGCCACTGAAGTGTGTGCTGGAACAAGAAGAGTGGGCAAAACTACTCCATAGTATGTTTATTTCCAAAGTTTCTGGCAGGTAAGAGAAGTAGCTTGACCCCCACTGTGGTGCTTGTTGTGGTTAAAGTGTTCTCAAGATGTTTTTGCGTGCCATAAACCAGGAATGTTGGAGCTCTGCACTTGTTATTGATCTCCTATTGGGAAATGAATAGGGTATTGACAGATGGAAAACCAGACAAATGGGTTCGACTTTGCCTCTCTCCATTTTTCCATGCTAATTACAGCTCTCTGTTGATTTTTGCTTGCTCTGCCCCAAGGAGTAGAGTGGTAGTAAGTGCAGTACATTGCTGAGTAGCTCCTGGAATGGATTCATTTCAGGAATGCATTAAGTGATATTTCCCTTTAATAGATCAATGTAAACATGCAGGATGAGTGGGAGTCTGGGAGGAAAGGAGTCAGGCTCTGGAATATTTCCCATTACACATTCAAAATTCATACACTGGTGGTGGATATGTGGAAGTTGTTTTGAGAAGTTGGCTTAGGCCCTTGCACACTTACACACTGGATGTCCTTTCAGTGCTGATGCTGAGGATGTTCTGTCTGTTGGAATATTTAATAACCTTGTTAATTGTTTAGCTTCCCTACTCTGTGCTGAATATATCACATAGGAATCTTTCCTTTTTGTTGGCTTTCTTAGAGCCCCAGATTGGTGTGGGTTGAAAGGAGCCTTAAAGCCCATCCAGTTCCACATTCCACTATCCCAGAGCCCCATCCAGCCTGGCCCTGGACACTTCCAGAGACAGGCACAGCTTCTCTCAGCAGCCTCTGTGCTTGGATATAACACACAAACCCGTCAGATCCCACAGACTCTGTTGTCTGCAGGAGGAAGCTCTGTCCTGTGATTTCTTATTCAGATTCTCTGCATGCAAGTGGTACCTGCTGAGGGGGAAGATGCCTTCAAAGGGATGTAACTGCACAGATATTTTGTGTCTTCCTTCACAAGCAAGGATTTAATTTATATAAGATGTATGAGATCTCTTTGGTATCAGAATGGAATGTTTTACATTCCACAACAACATGTAATTATTCATAAAGCTTGTCTGCCTTTCTTCTGGATGGTCTGATCTCACACAGGTAAAGAAATCCCAGCTGTACCCTCAGAGTAACAACCACAACAATGCAAATAAATACAAACACTGCAGTGTTGTTTTGCTGAGAGCTGATCAGTGGAGAGATCTCTCCAAAGGCATCACAGCATTTCAGGCTGGTTCTGCTGAACATTTTCAAACCAATCTGAACCAGAAATACATGTACTTTTAAATCTGAAATTTGGGGCCAGAACTGAACGGAGGGATGAAAGCAGACGTGGGTTTCAGAGGAGCTGAGTGTTTCAATGAAGTGCAGCCCAAAAGTCCTGATGGCTGCACGTTCCTTTCAGCTGTTAAATAATTCCTCCCTTTGCCTTTTCACCCAAGTGCAGTCGCTGCATTACTTGCAAAAATAAGAAAAGGAGAAAAAGGCACTTGCCAGCAGCTGGGAGCTGAGGCAGCTTTCTCCCATGCCAGCATTTCAGGAAGGCAGGCAGCAAAGTGGTTTAAACCCCCAGTGGTGCTGCCTGCCTGGGTCCTGCTGCAGCCTCTGCAGAGCTGAGGGACTTGGGGGGGGATTTGTGTTTTTCCTCTCATTTATTCCTGTCCCTTAACCAATCTGGGGATGTCAGCAGTGTGCCTTGCACGTTTTGGGATGAGCTGCAGGCTGGAGGAGGGGCAGGAGCTGTGCCAGGGCAGCTCGAGAGAGATGCAGGCACAAATGTCAACAGGACCAGCTGGAATCCTGCCTGTGCCTGTGATGCTCTGTGCTCACTCTGCACTTCGTGCTGGAAAAGGGGGCAGAACTTCATAGGAATGCAGGAATCACAATGGCCTGGGTTGGAAGGGACCTCAGAACTCTCCTCCTTATTAGCAGCACCACATATTAGTGTCTATCTTCTTTTTTCTTCTGCCTTCACTTAGAGCCAGGGTTGAAACACAAGAGATGGATTTTCTTGTTCAGACTCAGTTGTTTATTAATTGTTACCTATAGTACAGTGAGTTCTGCAGCACTTCTAGCTAACAAGCTAAAAGCAAAAAAAAAAATCAGTTGATCTAGTAGTTACTAGGCCTTTTAAAGCCTAACTACCCAGTTAAAAATATCTATATTATTTATACTTTTGACCCAATGACCAAACAGCTGTGACCTGCACTGCAGTGCTTTCTGTCCAACCAAAAACTAGAGCCTGAAACTGAGAAGAAGGAACAACAAGGTAGAAGAGACAATGCAAGAACCTCCATACCTATTACTATATTCTAAAACCCCAAATTCCAAATTTTTCACCATGTGATATTACACACTTCTATTCAGAGTACACACCAGTGATTTTAGTCCTATCATTCAATTTTGGAAGCTTCTCCAAGGCCTCCAGTCAAAAGCAGTGTTCTCCTGGGGGTCAGTGTCAGAAAGTACAGAAAGTTCAAAACTCCCAGGGTTTAGGGTTCCAACAGCCCCCAGCCAGAGGCTCATGTCCAAAAAGGAGGCAGAGGAGTCATTCACTTTATTCCAATAAAGGGAGAGGCCATGGGCCATTCCCCTGGGGTCTCTCAGGTTTTTGGAGGGTCCAGCCTCCTTTTTATCCCAATTTCCCTCTCTCTTTCCCCATTGCTGAGGCACTTGAGAGGCACAGACTGCCCAAACCCTGACACCTGAGATCCCCCTCTCATGTACAACCACCCTTTTATTTTTTAATTCTTAGAGAATTCATAGTTTTTCCCTGTTGCTTCTTTCATCTCCTGATATCCAATTTCATTTCTCAGCAAACCTACAGTTTGTTTGTAAAGGCAAAGATCTTTTTATTCCCATTCATCAATCAGTGGAATCCATCCCATTGTTCCTTTTATCTCTCAGTGCTGGTTTTATCCACCAGCAGATCCACAGCTCGTTTGTAAAGCCAAATGCGACATTCCTCTCTCTTTCCTGCTCCCCATGGTGCTGCAGACACTTCAAATTCCCGTGGCTGGAGCTGGGGATGGAATTTCCCCCAGTGCAGCTTTGCTGACTCCGTGTTTAGGGCTCCACGTGATGGAGGAGCTGGGATTTATATTTAATATTCCCCACGAATTCCCGGCCCGTGGCTGCTTCTCCCAGTGCTGCTCAGCAGCCAGACCCGGGCAGGGTTGGAAAGGTCGGAAAAATTCATGGAGTGCTTTGTGCCAAGGGCCTCAGCCGGAAAAAAAAGGGATTTCCCTTTTTATTTTCTTTTTTCTTTTTCATTTTTTTTTTAACCTGGGAGAGGTCAAGAATTTAAAAGCTGCACGAAAAGCATGCCTGGAGTTGTGGGTTGATCCATGATGCCTGTGAAAACATCCCAGATTTCCACTCTAGATCGGATATTGGGAGGGAATTCCTGGCTAGGAAGATGCTGGAGCCCTGGAACAGAATTCCCAGAGGAAATTTTGGGACTTTCCCAGAATTGTGGCTGCCCCTGGAAGTATCCCAGGCCAGGCTGGGACAGTGGGATGTGTCCCTGCCCATGCAGGGCTGGATCGGGATGGGATTTAAGATCCTTCCCCGCCCAGCCCACGCTGGGATTTCGTGTCGGTGCGTCTGAATTCCCGCAGGAATGCGCGCCCAGGAGCAGGATTTAGGGAACGCCAGTCCCTGGGTGCTGGGAGGCAGCAGCTGAGCTCACCTGGTAATTAATTCATCAGCAGAACTGCCTGGAATTAGAGCTCTGCTCCGAGAGAGGCTCCTAATTGGGAGTTAATGGCTCATTAGTGCTGAGCAGATCAGCCTGAGAGCCCCGACAACACAAACAAAGCAATTAGTGATTTTCGGGGGTGGGATCCACCAATTCCAGCGGCTGCTGCTGGAGGGGGCGCTGGGCCAGGTGTGCTCTGCAGCAGCTGGATTTGGGGGTTTTGGGGGTGCTGCTGCCCAGAGAATTCCCTTTGGAATCTCCTTTGGGGGCTGTGGCTTCTGCTTTGGGGTCTCCTCCCTGCTCGTCCCGAACTGGGCAGCTGGGAATGAGATGGGGGCTGGGAAAAGACGGGGGAAATGAGCAGCAGTGGCTCCTACCCAGAAAGCTTTCAGGGTGTGAATCAGAATTTCAGGGTGGGTTTGGGGGAGAAGGGATCTGAGACCCCATCCCAGCCCACCCCTGACCCTTCGC
>JAOTQZ010000359.1:36573742-36594595 GCA_026546895.1 Pogonocichla stellata | reverse complement strand
CATTACCATAATGTGTTATACTTTAAACTCTAAAAACTGCTCTTTGGACCCTGGCAGGGTCTTCTCTGACCTTTGGACCTGTTCTCCAGCAGAAGGCATTGTTCTATCAAGAGGGGATTACTTCCACCTAGCCATTCTGTTGTATTCTAGTTATTTAGGAACTGAGGTTTTGTATCTCAAAGATGACTTTCATTTCAATTTCGCTTATGGTTTCTATATTTTCAGAATCTAAGCATTCATATTTGTAAAGGTTTTCCTGGCTCACCCTTTCCAACACACACACCAAACAGCAGAGATTCTAAAAACCACAAAAGCTGAACCCCCAGGCAGCAGAGTAGCCAGCCCCTTGGTGTGTTGCAGAAATACAACAACGACTGGTGGATAGGGAGGCTGGTGAAGGAGGGCTGCGAGATCGGCTTCATCCCCAGCCCGCTGCGCCTGGAGAACATCCGCATCCAGCAGGAGCAGAAGAGGGGCCGCTTCCACGGAGGGTGAGCCAGCCCTGCCCTCTGCAAACCCCCCCAGGCCTTCCCCACACACAGCAGTACTCCCAGAGTCACCTGCTGCTGCCTTAGTGCAGGGCATGTGCACTGCTGGGGTTGGGATTCCCAGCCGAGGTGCTGCTGATGAGAAAGCAAAGATGGGTTTGGCTTGAGGAGAGAGCAGTGAGGGATAATGACAAAAATTTCTGAGAGTTTGAAGTCAACTTAGTACTTAAAGTGTCCCAGATTTTTCCCAGCTTTTCTTAGGTTGTTCTTAGGTTTTTTTTTCCCCTTCATTTTTTTTTCTTTCCTCTCCATTTTGGCCCAAACCAAATTTTGTAAGATCAGCTTTGCCATCCTTTATTCTTCACCTTCCAAGTGAGGGTTTTGAGTGTCCACCCTGCCAGACCTGGAGATTGCAAATCCCTGGAAAAAGGTCTGGGAGATAAACCTGGGAAATGCTTTCAGGATGGTTGAACAACATCCAAATTTCTTCTGTAATTTTGGACACAACTCTCTGAAGTTTTGTGGGTCTCAATATACAGAGAAATTACTGAGTTCAGTGAGATGCTCCTGGATTTGGATGATAAAATCCCATATTTTAATGATAAGTTAATTTTTAGCTCTGTTAGTTAGAGTCATTTATGTTTGTATGACCTTGTGGGACAATTCCTCCCCAAAACTTCCCACATTTTGGGGTGCCTGGTGTTCATGGGGCTCTTTCTGCTGCTGCAGGAAATCCAGTGGGAATTCCTCTTCAAGCCTTGGAGAGATGGTTTCTGGCACATTCCGAGCCACACCTACAGCCACAGGTAAGACAGGAGTTATTTAATAATAATAATTATTAATAGTGCTGTTTAAAAACCCTACATGAGAAATGCAGGTTTTCCCCTTTGCTGAGTTACTGAGATGTTTCCCAGGGGGAGGAGCACATTCATTCCCAGCTATGCAGGAACTGCCAAGGGCTGGGAAAAAACCTTGGGAACAGTGGCAGCTGCCCCAGAATATCCAGTTTAATGTATAGAATGCCCAGTTTAATGCACAGAATGCCCAGTTTAATGCACAGATTGCCCAGTTTAAAGCACAGAATGCCCAGTTTAACATATAGAATACCCAGTTTAATGCACAGATTGCCCAGTTTAATGCACAGATTGCCCAGTTTAGTCAGGCCTGAGCAGAGGGAGGTGCACAGAGAGAAATCAAAGTGCTTTGGTAAAGGGATTTCTTGTTTCCTGGGTGTGTTTTAACCAAGTTCTCATTTGGTCTTCTAGCAAAACAGAAACAAAAAGTGGTAAGTGATGCTTTTGTTTCCATTTGATTTCCTGCTAATTCCTATTCCCAGGATCTCCCTGTGGCTGTTGCTTGGTTGATGGTCTGAAGGGTTGTTTTTCCCCCCTAGACAGAACATATTCCCCCTTATGATGTTGTGCCATCAATGAGACCTGTGGTGCTGGTGGGCCCATCACTCAAAGGCTATGAGGTATGGACTGAGGTGTTTGCAATTAATCCAAATTAATTCAATTATTGTCTCTGATCATCCTCAGTAATTCTGTGTGTGGCTCAGTGCAACTGGTTTATGAGAATTTCAAATGATTCAGCTTAAATAATTACCAAAATGTTCTGTAAGAGCTAAGAGTTCCTTCTGACTTGTTCTGTTTCGAGCACAGTGCAAATCCATTCTTTTCAGTGCACTCATTCCTGGGTTAAATCAAGTAAAAAAGAGAATTTGTGTCTGCTACAAGCAGTCAAATTAATGAGCTGGAGTCTACACATGAGGAACATTCATCAAACCAGACTGTGCTTTGAACTTAATTAGCAAAACATTTGAAGGAGCTTCCTTGTTGTTCTCCTTTTTTCACTTTATTAATGAATTCAAATATTTTGCAACGAAACCTTTGACTCTCCTAAAAGATTGCCCAGGTGGAAGTGGGCCCAGATAACCAGGGGAGCCTTTTTTAGGCTGCTGCAGATTCAAGTGAGCATTTACCACGTGCTAAACCAGGGCAGTTTAGGGAGCTCAGCCATCTGGGAAGTGCTGAACCAGGAACTAAATGAACATAAAATCCAAGATACACTTCATTAAGCTTAATTAATGTTGCCAGTAATTTATAGGATATTATTAAACATATTGGAATGGTTCTTTTTGGGAGGTGAGAGCCCTGGCATGATGCAGGGCATTGTTTTGATGTGAGAGTGGCTGGAGGTGCAGCTCAGCAGAGCAGGTGCTCCATGTTCTGCTCTCTGCCTTTTCATTTGATGGGGAAGTTTTTTGACAGGACTAAATTCCCTCTGTGCTGCACCACAGATCAGTTTACCTCTTGAGTTTGGAGGAGAGAGAGGCTGTTTGTTCATAAAATCTGCCACCCTGTCTCTTTTTTTTTTTAAAGAAAACAACACTGAACACCTTGGAAATGGTAACACAGAATATTAATTCCAATAACAAAAAAGCTTCATCTTACCTGGGGGAAATTATTTTGACTATTTTTTCTGGCTAAATGCTGAAGGAATCAGTTGGAAGGAGAGAAATGAACTGGCAGAGAGGCCTGGGGGCTTTGCTGAAGCTGCTGCCTGGCCTGGCAGATAATAATAGTCAGGCTGAGTTGTTCTGGAAAGGACAAGGAGCTGCTCAGTAAATCAGCTGGCAGAGATGACAGCTCTCAGGGCTGAGCATCTCAGATGTGTTCCCATGTCCAGCAGTGGGAACATCCCATCTTTTTTTGCTGCTATCCCTCTCTGAGAACAGTCTCCCAACATGACAGATCTCATCCCTGAAGTCTGAAGCCAAATCTGATGATGTGCAGGACAATCCCAAGTGCTCTGTGCAGCACATACCCCCATGGCTGTGCTGTGTGGTGAAGCTTTGGGAGTGGCTGTGGAAGGGGGTGAGGAATGCTCAGGGCAGCTCAGGACAGGAGCACACAGAGTGACAGTGAGTCAGGAAACTTCCCAGTGGCACTGGGATGGCTCTGCCCAGCAAAGGTGTTGATTGTTGCCTGTATCCCTGCCTTTACTCACCTCTTTCCTTCCTTTTGGCTTCTTTCTCTCCCTGTCCATCCCCCTGCTCAATCTCCTCCCCTCTGCCAAGGTGACAGACATGATGCAGAAAGCTCTCTTTGACTTCCTGAAGCACAGGTTTGATGGGAGGTGAGAAACTCTGTCCTTCTCATGCTGCTTTGCCCATGTGTTACTAACATTTTAGAGAATTATTTTATATTTTTTTTTTATGCCAGAGGGTTTGCTGCATGATCAAAGCTGGTTTTCTGGCTCTTTGTCACCACTGAAGAGTGGGACACAGCTCATGTGTTGCTAGGGGTGCACATGTCTGCATTTCTGCCGTGGCTGGGCTAGCATTTCTTAATTTAACACAAGGATTCTGTCTCAGTGTCTTCCCAATACCTAAGAAAAATCAGCTCTAAAATATTCCTTATGTTAAATTTTATTTTGACTGCCTTAAGTAGGCAAAAATACTGAAAAGGGTGGTTGGAAGAAGGAAATGCTGACAATTAAAACACAGGAAAAAGAATTGTAAAGAGGGTTCATCTTCAGCTGGAGCATTTCCTGGTGAGCTATAGAGGGTAATTTGGATTTCCTTGCTAGGAGCACTGGCTTGGTCCCTGGGCACAGGGCAGGGAAAATGATGTTCTGTAGAAGAGCTGGAGCAGGATTTATGGATTTCAGGAGTGAGGAGGTGGCAGTGCTGAGCTGACCCTAAACAGCTCAGAGAGAACATTTAATGATCAACTTCTGTGCAAACTATCAGCTCTCCTGCCCTGTTCTGAGCTGCTCAGCTCAAGTGATTTTCTGGAAATGCTAATTCCATCAGCAGCATTGGCAGCTGGATCAGGTGGGAGTGTGGAATTTCAGCACTGGAGAGCTCAGTGCCGCCAGCAGCCTGAGACCATTGATTTTAGCTCTGAGGAACTCAGGAAAAAGCTGCTTCTTGGTCCTTCTGCCAACTTTTGTGGCTTTGTGGTCTTTCTCCTCCCTCCCTTTTCTTTTTTCTTTCTTTCTTTCCATCTCTTCTGCAGTTTTGGGAGAGGTCCACGTTACCAGGAAAGGAGCTGAGTGTCCAGGGAAGAGCCTTGACTCCTTCCCTGCCTCTGGATTCCCTGGGCTTTGCCAGCTCCTTCCTTTGGAACTGCAACCTCCCCTGCTGGCCAGTGAGCCAAAGACCCACAATCCATTCATTTCTGTTTCAAACCCATTTTTACTTTTGAACTGTATTTTCTGGCAATGCATTTATTTATGTATTATGCAGAAAAATAACTGCATTTCTTTTTAACCCCACAGCTGAAAATTTCACTTAGAGCTCCATAAATCTTAAGTTCTGTGCAAAAGCTGCTGGTCATTCCCAGCTTGTTTTCTTCCCATTTTTCCTGGCTCCTTGGCTCATCCCAAGCCTCCTAAATGGATTTTAAAATAGATTTTTAAAATGGATTTTAAAATGGATTTTAAAATGGATTTTAATGAAGGGATTTTAAAATGGATTTTACATGAAGGGATTGTGTGGTCTTTGCTTTGTAATGTTTTGTATCTTTCTAACTCACTGACCAAGTAAATAAATCACCTGCCTTAAGTGAAAGAGGTGCAGTGAAGTTAAACTTGAGTTCAGGCAGCCCAGAGAGCTCCAGTTCCTTTTCTCCTGCTCATCCCAGCCCCTGGCACAGCTCCCTGTTTACTCTTGGTTTACTCCTGGTGTAAGTCTGAGGGAAGAGGAGATGCTGCTACCTTGCAGTGCCCCTAGCCTCACATAACTCACAGCATTTCTGGCACTGTGGAAATCCATGCAGATGAGCAGCTGGGAGGAGAAAAGCTAATTAATGCACTAAGGAGGATAGCAGGGACTCCATCCCAGAGCTCAGGGAATAGGAAATCCTTCCCAGTCACCCAGCACTTCTCTTTAATGGTGCCATAGCTCCTGTGGAAACGTGTCAGAGCACTGTTTGATGGTGCCTGCCCTTTGGAATGGGCTGTGGCTGCAAATCCCACTCGTGGCTTTGTTGTGTGTGCTGTGCTCTCCTGCCAGGATATCCATCACCAGAGTGACAGCTGACATCTCCCTGGCCAAGAGGTCTGTGCTCAACAACCCCAGCAAGAGGGCGATCATCGAGCGCTCCAACACCCGCTCCAGCCTGGGTAAGGCCTGGCAAGCTCAGCTCAGCACTTCAGGCTGTGCTTACACACAGAGGAGAGGGATTCCAGCCTTCCACATCATGGAGTCTGAGCTGGGAGGGACCCACAGGATCTTAGATCCAGCTCCAGGTCCTGCACAGACACCCCAGAATCCCACCCTGAGGGCGCTGTCCAAACACTCCTGGAGCTCTGGGAATGCACCCATTCCCTGGGGAGCCCCAGCACCCCAAAATCCCACCCTGGGCATCCCTGGGAGTGGTGTCCAAACACTCCTGGAGCTCTGGGAATGTGCCCATTCCCTGAGGAGCCCCAGCAGTCACTGGGGGAAGAACCTTGCCCTGAAATCCAACCTAAATTTGCCCTGACCCAGCTCCAGCCATTCCCAAGATCACATCTGTTCTGCAGATTTAAATGTGTCTACACCATTCTACTGCATCATCCTGAGCTGGGCTCACAGCTCCTCATCCTTCCCAGCCCTGTGCTTTTAATTCCACATCACAAGGAGCCAAAGAGCTTTCACTTGTCCAGCCAAGGAAATGCCATTCCTGACCCTGGGACCAGTTTTGTGTTTGATGCTGAGCAGTTACAGCTGAGTTTTGCTGTCTGGCTGTGAGACTTTGGGTCCTGCCCCTCTCCTCAGTGTTAGGGCTGCTGGGGAACAGGAATTTTTATTTGGACTCTATGAGCTTGGAGGTCTTTTCCAACCTTGATGCTTCTGTGGTTATGTGATTCTTTCTTGCACAAGGGTGGAAATTTGTGTGTATTATGTGCATTCCAATATCCTGCTCTCTGGGACACCATCCCAGGAGCTAAGAAGTGTTGGGTTTGGTAAAAAAAGGAACCCAAATTCCAAATCTCTGCCATCCTGAGTGACTGCTTGCACTGGAGGTACAGGTTATTTTATGGCAATGCCATCAGCTCTCATGTGGAGTCTGTGACAGTAAGTGGGTGAGGATATTTTTGTTCCTGTGCTCTGGGGTTCTGTGGTTTCACCTGCTTTGTTTTCCTTTGCAGCTGAAGTGCAGAGTGAGATTGAAAGAATCTTTGAGCTGGCCAGGTCCTTACAGCTGGTTGTCTTGGATGCAGACACTATAAATCACCCTGCACAGCTTATCAAGACATCTCTAGCACCAATTATTGTCCACGTCAAGGTGTCCTCTCCAAAGGTAACTCCTCACCTTAAAATCCAGGAGAGACCTGGAGGGCAGGGTGGGAATGGGCAGTGTGGAATCTGCAGCTGAAAAGGGGAAAAAGTGACTTAATGTACTGCTGGTGTGCTGCAGTCCATCCAGCAATCCAGATAATTCTGTGTAAATATAATTTTCATGCTTCTCTATTGTCAGAAATAAGGTAGGACTTAAAGTAGGATCAAGCAAAAATGGATTCAAAATTTTTCAAGGGCTCAAACATGATCCAGAGGGAAATGTACCCAGTTCTCAGAGGGGTTATCAGAAAGGTTTGGGTTATTCAAGGGCAATATTTTATGGAGAGCTGCTCTTGGTAATCCCTCAGGAAGGTGTCAGGCTGAGCTTTAGGGAGAGAAATGATCCTTAAACTCACCTTTTTCCCTTTCCTCCTGTCAGGTTTTGCAGCGACTGATCAAGTCCAGAGGGAAGTCACAAAGCAAACACTTGAATGTCCAGTTGGTGGCAGCTGATAAACTTGCACAATGCCCACCAGTAAGTACAGAGGAGAGGCTGAAGAACTCCTGCTTTGTGGAATTGTGGTGATTCCTGCTGTGCTGATCCCTGTGCTGAGCTGGGTCCCTCCATTATCACTCCCTGCTGGTGCTCACGCAGCCCTGCACTCGTGAGACACAAAGTGCTGCAGACTTTCATCCTGCTTATCTCCTGCCCTGGGTTTGTTTTGGTCTTTGGCAGGGTGACAGGGCAGGAGTGACGTGGAGGGGACAACAGAGCTGCTCATTAGCAAATTACATCATTTGTGGAGCTCCAGGTGCCACAGGGACAAAGTCTGAGTTTGGGGAGGAGGCTGCAGAGGCCTCAATGCACAGGGAGTGGAAGGGAAGGGAAAGGGTGTGTGCAGGCATGGGAGCCCTGATCCTGATCCTGATTGTAACCCTGATCCTGATCCTGATCCTGATCCTGATTGTAACCCTGATCCTGACCCTGACCCAGACCCTGATCCTGATCCTGATTGTAACCCTGATCCTGATCCTGATTGTAACCCTGATCCTGACCTGACCCTGACCCTCATCCTGATCCTGACCTGACCCTGACCCTGACCCTGATCCTGACCCTGATCCTGACCTGACCCTGACCCTGACCCTGACCCTGACCTGACCCTCATCCTGATCCTGACCCTGATCCTGACCTGACCCTGACCCTGATCCTGACCCTCATCCTGATCCTGACCCTGATCCTGACCTGACCCTGACCCTGATCCTGACCCTGACCCTCATCCTGATCCTGACCCTGACCCTGACCCTGACCCTGACCCTGACCTGATCCTGATCCTGCAGGCCATCCCAGTCACCTCATCAGTGCACAGCCACTGCTCTCCCACCTCCTGATCAAAGATCCTGCTCCTCTCCTGGACCCCTGAATTCCTGCTAATGGAGCAGAGGCCTCAGGGCTCATGGGTTGTGGGAGAGGCTCTGCAGGGGTTTGGACAGGGCAGCTCAAATTTGATTTTAGTTTTGAAAGGCACACCTGGTTTCTGGGACAGAGCAGTGGGAATGGACTTGGATGTGGCTTTGTGTGGGATCTGTGTGGGATATTGGGATGGGAGTGCAGAGATCCCTCAAGAGGGCCAGGACAGTGACAGCTTCTCTGGGCAGCCCCTTCTGGAGAGCTCAGCTGTGTTACACTTCTCACATGGAATCTTTTACTGAGCTGTGATCTCTTAAAATGCTGATGGGTTATTCCTGTGAGCCATCCAGGTCTCACTAACCCAACCAGAACTGTAACTGTCCTGGAGACCAAACTGAAACCCATCCCTTCCCAACTCCTGCTGGGTGTGAGCCAAGAGCTGGAGCTGCAGCTGCCCCTGTTTGGGTGGTTTGTGGTGTTTCCCTGGGCCTGCACACAGAACAGCCTCTGCACATTGTCCTGTGTGAAAGGGCTTTCCTCTGGCACCTGCACACAGAACCCTGGGCAGTTTCACAGCCTTGTTTTGCTCTTTATACTGTCATTTCCTGTTGCTCAGCTTCACTTTGCTCACATCAGCTGAAATGAGAGAGTCACCAGAGAAGCTGTGGCTGTCCCTGGATCCTTGGAAGTGTCCCAGGCCAGGCTGGACAGTGCTTGGAGCACTCTGGGATAGTGGAAGGTGTCCCTGCCCATGGCAGGGGTGCATGAGATGTTTTTTTAGGTCCCTTCCAACTCATGGGATTCCCAAATTCCATGAAATGATCCATGTGCTGCTGCAGCTTGTTGGGTGCACTGTGGCACTTGGATTGTCCACCCCCAGATTCACTAAACTCTGCCTCAACACCCAGTCCTGGAATTGCATTCCAGTGCTGAAGGCAGCCAGGTGAGGCCCCATCTGGATCAGAAAAGCCTCCCAAATGTCAGTCCTATGTTTCAGCCTTGAACCCAGCCCTGCTCCCAGGCTGTTTCCACCCTGCCCTGCCCAGGAGCTGCTCCCAGACCAGCTCAGCACTTTGCTCTGGTGATGGGGAGGAAGTGATTGCTGACTTTGAGATCTCTCAGAGGTGACAGTCTGGCTTGGCTTGAAATTAAAGTTGGCCCATGATGTAATTAGGTAAAAGTACATTGCTGAGAGCAAAGGCAGTGCTCCCTCTCTCCTGCTTCATCCCTTTTACAGCTCAGGTTCCTGCAAGGGGGAATTTGGTTTGTTTAAAGGGAAGGTCCTTGCAAAGGATGCAGTCCTCACTCTGTTCCTTTGCTGAGAGCCAGCCATAAGGAATGAGCTGGTGCTGCATGTCTAGACATTGTAAAAATAGCTGTCTCTTTGGGCATATTTGAGCTCAGGAACTGCTTTCATTATTAATTCCTTGCTAATCTGCCCCTGGTGCTGCTCGAGCTGGAGTTGGGCACTGCAGGACACCAGGAATATTTCAGGACTCCAGGAACTCCACTGCAGGAACATGCCAGGGCTGAAGGAAACACAAACTGTACCTCCTTAAATCCACTGCCCATAAACACCTGCTTCTGGTTGTTGTTTTTTAAAACTTCTGAATTCATCCCCTTGCTAAGAGAGGGTACAAACCCCTCTGGTCTACTTGGCACAACCTAAAAGATACCTAAAATTACACTGCAGCAGAACTAAAGTGCATTGGTTAATTAAAATATAATTAGGATATATCTACAAGTTGAAATTCTTCCTCCTCTCAGGTACACAATGGTTCTACAGCAAACCAAAAGAAATAGCAGAGGACAGTGGCCACTGATGTACTCTTCAGGAAAGGCCACTTGTGTCACTAGAGAGTCCCCAGGAGCTGGTGGTGACTCAGTGCATGTAGGAAAGTCTTGCAGAGGAACTGCTTTACTCCATGCCCCTCACAAACAGGGATCTCCCAAAGATGATTTCCTGCCAAATACATGGAAACAGAACCAACCCAGCTGAGGGGTGAGCTGAACTGTTAAATGCAAGAGAAAACCTGAATGTTTTATTCTCTTTTCATTTTTTCATTCATTCATTCAGTCAGGATCCAGGCACAGCCTCACAGGCTCCCCAGCCCAGTGTTACTGTGCAGTGAAATACTCAAAGGGTGGCAGTTGTTAAGAGTCCTAAATCCAGTGTAATTCTTTATTTAAGAAAACATGTTACACCCTCAGGTGTTTAATTGCAGTCTGTTCCAAAGCAAAGTATATGTAAGCAAACCAGACTATTTTATTTTCTAATTTGTGTTTTAATTGATAGCTTCTTGCACAAGTGAATGTATGGTGCATCAACATGTGTGTGAACAGCAAAAGAGTAAAAGCAGTAAATAAAGAGAGGAGCAAAAGAGCAATAAACACTGAACTGGGCCAAGGGATGCAGGGTTAGGAATATTCTGATTAGAAGGAAACTCCTCCTTGCTGGAAGAGGAGGAAACTTCTCTCTGTCATGCTGAGAAGAGAGAATAAATTTAAAAAAGAAAAACAAGATGCTTTATTATTTTAAATCTAACTCTGAGAGCTGTAAAAACAGGTGGAAGAGGCAGCCTGTGGTTAGTGTTGGTTGCCCTTTACATGCACAGCACCTGCACTTATTTTCAATTTCCTGTGCTGTTCTCACACTACTTTGCAAAGTTGAGATTAGAGATGAGATAGGAAGTTGAAGTGCTGAAAACAGGGTTGTGTTTCTGTTCAGGGGCTCTGCTGCTTCTGGCAGGGATGGAGGTGGTTACAGCCAGGACAGGAGGAGCAGTCTGAGAATTCCCTGAGGCAGGAGTGCTGCTGCTGCCAGGAGTGCCTGCTGCCTTCAGTGCTCTGGGCATGGTCCTGGGGGCTTCAGCACTGGAAATTAATAAATCAAATGAAAAGTTTTGTGCCTAGGAGCAAAACAGGGCTCATGCAACAGCCAGGGACAGTGTGCAGTGACTCCTGAGGGCTTTGGCTCTTGTCACCTTCTGAAGCCACTTGTACCATTTTCTATTCCAGCCACAGAATCATGGAATGGGTTGGGTTGGAAGGGACCTCAAACCCCATCCAGTGCCACCCCTGCCATGGGCAGGGACACCTTGGACATTGGACACCCAATGTCCAGCCTGGCCTGGGACACTGCCAGGCATCCAGGGGCAGCCACAGCTGCTCTGGGCACCTGTGCCAGGGCTTCACCTGTCTCCCAGCAGGAATTCCTTCCCCATACCTGGTCTGTCTCTGCTGTGTTTCAGTGTGAACCCATCCCCTTGACACTCCATGCTGTAAGAATCCCCTCCCTGTTTCCTGCTCCCTCCTGCTCTCCCCACTCCCATTCCTGCCCAATTCCAGTTCTCAGTGTGCCCAGCCCCAATGTCCAGACTGCTCTTGGACACTGCCAGGCATCCAGGGGCAGCCACAGCTTCTCTGGGCACCTGTGCCAGGGCTTCACCTCCCTCCCATCAGGAATTCCTTCCCTGTGTGTCCCTGCTGTGTTTCAGTGTGAACCCATCCCTTGTCACTCCCTGTCCCTGCTCCCTCCTGCTCTCCCCACTGCCCAGTCCCAGTTCTCACTGTGCCCAGCAGTTTGCCAGCCCCGTGTGCCCGTGTCACACGGCCATGACTGCCCTGTGTGCCTGTGTCCCTGTGCCCAGGACATGTTTGACGTGATCCTGGACGAGAACCAGCTGGAGGACGCCTGTGAGCACCTGGCCGAGTACCTGGAGGCGTACTGGAGAGCCACGCACACGCCCAGTGCCACGCCCATGACCCCCCTGCTGGGCAGGAACCTGGCGCCCTCCGCCCTGTCCCCGTACCCCGCCGCCATCTCGGGCCTGCAGGTAGGAACAGCAGGGCAGCTGGGGGGCTGCAGCCTGCCTGGGGCTGTGCTGGCACTCAGCCCTGCTTGCTGAGGCTGCTCTCTCCCTGCTTGGCCAGCACAGTGAGCAGGGAGCTCCTCACTCAACTCTGCTTTTAATGGGAAATAAAATCACCAATTCCCAATAATCGATTGCCTAGCCAGGAGTCAGCTCTGTTATGATCCCTTTTATTCTACCCTCGTAACTTGGGTGGAAAAGCTTGTTCTTTGAGTGTGAATAAAATACTTTTTTTTTTTTTTTACCCATTGAAAAAAATTGTGACCCTTTTTTTCCACAGGGATAGCTCAGACTCGGCTGAACTTTGACACTTCAATCGTGGCATGTAAATAGTCCTTAATGAGAAGTACGTGCTTTATTAAGTTTGAAACCAGAAATGTTTGGGGCTAATAACTGGGAATGCTTGAGGGGCTCAGGATTGCAGGGAGCTTTAAATCCTGCAAGTTTCAGTGTGTGTGGGACTCCAGGAGTGTCACTTGCTAATGTACGTCAGAAATAGAACTGAACAAATGACATTTAATGAATAATTCACCTGACAAATGTAACGTCTGCTCTGCTTGTGGAGTGCCTGGAAGCAGGTAACAGCTTTGGAGGAAATGACTGTTGTTTGGTGTTCTCAGTTAACCAGTTACCAGCTGGTTTGGCTCTGAGTGAGCTGCACTTCCCTGAAGGTGCTTAATTCCTGCACTCACCTTTCTAAAGCCCTGCTTGGCTTTATTGGGACCAGCAAGTCACTGTCTCCTGAGTGGCTGAATGCACAAGCACTGTTCTGTTACTAATATTAACATGCACATGTAAACTGTTGTTTCCATTTTCCACTTGCCTTAAAATTTCAGTTTTCCATCCCTTCATGAACAATAAAATACCATCTGCAGAACTTTCACCTCTTCAGTTTCATTTTGAGAACTGGGTGTATCCACAGAATTTTTTTCAGGCATTTATTTCTCTCTGATCAATGGACACCAGCAATAACTGTGAAATGTTGCTCCATTTACTTAGGGAAAACTCACACTGAAGATGAAAATCACCCCTGTGCAGTGGGCTGGCTGAAGGTATGCATCACTTAATCCCCACTTCACCCGAATTCCAAAGGGTTTCGGTGGGATCAATGGTGCTGGTGCTCTGCAGAGGGGTAAATTTCTCCTGGAGTGATCCATGCCCAAGCAGAGGCTGCAGGTTTTCTGTGCCAGGAGGGTTCAGCCCTGGTGTTTTCCATGGGTTTCTCACAGTAAGGACTTCCAGCATCCCTCTTACCCACCAGGAGGTTTTATACTCATTCAAACCTTTGAAGGATTTGCATCAGCTTTCACTGTGATGATATGTGTGATAATTAAAAGGCACTCAGGCTAATTAAACTAGCAAAGGTGCTTGTGATACAGGAAGATTTTTATTCCTTCTGCCCTTGGTACCTTGGGGACTGAAAAGCAAAAGGCCAGAGGTTCATGTAGCACTGAGCCTGATCCAGGTGTGCTGGGACAGGCTGTCCCTGCCTCACCAAATCCAGATTTGGGAGACTCCCATTTTTACCTGGCTGTGGCCTGGACTTTGGTTTAGTGAGAACTGAAAGTTCTGCCTGAACTCCTGACTCATGAAGTCATGAGGGTGACGTTGTGTGGCACAGATCCAGAGCAGTCACAGAGGGCACAGGTGGCACTGCTGCCTCTGCCACACCTGATCCTTGGGAACTGCCTTCCTTAAACGAAAGGATGCTGAGCTGAGGGGGAAGAGTAAATTTGATCTTTGAGCAGAAAAATATTTATTGCTCTGAGAAGCTGTGGCTGCCCCATCCCTGGAAGTGCCCCAGGCCAGGTTGGACAGGGCTTGGAGCAACCTGGGATAGTGGAAGGGGTCCCTGCCCATGGAGGGGAAGGAATTAGGTGATCCTAAATTTCCCTTCCAACCCAAACCATCCTAGGATTCTCTAACTCCTTGGAAGCAGTTGTTCTCCTCCGTGACTGGTTAGCTGTAGACATAGTCTGGCCTAATTCCAGTGCATGGATTCAAATCCTACAGCTCAGGTTTTGGGGATGTGTTCCTGAGGCTCCAGGGGATTGGGGTTTCAAGTCCATTCCTGCAGGCAGTCATTCCAATCACAGCAGGATCAAAAGGGACATCAGACCCAGGTGTAAGCACCCCAGGTGTGTCCCCCTGACACCCCAGGAGCTCAGCAGCAGCACTGGGATGGGCACACAGCCCAGGGAAGCAGGAAGCTTTCAGGAAAGCAGCAGGATGCAGCCCGAGAGTGAATTACCACAGGGAAGGCAGAGGGGTGAGCACAGAGTTAAAGCTACAATTGATGAGGGATTATACATCCAAACTGTCAGATAAACACAAGGATAATTCATCATGGAATCATGGAACCCCAGAATGGTTTGGGTTGGGCTGGACCTCAGAGCCCATCCATGGCAGGGGCACCTCCCAGTGCCCCAGGCTGCTCCAGCCTGGCCTTGGGCACTGCCAGGGATCCAGGGGCAGCCACAGCTGCTCTGGGCACCTGTGCCAGGGCCTGCCCACCCTCCCAGCCAGGAATTCCCAATTCCCAATATCCATCCCTGCCCTCTGGCAGTGGGAGCCATTCCCTGTGCCCTGTCCCTCCATCCCTTGTCCCCAGTCCCTCTCCAGCTCTCCTGGAGCCCCTTTATGCTCTGCAAGGGGCTCTGAGGTGTCCCTGGATCCTTCTCCTCTCCACTGAGCACCCCCAGCTCTCCCAGCCTGGAGCAGCTCCGTGGTCCCCTCTGGATTTGCTCCCCTCGGGCAGGTCCAAAGCACCCCTTGGATGAAAGAAAACCTGCCCTGGGGTCCCACACTCCTGCACACCACAGGAGTCAGCCCCAAGGACCATCCCCAGCTCCAGGAAATCCAAACGGCACTTCAGTGGGAACTGTGGATGACCTTCAAGTAGGGGACACTTAAAAATACATCTGCATGTGCACGTAGAGCTGTGGGTGTTTTAAATGCCTTCCTACCTCAGCAAGCTTGAGGTCAAGGGAATGAGGGAAGTTTCTCTACTTTATATACTCAAGGGTTTGGCTAAATTCATATATTCAGGTTCTCCTTATAGCACTAAATAACCAAACACTGCAAGGAGAAAGGAGAATTTAGCAAAGGAAGGAGAATTCAGCTGTGTGACACCTTGCCAAAGGCAAAGCCCAGAGGAGCTGCTACCAGTTGGTTTAGACAGAGATTTCCTTCAGACTGTTGTAAAGCAGCACTAAAAACAAGAGGAAGAAAGGATTCAGGACTGGGCAGCTGCTACATCCAGCTGCAGCCCTGACTGGTGACAGGAAAAGAATACATGATTATTTTTCCTCATTATTTGTTTCCTTGTTTTTATTTTGCCCAATTATTTGCTACCTGTTGCTATTTGATTTTGACTTCATATAACTTCCATGTAGCATTAAAACTGTGTAATTATGCTAATCAACATAATTTACCAGACAATAACAACTAGACTCTCTACCAGTCTCTAAGGTTACTCAAAATAATGAGAAAATCAGAGAATCATGGAATATCCTGAGTGGGAAGGGACCCACAAGGATCATCCAGGACACCCCTGGCTAGCAGAGACCAGAGCTGCCCCTCGACAGGAATTCAGACAGGACTCGGGAGCAGAGTTGGTTTATTCCTCTGTTATTACCCCAAACCTCTCCTTAAACCTCTCCAAACTTACAGTTCCAAAGCCAAGCTCTCCAATGAACGCCCTTCCACTAACTTAAAATAATTTTCCCTGAATATTTATTTCCTACATTATCTTCAACCCAAACATGCATTTCTCTTACAAAAGTTAATTCCAATTAAGAGAACACTGAAAGGCTTCCTGCAAAAAAACAACTACAGGATATTGGCAAGACTACAAGAATGAGGTAAAACTACTGAAGACAACAAAATAATTTTCTTCTGACTGTGCAACATAAAAAGAAAGTATATTTCTCATATGACACCAGCAATAAGTTTAGGACCAGTGGAGAATAACCAGAGCTATTCAACGCTGACCTTTGAAGCCTTGTACTGTTCACAGCTGAAAAATTATATAAAAGGATAAAATCAGAGAACTCCTCTCATCACACCCACTCACACCCATCAAGCTGACCAGCTCCTCTCATTTTACCAATTCCTTCACGTATTTGTCACCTCCAAGCTGGTGAACACATCCAGTTCTCCAGCTGCCCTCCCATCTTCCACCAAACTGGGAAACAAAGTGGGTGTCGAGACCTCCAGGAAATTCAGAATTAAGGTGAGATGTTAGGCAAGGAAACACAGGACACTCCCAGGGAACGTGCTCTGAAAACCACCTGGCTCTGCCCATGGAGCCCAGGCCTTCCTGCAAGGCACACGACAACTTTTCAACTACAACTCTTCCTCAAACCCTCTGAAGCCTGAAAACATTAACATTTTCTAAGGGTACACAAGGAATTGATGGCTGTAATTCCACATTACTGTACGCTAGGATGAGTCCAGACACACAAACTCCACCAAAATCCAATCTTTCAGATCAGACAAAACCCAATTTCTGCCATTGGGGTAATGCTGGGAGAACTGGACATCAGCTCGACAGAACTTTCAGGTATTCACTCTGGAGTTTAAATAACCACCAAAATAAACACCTGGAAAACTTAACTCCAGTGACACAATAAGGAAGAGTGTAAAATCCCCAAAAAACCACCAGGCTTCAGGCAGGAAAGCCATGGAATTATGGAGTGCTCTGGACTGAGAGGGACCTTAAAGCTCATCACCACCCCCTGCCATGGGCAGGGACACCAAGCCCAGGTTTCTCTGGTGTCACCACCTGCCATGAAAACAACACCAGTCCCTGGGAGCTCCTACTGAACACTGACACATTTATGTGATATCAGTTCATTTGGATTTTGCAGTTTAAGCCTAGGAGTGAAATCTCAGCCTGGGATTACTCAGGGTACCTGCAGTGGTCTGTCCTACAATCAGTGCTGGTTTTGGGGTTCCCATGAGAACCACTAGCACACCCTCACCAAAACCACCACCAGGGCCAGCCCCCTGGGATTCTTAATCCACTGGGGCAAAAATAAATGAAAAATAGGACTCCATGACCGATTTTACTTGGGAAAGCAAACAGAGCATCCATTTACAGTGGCGATTTCCCAAAATAACCCGTACACATGGCTGCTGTCCCCGCTCCTCTGCGAGAGGCTCATCCAGAAAGGTGAAGTTACACAAGCACATTCCTGGCTGATAAGGGAGCCCCATGCACCCAGCTCCCCAGAAATAGCTCTTGTGCTCCAAAGTAACCCCTAATATCTATAATGACCAGGGATTTAAATTTCAAATAAATTTAGATGAAAGATTAAGTCAGCTCCAGCACCGTGGAGATGCTTGTCTTCCCTAATGAAGGAGCCCATAAAAATAACAAGAGATAAGATTTACACCCAAGCTCCTCAAAAAAAAAAAAAAAAAAAAAAAGAAAAGAAAAGAAAAAAAAAAAGGGGGAATGAACTACTAATTTTTGCAGCTACTTAGTGGTAGGAACAGATGGTTCCAGGCAATAGTATTGACAACCTCCCAAGCTCCCACCCCCAAAGGTGAGCTGCTAAGTCTGTTCCAAATTCAAGAGTTAAAACTGTCGAAGATGAGACGCTGCTCTGGGGGGAAGCGCCGAGGCTCAGCCAGTGCCACAGCTCCAGAACCCCACCTTCCTCACTCACCCAAGGCTTGTGCCTGCCCAAAACACCCCGAGGCAGCTCCTGCAGCCATCTGCCTGCTCTGGGATGAGCCAGGGCTGTGGGAAGGGGAAGGCAGGCGAGGCATCAAACAGCTCTGAGGGAAAGCAGAGCTCTCAGTGTTTGTCCAACAACCCAAAGCCACTTCTGAGGCCAAAGCCAGGCGTGTCAGCTTCCCAAAACACCCAGGCACAGGGAGCAGTTCTGGGAATTCCAGCCCCCAGGAGCCTCTGCCATGGTGGGCACAGCCCCCTCACTCCCCTCACATCCACAAGTTCCTGCAAAACACCCAAAACCTCCCCTCTCCCAGCTCCTGCACGTCTCCAGCAACTGGAAACCATCAGCCTGTCCAGCCATAACTCCTTAAGGCAGAAACTTGCTAAACACAACTCAGCTCTGGATTTCTGGAGAAGTCCAGCAAACCACCATAAAACAGGGATAACACCCAGCAGCAAAAAAACCAAAAAACTGCTGGAACACCTGAGTGAGTCCTCAAGCATCTTGTTAAGCCAGGAAGGAATCAGGCTGAGCCAGCAAAGCTCAGCCCTTGTTTTCCCGTTGTTCCAAAAGCAAAGCTCTGCCAAGAATTTAGCCAAGGAAACAGAAACATTGTAATGCCTGCTTCCCACCTCCACACTCTGCAGGGAACTGCAGAAAGGTTTGGGTTGGAAGGGACCTTAAAGCTCATCCCATCCCACCCCTGCCATGGGCAGGAACACCTTCCACCAGACCAGGGCTGCTCCAGGCTCCATCCAGTCTCACTCTGAACACTTCCAGGGATGGGGCAATCCAACATTTTAGACTTATTTTTCAGAATTATTTCCTGGTTTTGTCAGAAGTCCCCTTCCAAGGGCTATCAGTGAAGCAGATCCATCACTTTTGCCTTTGCTGGCAATAACCATTTCTCACTTTTCCATGCACAAATGACAGAACCAGGACCAGGCTGCAGCTCCCTGTTTGTGTCAGACACTTGGGCAGCTCAGCCAAATCTCCCTTCATACAAGGCTTCCATAAATTCACACGCTGGGTCTTGCTATTGCACACCTCTGAGCCACAGTTCCCACCTCACAGGGTGTCCAGCAGCTGACCTGTCCCTTGCACAATGACTGTCCCACCTGCTGCCCCAATAAAGATGCCACTGATGCATCTCCTGATGCAGGCATGAATTCCCTAAACCCAAAACCACTCCCCTCACTTAAAGAGCTCAGGATTTGAACGTCAAAACCTCAGCATCACCATTACCTACATCAAAGGGGAGGAACAGGAACATCCCAAGCTTCATTCCAGAATCACCAGAGAGGAGGTCCTGCCTGTGGGCCATCCTGCACAGCTCCTGCTGCCAAGAGCATCATCTGCACTAAATCACAGCGTGATGGACACCTCTGGAAAACAAGGGATTGCAGCCCTGTCGTGTGTCACGCTGCCACTCCACCCCCCAGCCACTGTCACTTCCTCAGGGCGGAGGCCACAACTTTCAAGAGCACGCCTGGGTGCTCTGTGGAACACCCATAAATAAATAAAACCCTCGCTCACCACCCCACAACCTGCCCCCCAGCACTTTTACTTTCCCAGAGGTCACACCCAGGAACACCAATGCACAACAGTGGAAGCAGGAACCGGTCAAGAAACCTAGAGATCCCCTCCCCAAAAACCCAGCCTCCCTGTGTCACCCGGGCTGGGTGGCCCAGGAACCTTCTCTGGGAAACACCAGGCTGGCAGTTACTGGAAATGATGGTCCCGTGCACTGTCTGCTTGTTTTAATGGACTCATTCCTAAATGCAACCGTGTTTTTTAAGTGTACATTACACGTTAGATGATGTTAATCTACAAAATCATAACCCAGAAGTGTGCACTTTTCAGTGTACAATACATTAGCTGATATAAATCTACAAAATCCTAACTCAAAAGTATATTTACTCTAAAAATGAGGATTTTTCCGGTCACAATATAGCCCCTCAGAGAATGAAATTATTCAAAACCAAGTAGACTCAGAGAAAAAGCCCAACCAACCATTTTGCTTCTTTTCAAGCACTTATTGACATGGTTTTTTTTCCTATAGTTCTAAACACTAGAGGAAGGAGAAAAAGGGCTATATATGGTTGTGGGCTGCTCTCACCAAGAACTCCTGTGTGTGCCATGGTGAATAAATGGACCAAAATTACACCCAACGAACAAGTCAAGCGAGACATCTTTCAAAGCAGCCCCTGCTCAGCTCAGGTCTGTTCATTAAGGTGCTGCATTGTGCTCCAGCTTGGCTTATTAGCAGTGGAAAGGTCAGGGAAAGTGAATTAATGGAAGTGCTGCGCTCTCCAACATCTGACATGCAAGAGAGGAGCCTCCCTACCTACACTGCTCCTGAAAGGTGCCTTCAAATTGAGGCATGTAGGTGGCACCTGCCAAAAGTGCCATGTGAATAACGTTGGCAATTTAACAAATTCTAGGAAAATACAGAGAACTGTAAAAG
The DNA here is from genome assembly GCA_026546895.1 of Pogonocichla stellata. Taxonomy (NCBI): domain Eukaryota; kingdom Metazoa; phylum Chordata; class Aves; order Passeriformes; family Muscicapidae; genus Pogonocichla; species Pogonocichla stellata. The sequence continues at coordinate 36,574,402 of JAOTQZ010000359.1, read as the reverse complement.
CAGCAATTCAACCACTCAAAGCAAATGCTTGTGCTGAGATTACAGTTGAAAAAGCAGCTTTTTCACGGGGACAGGGGGAAGGATTTAAAGCTCTTTCCTGTAGGTCTCAGCAGGGTTTTGTGTCCAAAAACTCAAGGCTTGTTTGACCCACAAAGAACTCCAGGCTCACAGTTAAGCCACCTCTGCTTAACCCCTGCTGGCGGTGAAGATAGGGGCTTAAAAGTTAAATTTAGACTGTGTCACTTCAGTGCTGTCCAAGAGACCACACAAACATTTACTGCTCCTAAGGGCCCTGCAGACCCACCTGACACACACAGGGAGGACAGAGCAGGAGCTGGGGTGTTCCCCACCAGCCCCACACAGCACAATGAACCCGAACTGGCTCTGGTGAAAGGCTCTGGGCAAACCCACACCTGGAGAGCCACCCAGCTGCTCTATGGAGCTTCCAAAAATCTGTTTTTCCAAGAGAAAGGGCTCCAGCAGAAGTCAGCAAACCCACAAGCCACACAGCTCTGCTTCTCTAATGCTGCACTGAATCATGGAATTGTTTGGGTTGGGAGGGAGCTCAAAGCTCATCTCATTCCCACCCCTGTCATGGGCAGGGACACCTTCCCCTGTCCCAGGCTGCTCCAAGCCCTGTCCAGCCTGGCCTTGGGCACT
>JAOTQZ010000359.1:36548249-36558474 GCA_026546895.1 Pogonocichla stellata | reverse complement strand
ATAATGATTTTCAGAGCTCTTTAGAGGTGCAGTTGCAGTACACACACATACATGTATAAAAATATTTATATGTGTGTTTATGTATATAAATTGTGTCAAGCACACAGCTTCAAAAATGCTTTTTAGAACCCTTTAGAGGTGCAGTTGCAATGTACACACACACATTTGTATATAAGAAAATACATATATATGTGTATACATACATAAATTGTATCAAGCACACAACTTGATAAAATTAATGCTTTTCAGAACTTTTTAGAGGTGCAGTTGCAGTACACACACACACGTATATAAAATACTTACATATGTGTGTGTATGTATATAAATTGTGTCAAGCATACTTCATAAAATAATGCTTTTCACAGCTCTTTAGAGGTGCAGTTCCAGTACACACATATATCTATAAAATACATCTCTGTATATGTGTGTATGTATATAAATTGTGTCAAGCACACACCTTCATAACAATTGTGCTTTTCAGAACTCTTTAGAGGTGCAGTTGCAGTACACACACATACATGTCTGTAAAATATATCTATATATATGTATACATATATAAATTGTGTCACACACAATTTCATAAAAATAATGCTTTTCAAAACTCTTTAGAGGTGCAGTTGCAATACACTCACACATGTATATAAGAAAATACATATATATGTGTATACATACATAAATTGTATCAAGCACACAACTTCATAAAAATCATTATTTTTATATCTTTAAATCAAAGTTTCCTATGTGTTTTCAAGTACAATTTAAATACAATTATTTATATAATAGTAATTACGTTCTGTATGGTTAAACACAATTATCACAATAATTACCTTTGTTCTCCAGTTCATCTCTATAAGGTGCTGGGATTCCTTAAAGTTCTTTTCCAGCCTGAATGAAGCTGGGAGTGTGTTCTTGGAGTTTGGAGCTTCAGGACTTCTTGAATCCTGTGCAAACACCTATTTGCATGTTAGTTCTTGACCTAGGCAAAGAAAGCTGATGCACTTTGTTTTAAAGGCTGCAACAAATTATTTTGAGGGATCTGTGTGGTGCCTCAGCTACACTAAGCAAAGAACAAAACCAGATCTGGGATTACAGAGAATTTCCCTGCTTTCAATATGAATTTTTCACTGAAAAATGGAGAACAGAAAGTGAAAAGTTGTGTCAGAGCTGCCTTTGTACCCAGAGCACAGCAGAAGCTGTCAATGACCCCAGGCCTGTGGGATTGCTGGGGCTGCAGGGATGGGGTCAGAATCCAGCTGGATTATGGGCTGGCACTGGGAACAGCAGGAGTTTCTCTGCCTGATAACTCTCCCTTTTTGCAGTTTGTGATAGTTGTGGTGGACAGCACAGACAGAGAGAGAATTTCTGTGACTAAAGAAGAGCTGTATAAAATGTTAGCACACGAGGTGAGTGCACCCTGTGTCTTTAATGTTTATTTTAATATTTATTTTAATATTTATTAGAATTATCTGGCTGATACACACCAAGGGAAGCAGATGTACACCCTGAACTGCCTTGTTCCTCTGCACTGTCTTCTGTGAAGCTCCCAGTGAAGCTGTTAATTAATAGTAAATTACAGAATAGCCTGTCAGAGTGCTCCAGTGAAACAGCAGTTGGGATCTGTGGGTTTTATACTTCAATCCATGTTAATATCTGAATGAGAGCCTTTTAAACCCCATGGTTTCCTGCCATAATTTAATCATTATTTTTGATATCTTCATGTTTGCCTGAGGTTTTACAAGCTTTACAATGTGTGTTAGAGCACCCAGCTGTAAAACTGAAGGAACTTCAGCCCGTGGCTGTAGCAGCCTCTGCTCTGTGGGTGTTTGGAATTCCAGAGTGGAAATTGCTGAATTGTAAAGACCCTCCTTAAACCTGAGCCCTGGGTCAGGTCTAAACCTGAGCTGGGCTGATGTAAAAGCCAGGCAGCACCTGTGGCATGACCTGAATGCAAACTGGATCAGGGTGTGTGAGCTGACACCAAGCTTCCAGATTTAAGTGTCAGAATAAAAAAATGTGCATAAAAATGATGGCATTATAGCCTAAAATATTCCATCTATATTTAACCTATAGCCACAGTCTGGGAGCCTGCAGCAAGGGCACAGCCTGCCCATGGATTTCCTTTGAGGAAAAACAAAGGCTTTGCATAGGATCTTTCAAGTTTGAAAGTTTTTATTTTTAAATTTTTATGTTTAATTTAATAAAGTAAATTCTAATAGAGCAGCTCAGGCTGTGGAGTGTTAAATGTGGCACAAGGGTGGGGTTCAGTGCTGCTGTCCAGGATTAGGATTTCAGAGCTGCACTCTTCAGGCTGTTCCAAAAACCTGCATCTTCTGTCTCCTAATCTCTGAAGGAAGATGGAGTTGTTAAGGAGCTGATTTTGCCCCAGGGAAAATCAGGAATTCCAGGCAGAATTTGGATTTGGGAGCCACCTGGCAGTGAATGTGCCCTTTGTTGGGCAGCAGGATGTTCCCAGGCTGCCTCTCCTGTGCCTGTGACGTTGGGAGAGAGCAGCCATGAAAGTCAAATATTGATTTAAAATCGCTCTTCTTTGCTCCTTGAAAATATTTTTCTTCTAACTGCTTCCATGGAGTTGTTAAGGCCAAATTGAGTTGTCCAGCTCAGTTCCAGCTATTTTCTGGAGCAGTTGATTAATTGGGAATTAATTTTGCTGCTTGTAAACAGGAGTGTGCCTGATAGGCAGCTCAGGCTTCCTGGAACACCTTTTTGCTTTCCAAGGGCAAGATTTTCAATAATACACCCTGCCCTGATGCAATTCCAAGCAATTTGAGGTAAAGTAAGCTTATCCCTGGAGTCACTCTTCCCAAATTGTCAGTGCTGCTCAGGTCCAGGGGTTCACAGGGCTCTGATCCTCATGGAGAGCAGCAGAATTTTCTGAGTTTTTTACTCCTGATCCGTGGCAGGCATTGGCTGTTTGGTGTGCTGGATCAGAGGATTTGCTGCAGTTCCTGCCAGCCTGCAGCACTTTGTTCTGGAGGATTGCTGCCTGGGGCTCTGTGGTGTCCCAGCCTTTGCCTCCAAGGGCTGCTCTGTCACTGCCTCCTCTCCTTTCTCCCTAGGACCTGAAGAAAGCAGGATTGCTGATCTTTGCCAACAAGCAGGATGTGAAGGAGTGCATGACAGTAGCTGAGATCTCCCAGTTCCTGAAGCTGACTTCAATTAAGGATCACCAGTGGCACATTCAGGCCTGCTGTGCTCTCACTGGAGAGGGGTAAGAAGGATTTGTGTCCAGGGGATCTGGAATCACTCTGGGGGTTTTATTGTGCTGTTTGGGTTTAACACACATTCCTCCCCTGTCCATCATAGTGGCAGAATCCCAGAATGGGTTGGGTTGGAAAGGACCTTAAAGTCATCCCACCCCACCCCTGCCATAGCAGGCACACTCCCACTGTCCCAGGCTGCTCCAAGCCCATCCAGCCTGGCCTGGGACACTCCCAGGGATCCAGGGACAGCCACAGCTGCTCTGGGCACCCTGTGCCAGCCCCTCACTGCTTCAGAATCTCGGTGCTTACAAGATTCTTGGGCTCAGAACACCAACTTCTACATCAAACCCACAGTGTCACCTCCCAGAGATAAGACTTGATTTAATTTGGGTTAATGAGGATGGGGTGGGGGCAAACTGAAATCTGGTTTATTAAGATAATCCTAATTAGAGAGAACTTCATGTGTTGAAGAGAGATTTGAATGTGAACCTGAATTTGAGATTTGAATTTGAGATTTGAATTCTCTCACCATAGATGATACAATAAGATCTAGGAAATGCCATGCAGGGAGTGAAGAGTTTCCAGAAATGATTGATTTAGAGTTCTTGGGAAGAATTTAACCTGATGCTGTGGAGTTACTTGGGAGTTACCCTGAGAAGTGCCTGCATGCCCTGAACATTGTCTCTCGTGTTCCCAGGCTGTGCCAAGGACTGGAGTGGATGATGTCCCGGCTGAAGATCAGATGATTTTTAATGACCTCTTTGCACAGACATTGCTGCAGCAGAGCTGTTCCAGTGGCACATTGGTGGGGTGGATGTATTTATACTGAACTGATGGCAACTGTATTTTCTACATGGCTGCACACACATACACACACACACACACAGGGACAGGAATTGGGAGCAGGAGCTCCAGCTTGGCTCGGGTTCCTCGGAGGACGCCTTCAGAGCTGTGACCAACCTTCTTTTCAAGCTGCCCCTCGGAACAGTCCAGCCTTGGGCGTGGGGAGGATGAAGCAAGAGGAAGGAGCTTTTAATTTAAAGTTTTCTGATGCCATTGTAGCCCTCTCTAGTGGAAGTTGTTGGCTTCATTGTTGCAGTAAATCAGCGAGTGAATCACTGGCGTAGGTATCGACTCTGCAGTGTTCCTGAGGCTGCCCATGTTACAAATGCAGAACTTCTCCTGTATGTGTACTGTACATATTTGTGTATATTTATACCTCAGTCCTAGGTTAATTGCAATCTGCTCAGAGCAGTGTCAGCCTGGATCAGTGTGTTGGCAGTAGTGCTGGTCTGTGACACGGCCCCGTCCCTCTGTGTCCCCACGTCAGTCACACCATGGCTCTCCACAACCTCAGCAACAAACTCTCTCTTCAGCCCATTGCTTCTTTTTTCCACATGATTTTTTGATTAGGGCGGAGGCTGCAATGGATTGAGGCACACAGATTGAGCTTCGAATTCCAGGGTTGGCAAACAACAAATTTGCCAGAGTTTTAAATGAAATTGATTTTCCTCTTTTGTTGTGGTCATTGTTGGATTGGGTGATGCTGCAGGTCCTGCCCACTGCTCTCCTCCTCTGCTCTGCTGGTTGATTCAGGTCTGGCAGAAATACCTTTAGCTCTCAAAAAGGGAAAAGCATCTTTTTTTTCTTAACCAAAGAAGAGGCACAGAGTATATTTGAAAGTGTCACTGTAATTGTACAAGTCAGACCCTAATGAAGTCTTTTTCACAGGAAAAACTCTCTTTGCTCCATAAAATGTGCAGATACTGAAATGTGCAGATGTATCAATATGCAGTGAAGGGCACTGGATGGGGACAAAGCAGATGACACTACTTGAAAAAGCTCCAAGACAAGTTCCAGGGCAGAACTTGTTGAAAGCAGAACTCCCTTGCATGTCCCCAAGCAGGGGGAGAGCACTGGGATCACCTTTCCCTGCTGGAGCACCTGCTGGGGTGGCAGAAGGGTCACAGTTCCCACTTCAGGGGCTCCAGGCACTTGGGAAGGCAGTGGATGGTTGGAAGTGTCAGGCTCTTCTGTGGGAGATGCTTTGGGAGTTCAGCAAAATGAAACAAATCCGTGTTTAAAATGTTCTTCCCTTTCTCAGCCCCCATGTCTGGTAAGGATGGAAAGGCATTTTAAAGGCATTTTAAAGCTTAGTTTGAACTTTTTAAGGTGCTTCTCTTTGGTTCTGGGATAATCTGGTCAGCTCCTGCCTTCCTGCCCACCTGCCTCCCTGGGAGCACAGGAATCCTGGGGAAAGGAGGGGAGGCAATCTCAAAGTCTGTACTTAACAAAGGCAGGTAAAGAATTTAACTTTTTAATCTATTTTTGGTATCTCCAACGCTCCCTGGCTGGGGGATCTGCTGTCTTTGTTAAACATTAAGGTGTACATGCATATATCTCTAGTGCATGCACATAGATCTTGGTATTTAACTGGTGTATTGCAAAATGTATCAATGTTTGAAGAATTAACAATTTAATGCAAAGACTCTCAGTTTCTCTGACAGTATCTACAAGCAACGAGCTCTGTGCACACTTGCATATGAAATGGAATTGTACATTTTCTAGTCTAAAAAAAAAAAAAAAGCAGACTTGCTTCTAAACCCAAGTGTTTGGTTTTTGAGTCTTATGTCTTCCCTGGGCTGGATCCACACAGGTTGGGTGAGCTGGGGGTTGCTTGGTCAGCAAAGTTGTTGCTGTTGATGGTGGAGCAGTGTTGGGATTTCTGCTGTTGGCTGTGCATTTGTAGGAGCTCTGGCAGGTGCTGCAGGTGTGAGTTGTGGTGCAAGCAGATCCTCTGTGTTTACACATCACTTCAGCTGCTTCTACTCCTTCCCTCCCCGTGCCACTTCCCCTCGCTGTGGCCTCTGAGGTTCACCTTGCCTTGGTTTCCCCAGAGCCCAGCAGGGCCTGGGAGTGACTGCACACCTCAGGCCTGGCTGCCAGACAGGGTTTGCTGTGCCCTGAGGGCTTTAGAATGCAAACACTCAATTGTTTTTGTGTGTTGGTCACTGAACAGCCCAGAGTTAACCTGACTGCAAACGTGTCATGGCTCACTGTGAGCTTTCTGTGTGTTTTATACTCTTGAGGGCAATTGTAGCCAGAATTCAGTGGTGGCTGATGTCTCCTGACACATTGTGGCGTTGTCCAGGGCTTTTGGGGTTTAAATGCTGGTTTTCAGTCTGTGGGGATGGTGGGGTTTGGCAACAGAGGTGACTATTCCAGACTCAGCTGGAGTAATTGCTGTGATCAATTCCAGGCTCTGTGATCAGTTCCAGGCTCTGTGATAATTTCCAAATTCTGTGACCATTTCCAGACTCTGTGACCATTTCCAGACTCTGTGATCATTTCCAGACTCTGATCAATTCCAGACTTTGTGATCAATTCCAGACTCTGTGATCATTTCCAGACTCTGATCAGTTCCAGACTCTGATCAATTCCAGGCTCCGTGACCATTTCCAGACTCTGTGATCAATTCCAGACTCCGTGATCAATTCCAGACTCTGTGATCAATTCCAGACTCTGTGATCAATTCCAGGCTCTGTGATCATTTCCAGACTCTGATAATTTCCACACTCTGTGATCAATTCCAGGCTCTCTGATCAATTCCAGACTCTGTGACTATTTCCAGACTCTGTGATCATTTCCAGACTCTGATAATTTCCACACTCTGTGATCAATTCCAGACTCTGTGATCAATTCCAGACTCTATGATCATTTCCAGACTCTGAGACAATTTCCAGACTCTGATAATTTCCACACTCTGTGACCATTTCCACACTCTGTGATCATTTCCAGGCTCTGTGATCATTTCCAGACTCTGATAATTTCCACACTCTGTGATCAATTCCAGGCTCCGTGATCAGTTACAGGCTCCGTGATCATTTCCAGACTCTCCCCTGGAATAGTTGCTGTGATGGTGCTTTGAAGTGCACTCGTGTGAACTTAGAAATGTTTTAAATTTAGTCACTGAGGAAGGAGAGCAGTCAAACTTTTGATCTCTCGACCCCTTTGTGTTTTGTGTACGTGCTCCTTGTTGACAGCTTTTTTTCTTTTCCCTGGAGGGCAATTCCCATTTTTCTCCCACCTCTGTCCATAGGAAAGCCAGGGAACTTTGCATCAGTGCTGCTCCCCTTGGGGATTGCTGGGCAGAGATTGTTTTACCCTGAGCCATGACCTTGGTGAGTGATGCTGCTATTTCACCCTCGGGGTTCTGCTGCTTTTGTTTTCCATGAGATTCATTCTTAGGAAAAGGAAGGGGCCTTAAAAATGGTTCTTGAAGTAATGCTGCAAAATGGCATTTTAGTAGCAAAAAAACCTGGTCATATTTCAATAATCTGATACTTCAGATGTTTCTTTTGGTTTAGGAGATCATCAGTTTGGTAAATCATCTCTGGAATATGCAAGCAATTATGCAGGTCTTTAATTGTGAGGAGAGGTGGAAAATAAGCTTGGGGAATGTGAACAACTTCATCTTTTAATATTTTTTTCTTTTTGGGAGGCTGAGTAGCTGCTCTGCTGAGCATTGTGTAGGTGTGTGAATGGTAAATGCACCTGACAGCACCTTCCACATCTCTGCAGCTCAAGTGCCTAAAACCAATCCCAAAATCAGCTTTATTTCCTATGCTATGGTTCCCATTCCCTTAAATTAGAGATACATATCTCCAAAAGCCTCCCAGTGTGTGGAAATGAGTGGGCTTTCCAAGTTTGAACAGGATTTGTGATAAATTTGTTACAGCTCTATCCCTGCCACTCCAAGCACTTTGGCATTTATCAGGCATCACTGAGTTTGCTCTGGGAGAGGAAATGCTGAATTTGTCCTTGTGTCAGGGTGATTGGCTGGAATTCCTGTCAAGGGCCTGTTGAAATAACTCAGTCCAGGAACCCTTGGCCTTGGAAAGCTCCTGGTGGCAGTGCTTCCTTCCTCACACGAAGTTTGTCTCTGTCAGATTAATTAGTTCTGAAAAGTCCTTTTCAGCTAATTGAGATGAATGTGCTGAGTGCTGGGCAGGGCAGGGCTGATCCCAGAGTGGCATCCAGGAAGGAAAATGTCCCTGCACTCCCGAGATAATCCAGATGTGACTTGAATATATCCTAGTGAATACATTAAATGGCCAAAAAAGATGAGTTATAAGGGGTTGCCACTGTATGTTTTTATTTCATCTGTGAGAATCATGAGCAGGAATTCTCTCCTTGCCTTAAGAGGGCCTTACCAGTGAATTTTTCTATTGTAGCTTTATCCACAGTGGAGTCACTTTACCACCCCGAGCCTTTAAAGCCAGATTTTGGGTAAGGACAGAGCTGGGTGGGGTTTTTAAGTTTCTCCTATTTGTAAATGTACAAAACTGAGACTGGATGAAGCCGGAAAATGCTGCTTTGCCTGGAAGGCTGGGAATCCTTCCTTGGGCATCTTCAGCTCAGTGAAGCCAAGAAAAGCTGGGTTCTGTGGAGAGGCTAAAAAACAAAACCAGCTCGGACTGGGGGGTGTGAGTACCGAGGATTGGGTGAGGAACGGGGACAGCCCCGGGCTCGCTGTGTCCCTGCCGAGTTTCAGATCGCTCCGAGCCGGGCTGGGCTCTCCGAGCTGCCATTCCTGCAGTCCCCGGGCACAATCTGCTTTTCCCAGCTGCTGTTCCGTGTCCTGGCTGTTGTTTGCAGAGGGGAGGAGAAAATCCTCCTGTGTCCGCAGCAATCCCGGCTTTCCTTTGATCCTTGCACTTTGTACTCCCCTCTCTCTCTCTCCCCAAACTTTGTCATCTTCCTGAAAGAAACGCAGCCAGGACGTGGCTAATGCTAAATTGCGTTTCAGAATGTAGAAAATGATGGCTTCGAATTCATCCCAGGTAGCTCCCAGCTGGAGCTCTCCTGTGGCTGCACTCACCCGTGGGTATTAAAGTCATTTAGCCAAAACATTTTATAGAGCTATTTGTTATAGTAAAGGAAAACCAAGATTCTATGAAGCAACTTTTTTTTTTCACCCTGAAATTTGATCAGAACATTCCTTGAATTGTTTCCCCTTTGCCACTTTCTTTCAAACTCTGGTTTTCATGCAGCTGAAGGAAACTCATTCTGTTTTCTTAATTCTTGTTAAAGTGGAGCAAATACAAATTTGGGCTGGGGAGCTCTGTACCATCATATTTATGCATTTAGAGATGATGTCAATTGCTAATTCTTTAAAACCTACCAGTATTTATGATTTAAAGTTGAAAATGTGCCTGTTTGCATTAAACTTTGTGTGTGGGAGATGCAGTGACAGTTTTCAAGCAAATATGTGATTTCTGACTGGGTTTTGGGGCCGTTTAGGTGTTTTTGGGGTGAAATGTGCTGTTCTGCTCAGCCTGTGATGGGGGGGGGTTGGTTTGGGGTGAGTTTGGTGATAAGTCTGTGCTGGTTGGTGTCAAGAATGGGAATTAAAATGTGTGAAATGCTGTTTTCCTGTCGGAAATGCTGAATCCCAGGGACGTGCCCCTCTTCCATACCCACATACCCCACACAGCTGCCTGTGGGTGCTGGGGGGGCTGCCGGAAACTTCTGAAAAAGCAGAAGAGATGGTGCCAAAGGTGGCTCAGGAGAGGAATTCCCAGTTCTGTATTCATGGGCTGATGTGGCACTCACTGCTGGGCTCGGGGTGCCAAGGGGGGGTCGGGCACAGCTCGGTGACCTTGGAGGCTTTTCCAGCCTCGGGGATCCCAGGGCTGTGTAAAGGGGGTTCCTGCCCAGCCCTGCAGCCCCAGCAGCCTGGGGGGATTGGGGCTCCTGGGTCCTGGCAGCTGCAGGAGCTGCATCCATGGGATGATCCCATGGAATAACCTTGGGTCCTTGCAGCTGCATCCACGGGGTGATCCCATGGGATAACCTGGGGTCCTTGCAGCTGTATCCATGGGGTGATCCCATGGAATAACCTTGGGTCCTTGCAGCTGCATCCACGGGGTGATCCCATGGAATAACCTTGGGTCCTTGCAGCTGCATCCACGGGGTGATCCCATGGAATAACCTTGGGTCCT
>JAOTQZ010000359.1:36519774-36540710 GCA_026546895.1 Pogonocichla stellata | reverse complement strand
GTCCTTCTTCTCCTTCTCCTTCTCCTCCTTCTCCTCCTTCTCCTTCTTCTCCTTCTGCTTCTCCTTCTCCTCCTTCTTCTCCTCCTTCTCCTCCTTCTCCTCCTTCTCCTCCTTCTCCTCCTTCTCCTCCTTCTTCTCCTCCTCCTCCTCCTTCTCCTCCTCCTCCTCCTCAGTTTGGGTTTGTTTGTATTTTTTCCCCCATTTTGAATTGTCTTTTGGCAGGACACTTTCAATACTAAAAAGTTTGAGCTATACTCAAACAATTAGATTGGTGAGGCCACAGTTCCTTCTCTGTCCAGGAACACTGGGAAGCATAAAATGAATTTTGGTTCCATACCAATCATATCAATATTCCTTTATTCCTCCTCTTCCAGCAAAGTCTTTTTGAGTCACAGTGGGTGGCTGGCTCACACACCACACAGCCACTACCTTGTGCTGCTGCTCACCCCATATCAGCCCATCAGCATCAAAAAATAAACCTGAAGATGAGACACTGGAGGTGATCTACTCACAGCACTTTGATTCACTGCCCCAATAATATGATTTGGTATAATACTTTCTATTAATACTTTGAGGAAGAGGATGAGCAGCACTGAAGTAAAAGTGGAACTCTTGTTAGAGCATGTGTCCTTTCCTAAAAACCTTTTTGTTTGTAAGCCAAGGCCAGGTCCCTGACAAGGCCTGCACTCCCAGCTTGGTTTCATCCAGAAGAAAAGATCTTCCAGTCTTGGCCAGCTGTAGAAATGGAGAGGTCACAGAAATAGATGTATTATTTAATTTGAAGACAATCCTTTGCATTTGTCCAATCAAGCCCTTCCTAATTTTTGGTAAAAATGCTCTCCTCAGAATTTTCATCCATTAAACCCAAAGGTGCTGGGACAGAGGAGCCTTGCTGTGAGGAATGGTGAGAAGAATGAGAAGAACTCACTGGTGGTAGGTTAAAAATGGGCACAAATATGTATTTAAATGTCCTTTTGCAATGATACAATGCTTGTTAAAGCATTGGGTACGTCAGGAGGTTAAATATAGCACCTGGGATGTCAGGACATTGATCCATCATGCCCTGATGGCTCCTGTTGGATAACAGGACTGACTGAACTCAGTATTTAAATGTGTTAAGTAGAGGAAAATATTTTTTGCTTTAAATCTTTGTGATTGAAATGCAAAACATCATCGTTTTCTGCCTAAGCAGTTTTGCAGTGTTCTGTCTTTAGTTCAGAACTGCTGAACACGTGCCTATTTATGTGCCATGGATAAATCTGGCCTGGTGTGTTAACCTGGGGCAGAGCTGCCAGGCTCCAGTTAGAGCACACTTAATGCTTTTGAAACATCTGACCCCCAGAAAGTCAAGTTCATATTCTCACAACAAAGTCAAAACCTGGACTTTATGATCTTGGAGATCTTTTCCAGCCTTAATGATTCTACAGTTTTGTGAATACTCCATCAGAAATCAGAGTCAGACATAAATTTTCACAACAAAGCAATTTAAAAGAAAAAAAGAATATGAACCATTAGTATTTCCTTTGCCTCACACATATTTGGAATGGGGAAGTTTGGAATCCCCATCCCTGGAGGTGTCCAAGGAATTCCTGGACGTGGCACTCAGTGCTCTGGGCTGGGGACATTGGGCAGAGCTGGGACTCAAAGGGCTGGGAGGACTTTTCCAGCCTCAAGGATCCTGGCATTCTCCTTGCAGTGGCAAAAGTTTTGCCAAAGTCATTCCTTGAGATTTTGAGCTGAAGGAGAAAAGCAGCAAAATGCAGGAATTGAAATATTTTCTCAAGTGACCCAAGAGCACCCTCCTCCCCTCTTCGTGCTCCAATGCCAGAACAAAAATCTTATGTTCAGCCTAGCTTTTCATTTCACCAATTATCCTTCTGGTTCTTAGCCCCCTTCTGTGATTCCCATGGGTTATTCCTTGCTTTTTTTCCAGCCCTGAGCTGTGCTGCTGAAGATCTGCCACGTTTCACACTAAACACAGTGTGTAGCTTCTGCATTTCAGTGGCAGAAAAAGTGGTGCTGTGTGTAATTTCAGCCTTGTTTAGTGTCCAAACAAGATACCAAACAGCAGTGTAAAATGGTCTGAAGGTGATGTTCCAGAAACACAGGGCTTGCAGAGTATCACTGAGGGAGAAATTCTTTGCAGGAACTTCCAGGATTGAGCTGGAACGACTGATTATGAATTACATGTTCAATAAGGAAATCCAACCCTTCACTCCATCAAGGTTTGTGATTGATAATGAAGATGTCACGTTTTGCATCCAATCTCCTGAGAAGCAGCACTCAGGAGGGAGGAAAAGGAGGCTGTGAGTTATTTCTGGAATGCACACACGGAGGATCAGGATCAGAGAGCAGCAGGTTAGGCTGAGGCTACTCTCCAGAGGCTCCACCAACACGCTGTGGTAATTTCTGGGCAATTTCAAAAGATGTTAAGAAAGTTAAATAAACAGGAAACAGATTAAAAGGGGAAGGACTGCCTAGTAAAGCAAAATGCAGAGTAATTAAAAATGGCTTGGCCAAAGGAGACGGAGGGGTCTGCAGCTCTGGGCAGAGTCTAAAATACTTGGCAGTAGTGATGAGATATGATATTTCATCTGGATATAAATATGAACTTCTGGAAAGAGTTAAGTAAAAAGATGTCTCTCAAGGGCTCCTGACAATCATTTTTTGAACTTGGAAAGGGATCATTGTTGGTATTGAATGCACCACCTTGAGGAAACAAAGTCAACTCTATTTGTGTCAGTCGAGTGATGCCCTAAGAAGTCATGTCTGTTATCATTCCTGACCTTCCAAAATACCAGGCTTGCTCCCCTGTCACTTAATCTGTTTATCAGCTCTTCTTGGACTTCCCTCACCAGGTTTGTTGGGTTCCTTCCTTGCAAACAGCTGCTTTTCACATGTTCCTGGGGCTGCGTGTTCAGCTACACAACATTTCATAGGTGATAAAAATATTGACATGTGATTTGCATCAAGGTGAAAAAGCACTTCAGGTGTGCTTGTGGGGTGAAATGAAATACATGCTTGTACTAGAATTTAGTTTGCAGTGTGGACTCCTCAAGTTCAGAGATTCTTGAATTTGGATGGTGTTTATTCAGGCACATAATAGGAACAAAATTACCTCCATCAACTACAGTTCAATGTTGTTTTCCATAATAATTATGTTTTTTCTACTGGAGCGCTCCCAGGTTTGCCTGGGGCTCCATCTCACCAAGCTTGGTGTTTTGGGTTTCCTGAGGAGCACGGAGGTGCCCAGCTCCCTCTCCCTGATGCTGCTGAGAACAGGTGGCTCCCTGGGGGTCACTGGGTATATTTAGGGCTGAAACTCGAGCGGGCTGGAGCCAGATTGGCTCTGTGGGCCACACACGTCACCAGGAGCCACCAAACCCCTCGCTCTCGCCCAGTGCTGCTCAGGAGGGAGGACTGGAGAGCCTTTGCTCCAAAGGATATTTACTGCATGTCGCTGGTAAGGACATTTTAAATGCATTTCACTCCTTTTCCTTAAAAGAGGGTCTTGAGCTGTTTGCCCACTGTGTAGTTTTTTGGGAATTCTCGTTGTGCTTTGCCCATGGAAGTCAGGTTTTCTATCTGAGTAGCTCTGTGCAGATTGGAGGAGGAGGAGAAGACCTGGAATGGGGTTTGGAAGGGTGGCTGAAGGTTGTGACAATGACAGGTTGAAGGGATTGTGTTTATATGCAAACCTCACTTCTTGATTCATCCATACACCTCGGCCTACTGCTTCATTGTCACTCCTTACTTGAGTTATTCCTAATTTATTTTAACAGTTTACAACGCGGTTTTCCCAATTAATTTTTTGGCCGTTTTTCTCAGCCCATTGGGACTAAAAAGGGCCAGTATTCCATGTTCCTATATTTAACCTGCATGACTTGACTTCCCTTGCCTCAGAAGGAATTGCAGTTTAGCCAGCTCAACACAAGCACCCCGTCAGTTGGCAGGATTAGCTTACACGGCAAAAATCCCTGGACTCAGGAGCAGCTGTTCCAAAGCCTCATCCCCTCCCAACATTAGAAACAGGGCTGAAGAGCCTGGTGGGAAATTGTAGCTTTGCCTCGCAGCAAAATCAGTGTGTTAATGGATTAGTTCAAAGGTTCTGACACTAATCGTGCTTTTTACTTCAGCCAACTCTATGGATTTTCATCTTTTCCAGGTCTGAAGAAAGAGAGAGAAAAAACCCACAAGAGCTTAAAAAAAAACCCCAGAGCATCTCTGTAGGCTGATGCTGGGAAGACAGAAATTGCCTCATTAACCTAAGGTCACTGAAAAAAATATTTACAATATTTTTCTACATTATGCTCTTACTTATGAATGAATATAGTAGAATATAAACCTCCCATTCAAATGAGAGGTTGAATGATATAATGAAATAGCATAGAATAGTCACAGAGAAAAGGAAAAAAATGCTTCAAATAAATCTTTGAAATGAAAATATGACATCATGTTTCAAAAGATCTTTTTTATTTTCTCTTTTGTTTTATTTATCTCTTTTATTTTATTTTCATTGGATCCAGTGTTGATGTTATAACTGAAATGAGGTATTTATCCAAAATTGTAATTTATATCAGTATGGCTGAAATTTAATCCAATGTTTTTCCATAACAGTCCAAGTAATGCCAGATCCCAATTTTATTTAGGGTGTGACCAGTTACTAACCATGACCCCAAGTGCTTTATGAGCTTGACTTGTACCTTCTGATGGTACTTTCAGCCATGGGCTAATACTGTTTATTCACATTTTCACCTGCTGCATGACCAGTGAGTGGGGGAGACACAGAAGCAAACCCTCAGAATGGAGGAAGAAGAATATGAAGAAGTTGTGGAGGTAAGCAGAAAATGTGAGAGTAGAAATGTTTGTTTCCTGCCTTGTGACTGAATACATTAATCACCTTGCTGAGATGCTCAGGAGCAGAGGTTGCTGTTTGCTGTCTGAAGATCAGGGATGATTAGATATCTATTAAATGGTCTCATCAGTAAAACAACAACAACAACAACAGTTGCTCTCCGTGGAGCAAAGCCTCCTGGTTCTTGTCATAGTTTCAGAGTTCAAATAAGGACTGGAACCATCCCACACTCACAGTGCGAGGTTTTCTGATTACTCCCTGCGTAATTATAGATGCACTGGGCCAGCTCTTTTCCCTCCTGGCTTGCCCTCTGTCACCCAATCCATGCTGGATTTGGAAGCCCCTTTCTAGCCCTGCCTCTGCAGAAATGCAGCAGCTTTGTGCCACCAGGAGACCATGAACCAATCTGGCCTGAGCCTGCTGCAGAGATGGAGCCAGGTTTAAGGGACTGGACAAGGGGCAGGACTTTAAACTGACAGAGGGTAGATTTAAATTAGGTATTGGGAAGAAATCCTTCCCTGGGAAGGAGGGGAGGCTGTGGAACAAGGTTGCCCAGAGAAGCTGTGGCTGCCCCTGGATCCCTGGAAGTGTCCAAGGCCAGGCTGGGACAGTGGGAGGTGTCCCTGCCCATGGCAGGGGGAGGAATAGAGGATCTTTAAAGTCCCTTCAAACCCAGGGCATTCCATGATTCCATGGTTCTTTGCCCATGGAGGTGCACCATGGATTAATTTGCCAGCAGCTCATTTAAACTCAGAGTTAGATGCTGAATTATTTAGTCTCAGGTTACTGAATAAAAAATTCCCCAGGGCAACCTACAGCTGGAGCCACCAACAATGACTTTGTTACTGAAACAGTCCACGAAATTAACAGTGTGGTCTCATTTGTTGCATTGTCACTGCTCTGAAATTAACTTATGTGTTATGACATACACAAAGTCTTGTAAAAAGTCAGTGTTTGGGGAAAAGAGTGAGAGTATAAATGTGAACATCCTACAACTCACTGCCACCACATTATTGATTTCAGGGGTGTGAGGGCACTGCCAGCTTTATATATTTCAAATAGTGAATGAAGGAAAGCCAAATGATTTGCCAGAGTAATTAAATGCATTTTGCAAAATAGGTGTCACCACTCATAAAGTCGATTTTAAAGACATCTTACTACCTAGCTACAATGACACCAACCCTTCATTAAGCTACTTATTCCCACGTTACTTGTAATTGCCTTTATGTTTCCTGTGCATTGTGTGCTCCCTGTAATGGACATTTATTTGCTCTCATTGTTTATTTATTCCAGCCAGAATTATGGTATTTTGGGCTTTTTGTTCACACAGCCCCATTTCATCCTTTGTTTTTAATTTTCAATGACCACCTTGCTGTAACCACATCCCTTGGGCTGAGGAGGCACTGCTTCAGTAGCTTCCCTTGGGACACTCGTGGTGAGATGCTGAATAAAAAAGGAACAACAGCATCTGGTACAATTTTAAGCCATCCCAAAATTTTCCTAATTCCTGTATCAATCCAGGATTTAAAAAAAGTTCTATCAGAAATTCATCTTCTGAAAGAGAAGGACATGATTGTTGAATATTGAGCTGCTGGGGCATTGCCAAGGATTTTAAGGATTTTAAGATGCTATTTTTAAATTTTCTCTGGAATTATGAGCCATTACTTGATGTTGTAGCTGTCTTGGGATGTGCAAAAATCCACAGTGAGTGATACAAACAATTGCTGCCAAGTTATCTGAGGTTTTTTAGAAGCTTTTGTATCAAATTTGTGGAAGATTTTGCAAGGGAGTTTGTGGAAGTTTTTGTAGAAAGTTTGTGGGAGGTTTTGCAGAGGGTTTTGTAGAAAAATTGTGGAGGGTTTTGTAGAAAGTTTGAGGAGGATTGTGTAGAAAGTTTGAGGAGGATTTTGTAGAAAGTTTGTGGAAGGTTTTGTAGAAAGTTTGTGGAGGGTTTTATAGAAAGTTTGAGGAAGATTTTGTAGAAGGTTTGTGGACAGTTTTGTAGAAAATTTGAGGAAGATTTTGTAGAAAATTTGAAGGAAGTTTTGTGGGAGGTTTGAGGAAGGTGTTGTCGAAGGTGGGTCCAAGCATGGAAATCACCTCAGAACAGCCCAATATGTCGGGAAATACAGCTCGGTCACCTGAACTAACTTCAAGGAACAGCTCTCAGAAAGGGGCTTAAATTTTAACGAGAATTTTTTTCGGTTCAAAGTGTTTTCCATTCCCGCAGCTGTGGCAAGCGACCCCAAGCTCGGAGGAGATTTCCCAACATAAACCCCGCATTTTTCCCGCATTTTTCCTTTTAGCCTTTGTGCCAGCGAAGCCCATCCCGCACACAGGGGGTGCTGTTCCTGCAGCGATGCATTTTAAAGGTTTTTTCCCGTCGTTTCCCTGCGGGAGGCCGAGGCCGAGGCCGCGGCGCTGCCCTCACGCTCCCCTCAGCGCGGCCGCCATTTCCGCGGGACGGCGCCACCGCGCGGCCAAGGGCGGGAAGTGACGGACGGGGAATAAATTTTAAATAAATCCGACAAAATTAAATAAATCCGACAAAAACAGCACAACCCGAGGCTGTTTCCCATTGTCCTTCGGGTTATTCTCTGGGAGCAAAGCCCGATTTTTCAGGGAATTGCGCAGGTTCCCCCTGAGCCTCCTTTTCTCCAGTCTCCCTTTCCCGGCTCCCTCAGCCGCTCCTGAGGCTCCACATCCTTTCCCAACTTTTTTTGTCCCGGCTGGAAAAAATGCTCCGAGGGACGTGGTGTTCACAAAGAAGCCAGAACTGGTGGAAAATGCGAAGATCAAGGGCTGCAGTGACCGTGTGACAGCGGAGCTGAAGATACGGGGAGCAGTGAGCAAAATAAATGGAATTATCGCAGGTTTTGGAAGAGCAGAATCGGGGCTGCTCGGGGAAAATCCTGTGGGAAACAGCAAAGTTACCCACGGTGATCCTCCAGCATGATTTACCCTGAGCACACAAAGTGCAAAAATCAAACAACAGAAGGATGGAGTTGAGGAACACAGAGCTCCCGACTGAGGAAAATTACACTAAAAAAAAAAGCAACCAAAAAACCCCCAAAAACTGAAGGTGGAAGCAAGAGCAGACAAATTGTGAGGAATTTGAAGATTTAAAGCATTACAAACTCCATTCCTATATCCATGGGCAGCTGGATTTGTTGTCCAAGAAAGGCAAGAAGGAAGATCCTGGGAGCTACAGGCTGGCCAACCTCACGTTGTTTTCTGGGAAAATGTGGAGCAAATCCTTCCAGAAGCTATTTTTAAACACATGAAAGACATGAAGGTCGTGTGGAGAAGTGAACACTGAGTTATCAAGAGCAATCTGTGGCTGATGAACCTCATTAATTTTATAATGAGTTCCCAGCTGCTGTGGACAAGGGGAGATCAGTGCAGGTTGCTGGGTTGCTTGTGGGACAAATCCCATTGTGGTTTTATCCCCAAATTTATGAGATGTGGGGGGACAATGAGCAGTAAAATGGGTGAAAAATCAGCAGGCTCAGGGTTGTGATCAGCAGCAAGGTTTAACCAGCAGCCAGAAATTATTGGTGTCCTTGTGGGAACAACCCTGAGGACAATCATGAGTGTCACCAAATAAAAAACAGGAAAATGCTGGGATTTAAATGCTGATTCTTTTAATGTGGTCATCAATATCTTCCCTGTTGTGGGTAAAATTAGATAGCAATCTTCCATTGATTATTTGGACCATTATTAGTTGGGGAATGCATGGAATAAAACCCTGATCCTTAATGCAAAATTTGAACGGATATTCAGAGTTACCAAATGACTCCATAAGTACCTGTGAACTAAAATCCTGGTTCTCCAGAAATGTGTTTTAAAACAGTTTCACAGAAGCTACAATTTGCTGATCTGGCCTAACAATGATGTTGTTTCTCTTTTTTTTTTTTCAAAGTACTACATTGAGGAGACAGTTATTGAGGAGGGTGAGCCACATGAGGTAAAGGTCCCTGCCCTGCTGCATGTAGCACAGAAATGCATGTAATTAACATGAAATACTAAATTAGCAGCCTTTTGTATTCTGAGGTTTAATTTTTCATGTTAAACACACAAATATCAGTGAACAGTTGCTGCTTAATACTTTATTTTTGCTTCAAGTCCCTGCTGTGTGATAATCTATGATCAGTTTACATGTATCAGTTCTGTTGCCTTCACTTTGTGTAATTTCACCGAAAAAAAATACAGTTTTGCAGATTTTTCTTCATGTCATTGGTAACAAATACTTGGGTCACCAAGGAGTGATTACCATAACTTGAAATTCTACTTCTAAAAGAGCTATAACCCAACTCTCTGCTGTGTTATCATGAAATACTCTTTATGGCATGGGCTTGTGCAGAAACAGAAGTTATTAATTGTGTAATTCTTGGTGCATTTTCAGCTCTGCCTCATTGATGCAAATAACTCAGAACTCTGACCTTCATGAATTCCTTTCTAAAGGCAATTTTTTGTAAAGCTAATTGATACAAAATAAAACCTGACACTTATTTGGGTGGTTTTGGAGCACGTTTTTTAATCGTGAGAATTATTTTTAGATGCTTTTCATTAGAATCTTAGTAACAAAATGACTGCTTGCAGCATGACTATGTTGATAAAGTGTATAAAGCATTTTAATTGATTGGAAATGAATGCATGTAGAGCAGAGGCAGCTGGAGCCCCACCCTCCCAGACCCTCTGGAGAATAATTCCATGAGTTTGATGCAGGAACCAGCCAGAGAGTTCATTCCTTGTGGGGTTTTTTTAGGGTGGGTGATATATAGGGAGCACAGTGGTAATCCCAGGAGGAAAAGTGTCCCTGATTTTCTGTCTCCGTGTGGATCTGGATGAAAACAGAGCATCCTTTCACCATCTCAGGGGGGTGAAAAACACATCCTAACAAACTTTTACATCTATAAATCAAGGGGTTATTAAATTTTTTTGATCCCCAGGTGGTCAGAGATCATCAGCATAGACTACTCAGGTCCTGACACCACCAGCACCAGCACCACCTACACAGCTGAGCACACCCAGCTCAGAGGGGTGGAAACCCTTATCCTACCAAATTTTACAGCTATAAAACAAGTGATTATTGAATTTTTTTGATCTCCAGGTGGTCAGAGACCATCAGCACAGACTACTCAGGTCCTGAGACCACCAGCACCACCTACAGAACTGAGCACACCCAGCTCAGAGGGGTGAAAACACTTATCCTAACAAACTTTTACAGCTATAAAACAAGTGATTTTTGAATTTTTTTTGATCCTCAGGTGGTGACTGAGATCACTGAGACCATCAGCACAGATTACTCAGGCCCTGAGACCACCACAACCACCACCACCTACACAGCTGAGCACACCCAGCCCCCTGGGGAGGATGCAGCCCCTCCTGTCAGGAAAAAGACAATCCGGACAAAAGTGGACCCATCCAAGTTTTTGACACCTTACCTGGAGCACAGCAATAAAATGAAGGACTTATTCAGTGAGGTAAGTTGTCCCATGTCTCTTATTTCTTGAGGAACACCAGCTTTAAAACTGTTTTACAGGGGTTGTTTGATACTTATAGTGCAAATAACTGAGTTTATCAATATTAAGCTCATGGGGAGAATGTAATAAATTAGAGGTGATCCAAGTTAGAGATGGATTTTTTTTTTCCTGTTGTGTCAGATGGAATAAACTCAGCTAAAATAAGCATAAGTGCAAATGTAGTTGAATAATTTTAGTTTATATTATTGAATAATCTGCCCCAAATTCCTGTCCTAACCAGATAAATATGGCAATAACTGCTAATACAGTTCTGCCAGAGCTCAGGGATATATCTTAATTATTTTTATTATTATTTTCTTCCAGAACAAGTACAAGGAAAAATTTAGAAAAGAAAGAGGAAAGCCATATGCTTCCACAGCTGATACCCCAGAAATCCGGAGGATCAAGAAAGTGCAGGACCAGCTCAGTGAGGTGGGTAACAACTGCATTTCTAGGGTCATCCAGGTGTTTATATGAAGGGTGAAAATGTCATTATTCTGGGCTTTGTTTAAAAAAGGAAAGCAGTCAGTTTTGCTGTGGGATCAGTGAAGTTTGTGCACTCTTCCAGGTTAAGTACCGCATGGCTGGGGGAATTGCCAGAACCATTTGCCACGTGGATGAAAAGGCCATGGACATAGAGCATGCAAAGAAAGTGTCACAGCAAGTGAGCAAGGTGAGTGACTTCTGACTTTCCCAGCACTGCTGGTAGCCTGAGGTTGCTGATAACAACAAACTTTAGAGCTCAGGGTGCTAAAGCAACATTTATGCAACAGTTTAGAAGCACAGGGAGGGATAGCAGGGAAGTTGGTAAGGCAAATATCAATATAATGTTAAATATTTCCAGTTGCTCTATTCACACATTACTGCTCTGAGACTTTGATTTTGAAAAATCTTTAAAGCAGGCAGTTTATTCACAGAAGTAAACATTTTTTAAATGATGGAGTGACCAACATGCTGATCTTTCCTTCCAGGTGTTATATAAACAGAACTGGGAGGAGAATAAAGACAAGTACCTGCTTCCCCCTGATGCTCCAGAGCTTGTGAATGCAATAAAAAACACAGCAATGTTCAGCAAGGTAAGAATAAATAACCACAGGTCTCAGTAGCTGAAGTGAAAGAAGCTTTCAAAGCCAGAAATGAATTAATAATGAGCATTCTGGCATTTTTCTTGTAGAAACTCTATACTGAAGACTGGGATGCAGACAAAACATTGTTTTATCCCTACAATGACAGCCCAGAGCTCAGAAGGGTGGCACAGGCTCAGAAGACTCTGAGTGATGTGAGTATCAAAGCAGGGCTGTTGGGTTGTGGTGTAACCTGGGACATGCCATGGACTTTGATTAGATATAAAAGCTTCATCATGGAACATAAAATAAAATAACAGAAAATGAAAGTGTCTTAAGTAAGCTCTGATAGCAGTGGTATTTCATAGAAAAATATCATAGAAAAACATCTAGAGTACAAAGTAGAGCATGTTAGAGTATAAGTCCATTGGCAATTTGATGCTGGATTAGGAATGAATTAAATAATTTATTAATTCAGTAAGAAGACCTCAAGTATCTCCCCAAATGCAGAAACTCTCAGGGTTGTCTCCAAGTCCAGTTCACTCTTGTGAGTCTGCAGATGTGCCTCTAAAACAGTGATAAGAAAAGTCAGGAGTTAGTGGGACTAGGATTTGCTGGTTTTTAGATACACAGAACTCTTCAACAGGAGATTTCAGCCCTCACTTGAAGATTTCAGTGGATTTTGCAGATGTTCAGAAGTTCCCTGGTAATGCACAGGTTAAAGAATTCCTGCTGAACTGGGCAGAAATTCTTTCATTAATGTGATGGGAGCAGAGCTCAAATGCTGTGATGCTCAAATAAATGATTATTTTTTCCATCCTTTCAGATTGTCTACAAAAAGGGGCATGATGAAAGGAAAGCAAAATTCACCTCTCTGCCAGACCCCCCTGATGTGGAACAAGCCAAGAAGGTGTCAAGGCAGCTGAGTGATGTGAGTACAACCTGCTGCCCAAACCCAAAAAAAGGGACCTAAGGAAAGGGAAGGCAAAATAAAAAACATACAGGAAAACCAATTTTTTTGCTGGAGAAATTTGGACCAAGTTGCATAATCTTGGAAGTAGGGTTTTAACTCCATTCAGAATTTAACTATTATTCTTTTTTTTTTTTTTAAAAAAAATATTTTATTGTGTATTGAAAGTTATCTGCATTTTAAGATTAGAGAGTTGCAGTGCTCACTCATGGTGGAGAAACCACTAAGAAAATTGCATAGAAGCCATTTGGAAAGTAAAATAATTAATTTAGAGAAAATTTCTTTAATCTTATATTTTCATAGCTTAAAAGCTAAATTGCCATCAAGAAGATTTTATAACATGAAAACAAAGGGATGGTGCCATTATTCTTTGAAATGAATAAAATAATAAGCTTTGTAGGTATCTCCAAAACTATAAAATATGGATTTTTTTTTTTCAAGATTATTTTTGGCATATATGTTTTTTAGCAATGTTTTAAAAGCATTGGAGGAGTTTTATTTTTTATGGTAAGTAATGCAGCTGTGACTGAAAATGCACCTGGAACAATGAGTGAAAACTCAGGGAGGTGTTTTATTGTTAGACAAACTCTTTAAACTTTTAATACTTGATTTCTGTGAGCTTGAATAAATAATAGAAATCACAAATACCGGGTAATTAAAAGGGTTTGCTTAAAACCAGTTGCAGCAGCAATACCAGTAAATTCTGACTTAATCACCAGGAAGAAAACAGAACTAAAGGAATATGTTAGAGATGATTTATTTATCCTTTTTTGGTCAGGGAAGGTACTAAGAGAAATGACTTGAGACTGAAATGGTTTGGCCAAATCATATTTAAGGTGGTTTTGACCATAACTGCTAAAATAGCTATAAGGCTGCTGTCAGCTTTAAAAAGACAGCTTTGAAAAATGAATCTGTCAAGTGGAAATGAAGCTGTGTCTTGGGGATTCAGTTTTATTATTTTGTTTCCTTACAGGTTATTTACCATGAGGACTATAAAAACAAAATCAAAGGCAAGTGGAGTCAAACTCCGTGCTATGACGTGGCAATTGCAAAAATGAATGCAGAGAATCTGAGCATGGTGAGTGAATCCTGCAGGAAATCTTCAACAGCTTTTTCCCTGTTTATGTTCATGTGGAAAATACTGAGGCTCCATTTGTGGCATTGCTTGTTTCCTAAATAATCCCTGTTGTAGATGTCTAATTTACAACTGGATGATGTGTTGTTTTCTGTCTCTGTTCCTAACAGAGGAAATACCAGGAAGACTTTGAAAACATGAAAGACCAAATCTACTTCATGCAGACTGAAACTCCAGAATATGAAGCCAACAAACGAGCTTCAGAAAATGTCAGCAAGGTGAGGGACCTGTGTGCCACCTGCTCAGCTTGGGAACAGTTCTGAGCTCACAAGTTTGTGCTGAAATTGTTTTGGCATGACCTTTCATGGTCCTTTGCCACCATGAATTGAATAACTAGGGCATTTTTCCTGAAGATTTTATCATAGAATAGATTAATGTCACAGAGTGGTTTGGGTGGGAAGGGACTTTAAAGACCACGCAGGGCCACACCTGCCATGGGCAGGGACACCTTCCACTGTCCCAGGGTGCTCCAAGCCCCATCCAAACACTTCCAGGGACAGGGCAGCCACACTTCTCTGGAATCACACAGGTTAGTGAGCATTTGGCTTTTAATACTGATTTCTAAAACCTCTTTTTTTTTCTTTTTATTCTTTCAAGTTCAAATACAGAGCAGACTATGAAAAGAAAAAAGCTATTGCTGATTATAATGTGCTCCCTGCTACAGAGAACCCATTGCTGCAGCAATTAAAAACTGCAGGAAATATTCTGAGTGATGTGAGTATTATCAGTGTGCAGCTACATCATTACCAGTTCTGTACCAGAAACCACACTCACCATTTCTTCACAAGGCTTCTCCTCTGGATCCTGTAGTATTTTTAGTTTTATAGGCCCATATTTGTAATGAGATGGCACCAGCCAGAACAACTCAGGTAAAGAATGAATTCTCCACAGATGAGTGTAGCAACAGCAGAGGCATGTGGATAACTAATTAGTGTGTAGTTAATTTAGATCCTTGTAGATAATGAATCACAAGAGTTCTTCCCTTACTGTTTTAAGGAATTTCATTTCATAATGATAATATATGTGGTGCTTTTACATTTTTTTTATATTATTTGCTGTAACAGTCTTCTCGATTCCTCTTTTATTTGTATGGAAAGAGAATGAATATTTATCAGTGTCAGAAGTGCAAAAACCATTAGCCAGACTTTTCTGTCTTCCCTTACAAACCTAAAAAACCCGTTATTTTTAAAGACCATTGGGAAAACAGTGCCATCTGTTTCTCAGTCCTGTGGGAAAGCTTTTCTTTGGAACCGTTTCTCTGTTTTACTCTTGTCATTTTTAACATGGTGGGAGGGGGGGCTTGCAGTGCAATCTCTTGCATGATCTGCTATTATTTGATTTGCAGAAATTATACAAAGAAGCCTATGAACAGTCCAAAGGAAACAAGATGAATTACTGTGAAACACCCAAGTTCCAGACTGATGCTGCTCTGAGGAACTTTAGTGATGTAGGTATTTCACTTGGGGTTTGTCCTTCAGTACTGACCCTCTTGACTCCTTCTGCTTCTCAACTCGTGGTTATTTTGGCAGGTAAAATATAAAGATGCATATCAGAAGAATATTTTGGGGCACTACTTGGGCAGCTTTGAGGACCCACATCAGATCCACTGCATGAAGGTTGAAGCCATGAAAAGTGATGTAAGTGTACCAGTGGTTCTGTTTTCCCCATCACTCTGGCAGTTTAGACGAAGCTCAGTTGTGGTGCCTTGCTGAATGTTGCTCTTGTTCCTAGAAAAATTACAAAGCAGATTATGAGGAGGAAAAGACAAAGTGCTACTTCCCTCAGACCATAACTCAAGAGTATGAAGCAATCAAGAAGTTGGAGCAATGTAAAGATGTGAGTACAGGACAGCAGTTGTTCATCACAGAAAAATTAACTGAGTGATCCCTGCTAACATCAGTGACTCTGAGTTTGGCCTCGTTGCCTTATGTGACTTTAAAAAAAAATCTTCATCTCTATTTTAGGGCCTTTTGTGACATCTAGTGATCAAAACAGATACAGCACAATCCTTTTTATAACAAACCCATAAAATGAGAGCTGTAGTACCAAAATGAAGAAAGAACCTCAACCACTCTCCTGCTTAAATCCATATTTTTAAAATCAATGTTTAAAATGACTTAATTTATTAATAATTGTATTTATTTTATCAACACTTGGAAAATATGCATTTTCTACCAATATTTTTTTATCTTCTTTCAGTACACCTACAAAAAGCATCCTGATCAAACCAAATTCACTTCAGTGACTGACTCTCCAGTACAGAAACAAGCAGAGATCAATAGCAAACAGCTGAGTGATGTAAGTAAACTTTGGAAACACTCTGACATTCCCAATTTCTGCCCTGTGCCCACCTTCACTTCATCCTCCTAAAATAATTATGCAGGTGGCCGTGTGCATTCACAATTTTATTCCAGCAGAACATCACCTGGAAATCAGATTTTTAAAAATAGTTTTCCAATTCACAATCTATAAATTGGGCTGCTAAATATCTTCCTTTCTTTTTCTTTGCAGATATTGTATAAATCCAAAGGGGAAGAAATTATTCACAAGTACCACCTCCCTCCTGATGTGCCCCAGTTCATCCAGGCTAGAGTTAATGCCTACAACATCAGTGATGTGAGTATATTTTGAATTTCAGCACCATGAAGCTCTCCACTGATGGTATCAATTTCATTGCCTTTGTGATAGTAAATTTTTTGGTGGCATTATCAGCCTTCCAGGAATGAGATGAAGACTGAAATATCCCTGAATAGCCTTGGAATTTTAATAGTCTGGCCAGATTGATAAAAAAAAATCAGCCAGGCTGCTTTCTCCAGTCCCTTTAGAGCACAAAGCCCAAGTTTGAAGCTAAGGAAAAAATTTCTGAAGGTTCAGTCAAGTGGAACAGGGTTTTGCATAAGGAAGGGAAAAAATGCCACTGATAGAGTTGTTCTAAATGAAAAGTGCAAAAATGCTTGTGGTCTTCATGATTATCTTTGAAATAGATTTATTTCTTGTAATAGTACTGTAGTTTGTGTACAGGTTAACATTTTTTCCTTGAGATTACATGAACTAAACTGGATATTTTAATTCCTGTAATAAAATCTCTTATAATAAAAACATGGGTTTAAACTCTTTATTAGAATTGCTGTTCGTGACACTGCAAACTCTTCCCTTTTTTCCCTCCAAGGCTAACTACAAAGCAGACTGGAAGAAAACCCTTTCCAAAGGCTATGATCTGAAACCAGATGCCATTCCAATTATTGCTGCTAAAGCTTCTCGGAATATTGCAAGTGATGTAAGTAGGATTTACATCCAGTGGAACACATCCCCCTCCTGCATTTCATTATTTATTATTTATTTACCTGTGCTGGAGACCCGTACTCCTGCTTTAGCAAAAGGTTACAAGTGGCTCTTCATTCCTCTCTTAAACATCTCCAATTGAATATTGGGATATTGAATGGGCTGGTGGGGCTGTTCAGTAGTTTATTATTATTATAATAGTCTTAATTAAAGGCTGAATGTCCCTGGGAGTTGCAAGCCTCAATGACAATGGTGAGAGAGGGCTTGTAGCTACAGGTGTGGGTTGAGATATGTACCAGGTGTTAAGAAAGCTGAAAAATCCAATCATCATCTTCTTTTTTTTCACCTAAATAATCCTGTGCTGTTGTAAAAACCATTTTTGAGGTTATAGAATGATCTGCAGCATTAGTCCTTTGAAACTCAGTGTTTTCAACCCATCCAAAGTGTGTTTTCTCTTTCCCAAGTGGGTAAAGCTGTTTTTCCTTTGTCTCTAGGTCAAGTACAAGGAATCCTACGAGAAAGACAAAGGCAAACAGGTCGGGTTCCGGAGCCTGCAGGATGATCCCAAACTCGTCCACTACATGAACGTGGCCAAAATCCAATCGGATCGGGAATACAAGAAGGATTATGAAGTCACCAAGACCAAATATCACACTCCTCTGGATATGTTCAGTGTGACAGCTGCCAAGAAAGCCCAGGAAGTGGTGACAAACACTGGCTATAAGCAGCCAATTCACCATTACACCCTCCTGCCTGATTCTGTGAACCTGGAGCTGTCCAGAAACGTGATGCAGCTTCAGAGTGATGTATGTCGTCAATGATCAGCTCCATTTTTAATTCTCATCGTGGCTATGTGATATCATTAATCTTTTATGGCTAAAAAATTAATTTATATTGTCCAATATATATTATATTGGATTAACATTAGGTTGGGATGTGACTGGTCTGGAATCATTTGTTTTCCAAACATTATCAGAATTATGTGTAGCTATTAAGTTCTAGGAACCTTATCTAGCAAGTAATAACTTTTTTAATATCTCTCCATATTTGGCATATTCTCAGAAAATGAGCATGTTTTGCTAATTGATATATTTTTGTAGTCAGATTTTAATTATTGTGATTTTATTTCTCCTAAACACTGGCTCTATCATAATTAAATTTTAATTAAATCTAAATTGCTCCTCCAAAATGAACAACCAGGGGAAGTTCTAAGGCTTTATGTGTTTTATCTGTATAGATAGTATATAGACAGTAATTTTTCTTGCCTCACTGTGTTTTTCTTGTTTCTTTTTGAAAAGAATCTGTACAAATCTGACTTCAATAACTGGCTGAGAGGAGTTGGCTGGGTCCCAATTCAGTCACTGGATGTAGAAAAGGCCAAGAAAGCCACGGACATTCTCAGTGAGAAGAAATACCGCCAGCATCCTGACCAACTCAAATTCTCCATCCCCATGGATGCCATGGAGCAAGTGCTGGCAAAGCAAAATGCCAAGACCATGAACAAGGTGGGGGAAGTTGTTGGATTGACCCAAAGTTTGGGTCTTTGTCTTGCAAAGTTGTGGGGCAAGGTGCATTCCCACTGGGATGATCAAAATTTCCAGTGGGTGTGGCAGTTAAGACTGGACACTGAGAGATCATGGTAAGCCTCTGGCTGCTCATAATTAAGGGAGTTTCATTTTCTGTTTCTAAAGATTAAAGCTTTCTTCTCCAGATTTATAGTGCTTTGATATTCCTTTTTCTGTAGGACGTATTCACAGTAAGTGAACTGCAGAAAACCTCGAATTCTGTCAGTTTTGTACAAGTTTCCTGGAAAGTGGAGTTCTTTACACCTTTCTCTAGTTATCCAGGACACCACTGATCCTTATTCCTTGTTTTCCATGGAAAGAATGTGAAAATAAATTCTGCTTCCCATTAATGCAGGGAAGAGCACAGATTGGAAACTTAAAGCTTCAATATTTATTAATTATCAAAACATAATTTGCAAATTTCTCACAATACTAAAGAAAGGAGGAAGATAATGCTGCCCCTCAGCAGCTCTGTGAAGGTTATTTCTGCTGCTAATAATATTTCTAGGAAAATATTATTTATTGCAACTGAACAGAACAAAAGCAAACTCTTATTTTATGAATTCAGCACTTCTTCAATGCTAAAAATTCCTTTGTAATTGCAGAGGCTGTACACAGATAAATGGAACAAAGAGAAGACCAGCATCCATGTGATGCCAGACACCCCAGAAATTCTGCAGTGCAAAGTGAACCAGATGACAATGAGTGATGTGAGTGGCTGTGCTCGTGGTGGGCGTTCACTGCCTCACTGCCATTTTAATGCCTTGTTTGAAAATACCTAACTTCAGAGTTCTGCCTTCATAACACCTGTTCTCTTTCACATCTGAACTTAGAAACTTTACAGAGCTGGATGGGAGGAGGAAAAGAAGAAGGGTTATGACTTGCAGCCAGATGCAATTCCAATAAAAGCAGCCAAAAGCTCCAGGGACATCGCGAGTGACGTGAGTCTGGCTGTGTGATACCATTCCATGGCTTTATTTAAATTAAATTACTAAACCTGAGATCTTGTGATCTGCTTTTTCAGTGATAGAACAGAGCTTAATATTGCATTTTTTAATTGAGGTTTTTGCTGTTCTTTCCTGTTGTCAGTATAAATACAAACTTGCCTACGAGAAGGCCAAAGGGAAGCACATCGGCTTCCGCAGCCTGGAGGACGACCCCAAGCTGGTGCACTTCATGCATGTGGCCAAGATGCAATCTGACAGGGAGTACAAAAAGGATTATGAGAAGGCCAAGACTAATTTCCACACTCCAGTTGACATGGTCAGCGTGGTGGCAGCCAAGAAAGCTCAGGAAGTGGCTACAAATGCAAACTACAAGAACTTAATCCACACCTACAACGTCCTGCCCGATGCTATGAGCATTGAATTGGCCAAAAACATGATGCAGTTACAAAGTGATGTAAGTAAGAGGTTCTTCAGCCTCTGCACTGTGAATACAAAGTGCTTAGTTTAGAAAAAACACTGTAAGATAAATAATATTATTTTCTTAGTGAAATTAGGTCAGGTGTCTACGAAAGTGTCGAACATTATATAAGTTTTTCAACAATTACAGCTGTTTTATTTTTTCTAGACTCTGAAATATTACATTAATGAATTTGAGCTTAGAAATAAACAATTTTATGAATATTTATTCCTTACATGTCCCATCAGAAGCAGTAATTATGTGCAGACCAAGACAGGAAAAGCTTCACTTTTCCTTAATACATTTTACCTTGTACTTCCAAATTTATGAACTGTTTTGTGCTTCATATTGTTTTTTATCTACTTCCTGCCTGCAGAATCAATACAAAGCAGAATATGATGAAACTATGAAGGGTGTTGGGTGGCTCCCACTGGGTTCCCTGGAAGCTGAGAAGAACAAAAAAGCCATGGAAATTGTGAGTGAGAAGAAATATCGCCAGCATCCAGACAAGTTGAAGTACTCTGTTCCTATGGATTCCATGAACATGGTCTTGGCTTTAAATAATGCCAAAATCATGGATGAGGTAAGAAAGTGTTCAGCAGAATTCATTTAAGCTTGCAGAAGTGGGTGACAATCTACGTCTGATTTAATAATCATGTATGCAGATAAAATAAATAAATAAATAAATAAATAAATAAATAAATAAAAAGATGAATGTTCCTCCCGTGGTAGTAACACATCACTGTCAAGGCAGTTTGGATTTCAAGTGGAAAATAGTATTTTAAATTGTTCTATTTCATAATAACAGATGCTGAGGTCTTTATTTTTTTAAATCCTTCCAGCACAAGTACAAACAAGCCTGGGAAGAAGACAAAAAGAAAATTCACATCACCCCAGATATTCCACAGATTGCTTTAGCAAAAGCAAATGCATTCAATTTAAGTGAAGTGAGTATTGTATGAAACGCTGTGACCTTGCTCTTATTTTTTGATTAGGAATAAGTGAGATGAGAGCATGCAAAAGTCTCACTTGCTAATCTGTAGAGGTTTCACAAAACCTCTTAATTTTCCTTTTCCCTGCTTCCTTCCCCAAAATGAGATACCCAGAATTGCCAAGAAAAAGCCATGTGTATAGTC
>JAOTQZ010000359.1:36477087-36493278 GCA_026546895.1 Pogonocichla stellata | reverse complement strand
ACCAGTGGACCTGCCTTCCTGACCAGAACGACGTGATCCACGCACGGCAGGCCTACGACCTCCAGAGCGACGTGAGTGACAATCACTGCAGGAAAGCTTTTTAGGGCTGCTGTGTGAGGCTCTGTATGTTAGGGACTGGAAAATATACTTCCAAATGAGCCTACGGTCGGTCCTGGGATGTTTATTTTTGTCCTTTCCAAAGGATTTCAGCCTGAGTGGCAGAAATATTTGGGGAAGTTCATAAGGAAGCCGTGTTTTCTTGGTCTGGTCTAGATGTTTGCTTGCAGATTACTTGCAGATGACACCCCTGGTTTGAATGCAGTGTCTTAAAAGTATCATTGTTTCTGTGCAAATCAGGGGTGCTGTGTCTAGAAAGAACCTGGTACAGCACAGCATCACTGGCTGCTTGTTGTGTAAAGAGTATGGAAAGACGTTGGGGAAAGGCTTGTAAAAAAACCGCCTTGCACTTAGAGTTAGAACTACAGAGTCCCAAAATGGTTTGGGTTGGGAAAGATCATCTTATTCCAAACCCCTGCCATGGGCAAGGGGCACCTTCCACTAGACCTGGTTATTCAGAGCCTCATCCAGACTGGTCTTGAACATCTCCAGGGGCTGAGAATCCAGCAGCTCTCTGGGCTAAGAGTTACCTCTGCAGTGCCAGTAACCCTTGGTTCATTTGTAGAACGTGTACAAGTCTGACCTGGAGTGGCTGAGGGGCATTGGCTGGCTGACAGAAGGTTCTGTGGATGTGGTGAAAGCCAAGAAGGCCCAGGAGCTCCTCAATGACCGTTTGTACCGCACGCGGCCGGAGCAGCTCAAGTTCACCAGCATCACCGACTCCCCTGACATTGTCCTGGCCAAGACCAACGCCATGCAGCTCAGTGATGTAAGCTCACCTTTCACTTGTGGGGTGACATTTCTTTTCTTTCTGGTGGAGGGTAGAACTTCTATGATTGGAATGACGAGTTGGGAAATTTTGCAGATTGGAATTACTAAAGAATTGCTCCTGGTGTTTTTTTTCTCACCATGCTGAATTGCCATTGTTGTTCCTTTCTCCTCAGCGTCTGTATCGTGAGGCCTGGGATAAAGACAAGACCCAGATTTCCCTCCCTTCGGACACTCCTGTCATGCTGCAGTCCAAAGTCAATGCTCTCAACATCAGCAATGTAAGAGAATAACATGAAATATTTGTGAAGTGTTAGAAAATGAAGGCAATTATTCTTCCAGTTTTTGCTGTAAATGGTGGAGTACAAACCCACCTTCTAATGTGCCTGTAAACAGGAAATTACATCCAGAGGCTTTTTATCACCTCTCAACCTATCAACAGGTGTTCATGAACAAACTCCCAAGCTCAGTGTGCAGTTCCACACAGCTCCTGCTCCCTTTGGCAAAACCTGCCAAATACATTCAATGGAGGAGTTGTTGAAGCCTGCAGACATCATGGTCTGTCTTCAGGAATATTTCTGCTCCCTCTTTGTGTTTTAACCTTGCCCTACTTTAAGTCATGAGTTTTCTGTTGAGACACTTGCCAGGATCATTATTGTAGCTATGCCAGTTATAGGAAGCAAACAGGGCTCCCAAGCTGGTCATTCCAAGCAAGTAGGTTTTTAGAGAAAGTGTTTCACTGTGTTTAACAAAGGTGATTAATTTTCTTTACAGAAACATTATCAGAAGGCCTGGGATGAGGCCAAGGCGAAAAGCTATGACCTAAGAGCTGATGCCATTCCCATCAAACAAGCCAAAGCCTCCAGAGACATTGCCAGTGAGGTACAGCCTTCTCTTCGTGTGTCTCAGCAGAACTGAGTGAAGCTCAGGCTAGCACCTTTTGTCTGGTGGTTGTGTCCAGGTGAGCAACACACCTTCTGTTCTCTCTGCATTTCCAGTACAAGTACAAGGAAACCCACGAGAAGGAGAAAGGCCACTACATCGGGTGCCCCAGTGCCAAGGACGACCCCAAGCTGGTGTTGGCCGCGCGCGCCATGGCCCTGCAGAACGACCGCCTCTACAAGAAGGGCTACAACGACTCCAAGACCCAGATCCACATCCCTGTGGATGCCCTGTCGGTGCAGGCAGCCAAGGAGTGCCAGACCCTGGTCAGTGACATTGACTACAGGCAGTACCTGCACCAGTGGACCTGCCTTCCTGACCAGAACGACGTGATCCACGCACGGCAGGCCTACGACCTCCAGAGCGACGTGAGTACCCATGGAGATGTGTAGATTTATTATTTAATAGATTATAGACTTATTCTGGTTGTTCAGTGCTCTGCAGTCACAACAGATTTATATTTAGACTGTTTTTTCCATTTTTTTTAACTGCTATTATGTGCTCTTTTACACCCTTAAAAAGCATTGGTTTTATCTCTAAATTTTATAAAACTTTAGTTGATAATGTGTTGCATAATGATTTTGGACAGGTGTGATTTGGAGAGGCTGAAGGATTTGTCTTTCTAGCTTTGTTGGGGTTTAGGAATAATAGCTGTTTGCTGCCTTAAAACCAGGTAGCTTTTGTTACTTCTGTTTACTTGAGTCAACCTCGAAATTTATTTAATTGGAAGAAAACACTGTGAGGCAGCCAGTGAGAGGTTTTAGTGGCTGATTGCAAAGCAGGAGTCAGTGCAGCTGATTTCCTGACCTGGCTTTGCTGCTACTCAGTTCTTCTTCCACTCTTTCAATTATAAGCTTTGGAGATGAGGTTCTTGTTCCTTGCTTTTTGCCAATTTTCCTGGTAGGCAGCTTGGGGGTTTTGCTAGGACTTGTAAATTGTTGAAATAATTAGAGGAATAAGTGTTTTAGAAGGGACAGGAAGACTCCTCAAAGCTTTTACTATTCATCATCATTAACTGCAACCTCTTCCAGTTATTTCTTCCTTCAAGGTTTAGAATGTGTTATTTAAGAACTCAACTACTTAAAATCTTGTTGCCAGGTTTAATTTCACTTATAACACCGAGCATCTCCTGTGTATAAAAAGGATTAATCTTACTCTAGCTAGGTTTATAAAACATAATTTGCTTTACATAGCTTAAAATAATTAAGACAATAATTTTAAACAATGTTTTCCTTTTCTGACCATCTCACCCAGGCTGTGTATAAGTCAGACCTAGAGTGGCTCCGTGGGATTGGCTGGTTGCCCAATGAGTCTCCAGTAGTTAAGAGGGTGAAGAATGCCCAGGAGCTCCTGAGTGACAACGTGTATCGGACCCCCATTGACAGTGTGAAATACACCAGTGTTGTGGATTCCCCAGATGTTGTTCTGGCCAAGATCAACGCTGAACAGATCAGCATTGTATGTTCCAACCTCCTCAAACCTGCTTCCACACTAGAAACTAAAGCTGAAGAGAAATCTCACTGCTAAAATATAAAACTGATCTGTGATGTTTTAAGTTTAATGCTTTTCCAAACATTTGCTCTTTAGAGATGATAGTTCAGGAGAAACTTACGGGATTTTATGTTATTGATAAGTGAAATTCCATCATTCTGATGATATTATGAAATGACTCTTTTAACAGCCAAAATATAAAGAAGCCTGGGAAAAGGACAAGACTATGATCCACATCATGCCAGACACACCTGAAATCAACCTAGCCAAGGCTAATGCTGTTAATTACAGCCAGGTATGTTTATCATTCTGTTTTCTCTAAAATAGGATGTGAATTATATCATTCAAAGATGTTAAATCTTTTTGAATCTCACTGAGATCTGTCCTCATACAGGGCTTTTGACATTTCCCGTCCCTCTACTTAATATCCTTAAAGTATTCAGCCATTTAAAAATAAATACTTGCATTCAGCTGTTTAAAAATTATTAATATCATATCCCACTGAGGGAATATTTTATTGAAAAGGATGAGAATCCAAAGCATACAAATATTTTCTACACTTTTACAAACACCATTCTGTGCTTTATAGGTTGCACAACTGTGTTGCATGTTTCAGAGGCAGCTGCATTTATGGTTAGGAGCAGGAGAAATACTCAAAAAATTTCATTGTTTCAGCAAATAAATGGCTGGAAAGTCTGTTTCTTTAATGGGAAATGCCAGAGCATTCAGCATGTGTGTGATGTTTTATCTGCCTTTTCAGAAACAATATAAAGGAGCTTGGGATGAGCTGAAGACGAGCTACGATATGAGAGCAGATGCAATTCCAATCAAGACAGCCAAGGCTTCTAGAGAGATTGCCAGTGATGTAAGTGCCTAAAGAGGCATCTCCTATGCTCCAAGAGCTCTTTCATGCTAGCTGCTACTAATGGTGACCTCTGCTCTTCCCCCAGTACAAATACAAGCTGGAGCACGAGAAGCAGAAAGGACACTACGTGGGAGTGCCGAACGCGAAGGGAGATTCCAAAATCCAGTTTGCCCTGGACGTAGCCAAAGTCCAGAGCGAACGAGAGTACAAGAAGTACTTTGCCAAGCTGAAGACCCAGTGCCACCTGCCAGTGGACATGATGTCCATCGTGGCAGCCAAGCACGGGCAGACCCTGGTGAGCGACGCCGACTACCGGCACTACCTGCACCAGTGGATCTGCCTCCCCGACCAGAACGATGTCATTCATGCCAGGCAAGCCTACGACCTCCAGAGTGATGTAAGTTCACCTGAAAACACCCCTCAACTTCATCCTGCCTTGCCTCTTCTCATTCTGCTTCAGCTCCAGGAGGAGAATCTTTTCCTGAATTTCCTGAATTGAGGGAACTCACCTTGCTCTTTGTTAGAGTTGCAAAGTTTGGGCCATTTATAAATTGCCGTGTTTGAAGGGTGATAAATTCAGATGTAGTGCTCGTGTTGGAATTACTGTTCCCCTTTTAACCACTGGAAGTTAATTCTATTATTTATGAATCTTACTGGATGGTACAGGGAAGTGTGGCTAAGAGCATGGACCCTGTTTTGTTTTCCCAGGCTGTTTATAAAGCTGATTTGGAATGGCTGCGGGGAATCGGATGGTTGCCAAATGATTCCCTTGGAGTCAAGCATGTCAAATATGCTGGAGATCTCCTGAGTGAGGTAACCAAATGTTTTTCAATACTAAAATTTTCTTCGGGGGTGTTTATCACTCAAAGTATTTTAAATGGTTTAAACAATGAGGTTTTTTTTTCAAATGAAAAGTGCAACTGTATTTTCACAACATTCATTGTGTCTGGAGAGGTTTTTCTCCATGAGAACTTCCTTGTCTTGTGTATCTATTCAGAATTGCTGTATTAGGCATCAAATATTGCAGGGTAATCTGTTCTTGTTTTTCTTGTACAGAGGAAGTACCGCACAAAAGCCGAAACTCTCCCGTTCACTCCCGTGGCTGACAGAGTTGATTATGTCACAGCAAAGAACAGCACTGAAATCCTCAGTGATGTAAGCTTGCTCTCAGTGTCTGGGCTACATTTGACTTTTTTGATTCTGTATATAATGTGCTTTGTCTAATGGCCTGGCAAATTCAGGGGTTGGTTTATTATTTTGTGTATAAATTATGGTGTTTTCCCAGTTGTTGGTGGTGCTACAAGGCAGTCATTTCTTTGTGTCCTAGATTAAATACCACAAAGAATGGAATGAGGCCAAGACCAATTACACTCTCACAGATACACCACAGCTGGATATGGCCCGAGAGGCAGCCAGAATTCTAAATCAGGTATGTGGTCTCTCCTTGACAGCATCTACTCTCATTTTTTAGGTATTTAGAAAACCTGCCTTATTGATAACAACCTGAAGGAAGGATTTATTATCTTTATACTTCTATATAAATTTCATACATTAAGTAATCACCATCACTGTAGCAGTGTTGGGTTCTTCATCACTTTTATTTCCCACAGAATTTGTACAAGGAAAGTTGGGAGAAAGAAAAAGCCACTGGTTACCTCCTGCCTCCTGACACGGTGCAGATCTCTCATGCCAAGCACTCAAGTGATGTCCAAAGTGAGGTAATGATTTTTCTCATTAGGAAGATAAATGCTTGAAGCCTGAAATGTTAAAGGCCTTGAAAATTCCCAAACAGATTTAAAAAGCTTTTAATCTGAGGTAACACCCAGACTTTTCATGGCCTATGAATTCCACTGTCCTCCAAATAATTCAGCTATCTTTGTGATTATGGGATTTGGAGATATTAGTGCTGAAGGGCAGATTCCTTCCACATTCACTCTCTCCAGAAATAATCCTTTCAAAATCAACTGAGCTGGACTTCCATCTTTTATAAGTGTTAAATAATTGAAGTGACACTATGTTTATAATATAGCTCTGATTTCACTTTTTGGCCTATCAAAACCTGTAGGCCAGTACACACTTTGCATTTTAAACATTTGCATAATGGATCTTGCAATTATTATATGAATCTTATATGGAATAAACATTTTGTCAAAACAGTATGATGTAAGTACCGTAAATAAGCATCCACTCTTCAGACAATCTCAAATAATTGGTTGCCAAAATGAGACTAAATGCACTTTTTAGGAAACATTTTCTAGCAAGTCTTTCCTCTTGTGTTAGCAATACTTTTTACTGAAAATTGGGAGTATATTGGACTAGAAAATGCTGTATTTTAAACTGAAAGGCCTATACAAAGTAATATTATTGTTTGTGACCAGATTTTTATCTGGTCATGTACTGAAAACCTAAGGCTGCATTTGACAGCTCCCTGTCTCATCTGCTCTTTGTGTTGACAAACCCAGGTTGTTCCCAGGTTAAAAGCAGAGTGGATACAGCCAGTGCTGATTTTCTCTGTGTTTCTCCTCTCTCCCATCAGCTGAAATACAAAGCTGAGTATGTCAAGCAGAGAGGTCACTACGTGGGAGTTGCCAAGATGAGGGATGACCCCAAGCTGGTGTGGTACGAGCACGCGGGCGAGATCCAGAACGACCGGCTCTACAAATCAGACTACAACAAAACCAAGTCCAAAATCCACATGCCTTCAGATGCCATGGCAGTTGTGGCAGCCAAGGAGGGCCAGAACTTGGTCAGTGATGTTGAGTACCGCCAGTACCTGCACCAGTGGACCTGCCTCCCTGACCAGAACGACGTGATCCACGCACGGCAGGCCTACGACCTCCAGAGTGATGTGAGTGATGGCGCAGCCCTACGAGGTCCTTTCCACATGGTCTGGCCTCAGGATGCTGCCCACAGCACATTATCCATCCTGAGTTCAATGATTTCTGTCTTTTTGCATTGTCTTTCTGGTTTAGAATGTCTATAAAGCTGATCTGGAGTGGCTCCGTGGCTGTGGTTGGATCCCTCTTGATTCAGTGGAGCATAAGAAAGTTAAGAATGCACAGGAACTGATAAACAAGGTAAGAGAAAATATTTCAGCAGCTCCACAATTAGCACTTCTTTCTCTTGCACAGTGTTTAAGACATTATTTCACCTTTCTGCAGAGAGCATACACAAAAGAAGCCCTGGAGAACTTTTCCAAATACACCAGCGTGGTTGACACTCCTGAGATCGTTTTGGCAAAGATGAACTCTGTCAATCAGAGTGATGTATGTACCTTTTAAAAAAAATTTAAATGCATATAGAAGAATTAATAGATTATTTATTGCTTTTGCTAACTTTACTAGTTTTAGCCTTATATATTTGTGTGTGCACCTCATTAATAACAGGCTTTCCTGGGGTAAACAAGTTTAGGAAGAAGTGATATGAATGAACCACACAATATTGCTGTCCAAATAATTTAACATTTTCCTGTAGATATGGCATGTCTCTGACTTAGAGTTTGCACAGATTTTTCTTACAGTGGTTGAAAACTGAGTCCTGTTCTTGATGAACAGTTCCTGGAGTTGCTAAACTGTATTTGCTGAGCAGTATCTTAAATTTTTCAAGAATACCATGTGGATTTTGAGGTGACACAGTAACATTGCCTGTATATTACAATGGGTGGAATGTACTACACAACACTGTGACACAAGAGAAAATTAATGTCTACTATAATAGATGGACTAAAAAGAAAATGTATTTCTCCTGTGGAATTAATACTGTGTTTGCTTTCTTTTGCAGCTAAAATACAAAGAAACATTTAACCAGGAGAAAGGCCAGTACATCGGGTCTGATGATACTCCTGCTCTGCACCACGCCAAAGACATGTCCTTGCTCCACAGTGAGGTGAGATCCCATAAATATCAACCTTTGAAAGCAGCAGAGTGTGGGGTGGACTTGAGGAACTGTTTTACTCTCAGCAGTGGCACTGGGAAGGTTATTTAATCCCTTTTTTCTTCAGCTTTCCCATTTGGATCACTGGAAACAGGATGACTTCTTTCCTTGTTGAGGTGATCTCAAAGGAGAGCTGTGTGGTGCTTGGAAGTCATAAAAGTGTGACAAAACCAAATATAATTCCATTCAAAAATATCTTCTGAGCCTACTGATAAATTTTACATTTAAGAAATAAAAACTATAGATTATTTACATTATTAAGCAATTACTTTTGAGTAGTCTCACTGATTTTAATGAGAAAACTCTATTTTTTAAAATATAAGTGATTACTCATTCATATGAATAGGCACTTCATAATTTAATCAGAAGGCGAATATATTTAATATTTAACAAAATAAGTATTAGAAAATTGCCATTGACACTAATGGTTTTTTTAATAAACACCAATATTTCTTGAAGATTTTTCACAATTTTGAGCATCTGTAAAATTATCAATCTCAATTCTATATTGCATTTTTACACCAGAGCTCATATCTATATTTTTAGATATTTTCATTACTCTTCTGGTATAAATATAATAAAGAAAGCAGAAATCAGCTCCAATTTGTGCTCTGGTAGCTTCCTGAAGTGAACACTTGTGCTGTTTGCCTTATACTGAATGACTGTTCAAAATGAACATTCTCCATTTAATTTATTGGGAACCACTCTGTAAAAGCATTCAGTTTTCCATGTCATCTCCCATGTGTGTATAACTGGGAAATAAAATTGATTTTTTTCATCCAAACTTGTATGTGCTTTGTCTAGAAACATTACAAGAAGGCCTGGGAGAAGAGCAAGCCCATTGGATACACCCTGGATGAGAAATACGTTCCACTTGTGGGAGCCAAACATGCAAACCACATCAACAGCGAGGTCAGCAGGGATTTCCCATTATTTCCCTTTTTTCCCCCCAAATATGATGTTAGAATGAACATTAAAATTTCCACGTGGATATTTTTCAGCTTAAATATAAGGAAATATATGAGAAGCTGAAAGGCCATTACCTGGCTGGGAAGGATATTGGTGATTTCCCCAGTGTCATTCACTCCCGGGAATTCCAGAAAATGAGGAGTGCGGTAAGGAATGAACCAGTCTGGAATATTTTCCATTTCCTTTATTTCACTGCTTATTTCACTGGTGAAATTCACTATTTCATTGCTTAAATATAAATAATGCAAAGCTTAGTAGAACTGTAGAATCACAGGATCGTTAAGGTTGGAAAAGACTTCCCAGATCAAGTTCAGCCTTAACATAAATCCACAATAATATCAGTATAAGTTATTTCCACATGTTTATGTTTCCTGAATGCTTATTTTATATGTGGATTGAATAATTTAATTTTAAATTATTTTGGAGATTGAGAAGGGATTTGTTGGGCTATTAGAAATACTACAGTAAGGAAAAAGCCCTCTTTTTTTGTTTCAGTCTAAGGATCTGAGCAGTAAAAAATACCACATGGGATTCATTTCCTTTACAAATAAAAGTGTAGCTTTTCAGTTGAAATAGGAATTTAAGAACTGGAAAAGGAAATGCACATTTGGTGTGTTGTTGTTGTTAGCACTGCACATACAGTGTGTCATGCAGGCCATAAAATCAGTGTAATCCCAAATATTCTGTCTTTAATTAGATGAAAGCTATGTGTGGAGCATGAGTTTTTTTAATCCTGAAGACGTGTTAGTTTTCTCATCAGCTGTTAAAACTGCAAGTGAAGGTAATTGTTGTCCTTACAGAACTTCACCAAAATAAAAGGTGATTAATATCCAAGTTAGGATTTCTATCCTGTTGAAGCCCATAGGAGCTTAGCTACTAAAAGCAGGAAACACATCTCAGATCATGCTGTCACCTTTTAGTCCAAAATCCAGAATTGTACAGAAAATCACTCTTATTTCCTCTCACCTTTTCCCAATCTTTGCTTTCCAGCTGGCCTACAGAAAGAATTATGAAGACACCAAGAAGAATGTCCATATTCCTGCTGACATGATGAACCATGTCCTGGCCAAGAAGTGCCAGTACATCCTCAGTGATCTGGAATACCGCACGTACTTCCACCAGTGGAGTTGTTCCCCTGAAGAAAACGATGTTATTCATGCCAGGAAAGCCCAGGAGATTCTGAGTGATGTAAGTTTATCATTTATTTAAAATCATAAAATAGGCTGGGTTGGAAGGGACCCATCAAGGTCATCCAGTCCAACTCCTGGCCCTGCACAGGACAGCCCAAAAATCCCACCAGGAGCCTGAAGGCGTTGTCCAAACCCTTCTAAACTTATGTGAACTTACTGAACCCATTTGTTTGACATTACAGCAGCCTTTCCCATCATTTTTCCCAAGTATCTCCCATAATATTTAAATATGAAATTGATAAATTAATAACTGTAGCTTTAGATTCTTAGTACCAATCACTGCAGCAATCCTTATCTATTTTAATTGGGAATGCTGGAATTAGCACAAGGGCCAGAATAGCATCCAGAATCTTTCTGGATCCAGTGGGTCTGGAAAAGAATTCCCCTTGTTTGTTGGGGTTGTATCAGCCCACAGCTGAGAGAATGGTTCTCATATTCTGCAGTCAGTGGTGTCTCAGCTTGGGCCAACCAACCTGCCCAAGAAAATCTGAGGGTATGTTAATTGCCTGGCTTAGTAGGATGCAGAATTCCTTGGTTTAATTGGCAGAAGGCAAACTTCTTCCTAACCTAATGTTCTGTTCACTTCCATGTAGGCTGTGTATAAAGATGACTTAAATTGGCTGAAGGGACTTGGGTGTTACGTCTGGGATACTCCACAAATCATACAGGCTAAGAAATCCTATGACCTGCAGAGCCAGGTAAGTTTTCCTTGAATAGATAAATAAATAAATATTTATGGTTTTTTTCTTCTGTTTATGCTTCACAGAGGTCGACATGTCCTAGTTCAGAGCAGAATGAAGTAATTCCTGTTATATCAGAAATATTTTGTTCAAACAGTGAAAATACAGTCATGGAGTTGCTTCTGTAAAGACATTACTTGTGTTATTCGTGGAGGAGAAAACACAAGAATGTAAAGATAGCTGTGGGTTTTTATTTCATTATTCCTTAGTTCATACTGACTGTATATTAAGTATTTCTATTTTATGACCTGTCACTTTCAGAGTCAATCTTAACTGAGCTGTAATCTCTGACTTCTGTCCAGATGTGATTTTAAAGGAAGCTGGCAGGGGATTTCCAGGTCATTTTCAGCACTAACGAGTGTTTTGTTGGTTTTGTGTCCCTAGATAAAATACACCACTGCAGGGAAGGAGAACTTCCAGAACTTCAGTGTGGTTACAGACACCCCTGTCTATGTGACTGCTCTGCAAAGTGCTGCCAATGCCAGTGAGGTGAATCCCCACCTTTTCTGGTCAGGTTTGTCCTTCTGAACATTGAAACAATCCACTAAACCCAGCTTTCATCTTCCAGGTGAAGTATAAGGAGGAATTCCACAAAACTAAGGACAAGTACACAACTGTGACTGAGACAGTGGATTCAGAAAGAGTTCAGAGTTTGAAACATCTCTATAGTGATGTAAGTGTTCATATACTTTTTTTTTTTCTTAAGGACCTATAATGTGGGATTTTCGTTTTATTTTGTTTGTTCACTCTGTTTGAAGATAAACATCCAAACCAGGAGCTTCTCAAAGCCAATGCTGGAGATGATGTATTTCAGGCAAGGGTCATATTTTCCAATTATAATGCCAGTCGTGGCAAAACATCTGGATTAATAAAATTACACCTGAAAAAAGTTAAAACCTCATATAAGAACAGACATGAATAGTTAGAAAGGATTTTTATCACCTTTTACATGCACTTGATATTAAGTATCACATAATATCTTCTTTACAATACTTTACTATGTGATATCTAAATAAAAGCAAAAGATTTCTATTTTTTATTTTTTATTTCTATTGGTTGTTGGTAGTTATTTACGAGAATTAATTTTCCACTCACACAAACTTTCTATTTCCCCACAGAACCTCTACAAGAAGGCCTGGGATAAAGTGAAGGCCACCAGCTATGCACTGCCCTCAGATTCTGTAGCCTTGGCACGTGCCAAAGAACTGAAGCACAATGCAAGCACTGTAAGTGAAATAAAGTGAAATAAAATCTTTATTTTTTTTTAATCAGATCATCAATTCCAACAATTAAATCATTCATGCCTTGCATCTACTATAGATATAAATATTTTTTAAACTTTGATTTACCTTCTCTTTTTAATTGAGATATAATATGTATCTGTAGATAATGATTTTTCTCTGATACTCTTTTGAGTAACAGTCCTTTGTGGCTTCTTGTCATGGAAAGAAAAATCAGTTTTTATAGTAATCCAAACTGAAAATATTAGGGTTTTTCTAGTCTAAGTTTCATGAGCATCCAGGTCAGAAAAACACCAAAAATCTTTAAATGATGCTTACTAAGTATAGAAAGCATCTTATGTTTTACTGAAGTTGAAATTAAGAGAGACCACTCCACAGATCTCTTTAAATGAAACAGCTGGAACAATAAATAAATAAGTGCCTTATTCTACATCTCTTTATTTTAAAAATCCTCTAGTCAGCTGTTGTTTTACAACCTGACTGTTATGATGTGCTTTCTTTGCCATTTAAGACAGAACACAAAACAAAATTCCTGCTTTAAAGCCTTTCTCTACTTGTCAGTCTCAACTTTTTTTGCTTAATGATGATGAATTTTGTTCCAAAACCACAAGTGACTCGTTGGAGTCAGTTAATTGCTGCATTTCTTTGCTTGTGCTC
The DNA here is from genome assembly GCA_026546895.1 of Pogonocichla stellata. Classification (NCBI taxonomy): domain Eukaryota; kingdom Metazoa; phylum Chordata; class Aves; order Passeriformes; family Muscicapidae; genus Pogonocichla; species Pogonocichla stellata. Next base: position 36,480,365 of record JAOTQZ010000359.1, on the reverse strand, counting down.
AGGTCAAATACCGTGAGGAATATGACAAGTTCAAAGCCCTGTACACCCTCCCCAGAGGAGTTGAGGATGATCCCAATACAGAAAGGTGCCTCAGAGTTGGAAAGCTCAACATTGATGTAAGTATTAGTTCTGGATGGATGTTTTCCTGATAAAGCCATGCTTGTCTCAGAAGCAGCCTCTCAAAGAATGCCCATGCCTTGATCCAGACATCCCATTCCCATGTGTATTTGGCAGTGTGCAGTATTTGCTAAATTCTGGAATGCAACCATAAATTTAAGTTTTAACTCAATTACTGCATTGCCTGCATGGCCAAACCTTTAGTGTAATATAGGTGAAATTATCTTCTGCCTCCTTTTAACTCATCAGCTCAATGAAAATTGAACAAATCACATTTTACCTCCCTTGCTGAGGTTCTGCAAATTATTTTTAGAGCAGGCCAGATGTAAATTTTCGTCAGGGCCAAAGTGATCACTCTCCCACTGACATCCCATGAAAACAGCAATGATTTCCTCCAAATTGATCAACAATTTATGCCTCAGCTTGTCGTTGGACACTGCTGGGAACAAGGGAAAAAGCAGCCTTGAAGCCTTGTGTTTCTCAGGCTGCACAAAGATAAGAAATTATAACAATGATTATGCACATGCAGAGCCACGTGAGTGTCTAATGATGTTTTGCCGAAAACATGTTGTCAAAAAAGTGTTGCCTTCTTGGACCAATGAGTCTTTTCTATTCCGTTTTACACGAACTACCCTATATAATTGTGGTGTTTCTTTAAATAAAGAAGAACTATGTTGCATTATCCTTTAGCCAAAATGCAAAATCAGCTTTATTAAAACATTCCTTTAACTCCACAGCGCCTGTACAAAGAAGCCTATGAGAAAACCAAGGCCAAGGTCCACATTGTGCCAGACATGGTGGACATCATCTCAGCCAAGGATGCCCAGAAGAAGATCAGCGAGGTCGATTATCGCACGCGGCTCCACGAGTGGCTCTGCCTGCCAGACCTGCAGGTCAACACCCACGTGCGAACAGTCACTGACCAAATCAGTGATGTAAGTCCCCAGATCTCTTGTTCCTTGCTTGCTTTTGAGGGCATTCCCTCATTTGTGCTCTGCTGGAGGAAATGATTTAGCAAAAAATGTCGCTGGAGCGCTCTGAAGTTGCCGCTTCATTGTTATGACATTTGGCAATAAACGGGTCATTGAGATGGGGCTTGGTTGAATAGAATCAGAAAATCCCAGAATGGTTTGGGTTGGAAAGGACCTTAAAGCTCATCTAATTCCACTCCCTGCCATGGGACACCTTCCACTATCCCAGGTTGTTCCAGCCCCTGTCCAACCTGGCCTCGGATACTTCCAGGGATGGTGAGTCTACAACCTCTGTGCAACCATTTCAATAATTTCAGTGTTAATAGTGTAGGCATTTGGGTCATAACACCACAGTTCTACCCTGCCTGTAAATTGTCCTTTATTTGGTTGCATGAGGTTTGGAAGTCTGAGAAAATCCTGGTTGGACAAAGCTTCTGCACACTTGCCTTGAGCAGGTCAGCCCAGGGGTAGGATCTGGCAGTAAATCAGTGTCCAGTAGGATGTGCAGGTAGGTTTTTTTTTTTAAAAAAAATTACTGGATTTTTAATTTATTGCCCAAATTGAAGGAACTTGAACAAAAATTATTTAAATTCCAGAAGGAATTATTTTGATTTTCTCAAACAACAGCAACAACAGTAACAAAAATCAAAGTAGTAGACACCTTCCTTGCCATCATTTGACAGCTGTGTTTTGGAGTGATTTAGAAGTAAGGGATCAGATCCTGATGGAATTCTTACAGGTTCCTTCTCTGCTTCCTTAGGTGATCTACAAGGATGACCTGAACTGGCTGAAAGGCATTGGCTGCTTTGTCTGGGACACTCCTGAAATCCTCCATGCCAAACAAGCCTATGACCTTCGCAGTGATGTGAGTGGATAACTCTGGGTTTGCTTCTAAGTCTTCTTTTTCACTCCACTGTGGCTTTATTCCACTCCAGGTGTAGCTCTGGAAAATGTTATTTTTCCTTCTTGATTGAAGGAGTCATTAAATAACAAGCCATAGTTCCATTACACTTTGTGTTTCAATGGTGATTCACTAATAAAATAGCTCAATGATGAAATAAATAGTGAGAATAGTAAATGTAACAATATAATAAATGAAATTAACAATTGCTAACATTAGTAACTAGAGCTCTTCCTTTCTCTCTGCAGATTAAGTATAAATCTAAAGCAGAAAAAATGAAGAAGGACTTCACTGTGGTCACAGACACTCCTGTCTATGTCCAGAATGTGATCAGTGCCTTGAATTTAAGTGAGGTAAGTGTTTCTCTCCCCTTCCATCCAGTATTCCAGATGCTGTAACTTCACCAGCTTTAGAAATACGACTTTTAATATGTTTTTAATAATTTAATTTTAATCATTGTTGGTTATCTACACCTCATTGTAGACACAATCACTAAAATCATTAATTGTCTGAAGCCAAAAAGCTTTAATCCATTTTTTAAGGAACAATTCCCATTGTATGTAAGCAAACGTCCTGTGAGAGAATGTGACAGTGATGACTTTTTCTCTTTCCCAGGCTGTCTATCGTGGTGATTACAAGAAGAATGTCCAAGGCAAGATGATCCCTACTGATAAAACTGTGGATTTGGAGCGGGCGTATAATGCAAACAAAATACAGAGTGAGGTAAGTAAAAGACTTTGGGCCCCGCAGTGATGCTGAAAAACCAAATTGTCTGATTTTAGCTTTTCAGGTGAAGCTGCATGCCACTGCTCTGAAATGGAAGTGGGAAAATATCATCATTTGAGCTATAAAAACACATTTTAATGCATTTTTTCCCCCAGACATGGGGGAAATGTTTTGCCAGTTGTGATTGAATGATTTCTGAGATTGAGGGATTTTCCCCTCCAGTGTTACTGGCAGTTGTACAAAGTCTCTCTCTCTCTCCTCTTGCAGAATTTGTATCGCTGGGCTGGTGTGAATGCTCTTCCCACTGGGTACAGCCTTCCCACAGACACCCCGAACTTCCAACATGCCAAACACGTGCAGCACATCGGCAGTGATGTAAGTCAGGCACTAAATCCTTCTACACCAGTGTCTTGGTTTGAAAGACAAATGTCTGCTAAGAAAGGCAGGAGCCTCTCTTTGAAATGGAAAATGTAAACTCCCTCCCTTCAAATTATTATAATTTTGAAATTAAGGGGCTCTCAGGCAAAGATATGGGAATTAGGAATAACAGTTCTTTACTAGGA
>JAOTQZ010000359.1:36460238-36476309 GCA_026546895.1 Pogonocichla stellata | reverse complement strand
ATGTAATTTTATCAGTCATGCCCTGGGACTCAATGGCCATTAACAGGAGATATCTCCTGGAGGGAGGATGGGCTGTGACAAAGATAAAGAGCACTGCCCCAGCTGGTTTAACAGATGGGATAGAATACACATTGCTGGGCACATCCTGCATTGTAACCAAAGATAGGAGTGATCTGCAGTCCCAGATAAAGGACTCTCAGTTTGGGCCTTACTATCAAAATATCAATTTCCTCAGCTTTATACAAATACTTTATTAGGTGCAAGAAAAATTTATTGTATTTTTAATTTTCAGCTGTATGATGAAGGGAGAAATCATTATGATGATTTAACTCATTATGATGTATTTAACTCTGATACAGCTACATCTCACTAGTTCTCTCTAAAAATCCGTCTCTTTTTACAGCATGAATTGCTGTAAGAGCTGCAGTGTAGCCAGAATCATAATCAAATTTAGTTTCTGTGTGTTTTTGTACTTCATATAGCTGAAATATAAAGAAGCCTATGAACACATGAAAGCCAAGGGCTACACTCTGGGACCTAAAGATGTTGGCTTTGAAAATGTGAGGAAAGTCAATCAAGTCATTAACGAGGTACAGTAAATATATATTTTTGCTTTCAGTTGTACTTGCAGTGCCCACAATATATATAATGAGTATACATTGACTGGCAAGTTGTAGAATCCCTCTTCTTTGAGGCTTTTTTAATTACATAGAGAAGTATCCATCAAGAATGGTGAGGGATCATTGATCCAGGGTGAAACTGTAACCATAATAAAAAAGTGCAGCCTAATTTTATTAGCTGTGATTAAAGTTGAATAGAAATTATTGTATAAAATTGGGTTGCAATAGTTTTAGGTTTTATATATATTGACTCACTTCTGTGATTACTGGCTTTAATAGCATGGAAATTAAATAAATGTATTTACAAGTTTTTAGGATTAGAGTCTGAGATTTCCAGAATTTATCGAAAGCAATTAATAGAAAATCTTTGCCTGGGTAAAAAATAGTAATTTGCGTAAGAAGTGCTTATGCTGTGCTGAACTTCTTTGCAATTTCAAGGTTTTAAGCTGTGTTAAAATGCAGAATGTTGTCTCTTGTGACAGAGGCTGTACAGAGCAACGTACCACAAGAACAAGGACAAGATCCACACCACCCCTGACACGCCCCAAATCCGCCAAGTCAGAGCCACCCAGGAGGCTGTCAGCGATGTAGGTGCCTTCCCAACAGAGCAACTGAAGGGACTGAGGTTATTCCCTGTCCAAACACCTGAAATGCTGTTCTGCTCCTTGTTTTTCAGCTGATCTACAAGTCAGATTTCTTCAAGATGCAGGGCCACCTGATCTCCCTGCCCTACACCCCTCACGTGCTGCACTGTCGCTACGTCGGGGACATCACCAGTGACGTAAGCAGCTGCTGCTCCCACGCCTGCTGAGAGCTCCAAAACCTCCCTGCTCACAGTGGGATTGGCTCCCTCTCTTTTTTTTCACTTCCTTTCTATTCTGGAACAAAAAAACCCCACTTTCTCCCTGTGTTTAATGACTGATGATTGAAATGACGGCAAACGTCGAGTGTTGATTTTAATTTCTCTCGTAGATTAAATACAAAGAGGACCTGAGCTGGTTGAAGGGCTTGGGTTGTTTCCTGTATGACACTCCTGACATGGTCCGTGCCCGCGAGCTCCGCAAGCTCTGGGTAAGAATTTTCCTCTGGGAACTGAGCGTGACAACAATGGATTTGTCTCTGTGCATGCAGGAAGTGAAGCACAGGAAAATGAGCAAAGAACGAGAGAATTCTGTGCAGTGCAGCCAATTTTTTGTTTCAAAGCACTGTTGGGTTGCACTGTAAAATTTCCTTCATTAACACTGCTTTTCTTTTCCAGTCTAATTATATCTACACAAGTACTGCCAAGAAAATGTGGCCTAAAATCCAGGTGGTGTTGGATACTCCTGGATACAGAGCAGTGCAGGAACTAAAAACCCACCTGAGTGAGGTAAATTCTGTTATTTCTGCACAAGTTTGTAGCTGTAATGAACCCCTCCCTGTGTTTTTTTACTGGAATAGATGAGATGTTATAATAGCAAAGCTGTGATTGTGCAGCTTCTAAATAACAGCAGAAGAAATAATTCCTGGACCTGTCTTTTTCCAGCTGGTTTACAGAGCTGCTGGCAATGAGCTGAAGACAAAATACACTTCCATCCTTGATACACCTGACCTCATAAGAGCCAAGACAGGACAAAAAATACAGAGCCAGGTGAAAAAATTGTGCTGATATAAAAATCAATCAGAGAATCCTTCTTAATATATTGTTAATGTACAGTAAAAGCTTTCCAGGCCATTTTGAAGCAATGTAGAATTGCTAGAAATTGGTGGTTATGTTTATACTGTGAATTTACAGCTGTTTTTCAGAGACATAAGGTAAGATTTAGTAGAAGTGAGGGGTTTTTTTGATTATTTTCTTCTTCCTTCAGTACTTGTACGTGGAGCTTGCCACAAAGGAGAGACCCCATCACCATGCTGATGGTCAGACTCAAGCCTTTACACATGCCAGGAATGTCAAGGACATGATCAGTGAGGTAAAATCTTGTTTTCTAATTTGCTGCCACTCTGCTGAAGTCTTTAGAAGTTTTATTTCTATTTTCAGAGATAATTTCAAGGCTCAAATCTGTTTAGCCTTGATTTATTTTTCTCTCTCTTATACTTGAGTTCCACATTTCCTTTGTAAAATAAAACATTCTGAATATGTTTTAGGATTTTGTAAAACAAGGGTTTTTTTGCAGATTGGCAAATACTTCTAGAATTCCAGAGATGACTTTTTCCTTTTGCTGTTTCTCTTAGAAAAAGTACAAAACTCAGTATGAGAAGATGAAGGACAAATACACCCCTGTCCCTGACACCCCAGTGCTGATCAGAGCCAAGAGAGCCTACCTGAATGCCAGTGATGTGAGTACTGCAGGAACACCCCACTGCTGCTTTTCCTTGGATTCTCCATGAAAAGAACAGGAAAAAGATCTGTGGGGAACAAACATGCAAAGCACAGAATACCTCAGTGCCCCCATCAACAAAATCCACTTATTTGTATGTCCATCTCCATTTGAAATTAGGAACATTATTAAGTTTTGATTTGATTCCACTGCAATACCTTTTTTCTTTTCCAATTTTTATAATTCATTTTCATTTCCCATTGCACTGAAGTGTGGCTGTACAACAAAGTAAAAACATATATTAAAATAATTTGTTTATATATCAAGTCCCCAAATAGAGCAGAGTGAAGTGATTGATGCTGGGGCCAGGACAGAATAACTTTGATCAGCTTTTTCATCTCAGTTTTGTGTTAGAAGTAAACTGCCCTGTCATTGGGACTGTGTTCATTTTTTAATTCAGAAGTAAATTAGAGAGAAAAATTACCTGAGCTGCTGCACAGGAGGTTGTTAAGGTGAAATTGATTTTTTCAAGCGTGGAATAGTTATTTGTGATTTAAGGCAATTTAAGAATGCTCATTTGTGAGAGCTTTTCCATATATTTCAGAACCAGCAGGATGTGAAAGGACATGTGCCTGGCTGGTGCATTGTTCTAGGGTTTATTTTATGTTACTGCTCTGACAGTGATTTTTAAATATGCCAAGGAGCATCTCAGCTTTTCTGCACATGGGAATTTCTCCTCTGAAAAGACTTTCTCCACAGACTGGGATGATCTTCCTGCTTTCTTCTAGAGGAGGGCAGGGAAGAAGATTTTAAGCAGATTTTTATGCCAGAAGAGATACCTGTGCTTTCCTAGAGAGCACTCCTGTGATGCAGGGATGGTTTTTCCTCAGTTTGAAAAGTGAATTGAGTAAAATTCTCTGTAATTTTCACCACAAGTCTCAGTGAAATTACAACTGATTGTAGGAAATTGCAGCCTCCACAAATTCTTCAGGGCTTCCATTGGGATGTCAGACAGCAACATATCCCTGGATATCATTCCTGAGAAGTGAGAAATTGAACTGAAACAATTCCTGGCACGTTAATCCCTTCTTTTGTGTTGTTTTTTCCTTCCCAGCTGCGCTACAAAGAAACCTTTGAGAACACCAAGGGCAAATACCACACAGTGAAGGATGCTCTGGACATTGTCTACCACAGGAAGGTCACTGATGACATCAGCAGTGTATGTACAACATCTTCATTCCTTAATAACCTAAAATAGGCCATTTAGCCTTTGGTTCCATTTCAATGTGGCAAATAATTAGGAAAATATCAGCATTAGCAGTGTTGATTTCTTTCTTTCTGTGGAATGTCGATTCCTGTTGATGTTACAAGTTAATCTCATTTCCACTCTTTTAGTTCTGCTGTTTCAGGGGGCAAAAAAACCCAACAAACTGGAACTTTTGTGTGGTTTGGAGTGTTCTCTTCAATTGTCTTACTTAATTCTTCCATTTTCTCTGTAGGTCAAATACAAGGAGAATTACATGAGCCAGCTGGGAATCTGGAGATCCATCCCAGACCGCCCCGAGCACTTCCACCACCGCCTGGTCACCGATGCCATCAGTGATGTGAGTCCCAGCAGCTCCTGCAGGGACAAAAGTGCTTTCCAAAATCAGCCCAAACCCTCTTTCTCAACAAAGGGAAAGCAGCTGAAATTGCTCAGTGATTTACAATTTACCTGGCAGATCCGGGAACTGAGAGAATCTCAGTGGCTAAAGCTGCAGCACATCCCCTTACCAAATTAACAGATAATATTAATTAATTTCAGTTGTATTTGCTTAGATTTGTTCAGCCCTGTAACAACCTTTAATTATACATTTCTATACATGCACAACAACCCCTTACCTGTACGTTATTTTTAATTCACACAGAACTCCTAATGATAGGTTATGTGTGAATAAACTGAGTCCATCACAAAAATAGGAGAAACTAATTTATTTTATAATGAATTGTGCTGAGGTTCATTTCAGCACTGATTGTCTGCTTAAAACTGAGTCTTTTTACTTCTTTTCTAAAGGTTAAATACAAGGAAGACCTGGAATGGCTCAAAGGCACTGGCTGCTATGTGTGGGATACTCCAAGTTTTGTCCTGGCAGAGAAGAACAAAGTGCTCTACAGTGGGGTGAGTGAAACCCTCTGAGTTGTTGCTGAATGTTTTTGGACATTTGCTGTCCATTTACAACAATTTGTTGCTGGTAGGAAAGTTAAAGTCACAAATGCAATAATTCCACTTTTTTTTTTGCCACAAGTTCTCTCTAAAATCATATTTTCATTGCTTCCCCTTCTTTGGACTAACATGGGCTGGGTATTTTGTATTTGCTTTTCTTTGTCTCCAGTGTAAGTACAAGGAGAATTTTGAGAAGACCAAGTCCAAGTTCAAGTATGTGGCTGACTCTCCAAGCAATGAACATTTTAAATATGCAACTCAGCTGATGGATGAGGTAAGTAAAAATTTCTGTAGGCTCAGGCTTAAGTAAATACAGAGTTGGAGGTTGTCCTTCCTTATAATCAGGCTTAAAGATGCTTTAAGATCAGACTAAAGTCATGAAAGACAAGATTTTTGTTTCTCTGAGTATTAGAACAGAACAGGTTTGCAGAGCCCAGGAAGTGAAATCCCCACCCCTGTCCATTCATTTTTCATGGCAAAGGAACTTTTCCTTTGCTGACTTAAATAACCCTGAGTACAGAACCCTGAGTGTTGTTTTCCATCTCAAAAAGGTGTGGAGAGAATTGCAATTGCTCTCCTGGAACACTGATAAAATCTTTATTGGTGTTAGGAAGACAGAGTTATGTCTAAAGTTGCCACAGCTCATGTAATTTCGGTGATTTTGCCTGGAATTTTTCCACTCTACAACTCAACTTTTACTTATTTTCCTCCTCTAGTGCTAAAGAAATAATTGACACAACCTAATAATTAATGAACACCCTTGGGTTTAAAATTCAAATCACTCCTGGGGTTTGTAGGATTAGTGCTCTACACCCCAGGACAAATTCCATGGAAAACATCATGTTCAGGGTGATTCCCACCAGCTTGGAGTTGGAATAGCACATCAAAATCTGATGCTTTTCATTAAAGAAGCAGATGTTTGGATTTTTATCTTAGTATTTCATTCTTTTTCACCAGCCACTGTGTTATATCATTACCTGTCAGTAAGTTTATTACTGTATTACCTGTTCTAGGTAAGAAAAGCTGTTTCACAACAAACACCAGAATTTTTATGAAGATTATTCAGTCTTATTGTTGTTCATAGAGCAAAGAAGGAAAAAAATAATATCAGAAACACACATGGGTAAAATTTTATCAGTGGGAGCTCCATATATTGAAATGAACTTGCCTAAATATCTTCTGATATATAAGTGATGGTTTTTTAATAACATCTCATTGTGTTTTCTTTGGACTCAGCTCAGGAATCTACAACACAGGGTTGCTTCTGCAGTTACTTTTCATGAAGAAATTCAGTCATAAAATTGCTTATTAAGGGATGGAATAGAGACATCCTTAAACTGTAGGCCTTCCAGAGGCAATTTAGAAATGCATTTGCCATTTGGAAATATTCTCCCTCTACTTTTTTTTGTGTGTGTTTTTGGGTTTTTTTGGGGTTTTTTTGGTTTGTTTTTGTTTGGTTGTGGTTATTTTGTTTTTTAGGGTTTTTTATTTGGTTTGGTTTGGGTTTTTTTTGGTTTTTGGGTGTGGTTTTTTGGGGGTTTTTTCTTGTTTGTTTTGTTGGGGTTTTTTGGTGGGTTTTGGGTTTTTTTGGGGTTTTTTTGGGTTTTGTGTTTTTTTTGGTTGTGGTTTTTCTTATTTTTTAAAAATTTTAAATTACTTTTTCTCTTTTGGACATGACCTTCATCCCCAGCCTTTAAAGAGGTTATACCAGTGATCTCTCTGTATCTTAACTCTCTCTTGTTACACTGTATTGTGCTATTCTGAGCAGAAATTATATAAGGCAGCCTATGAGAAGCTCAAAGCTAGGTACAGCATTATTGTGGATGACCCCAGGAATCTGCTGGCCAAGTGGGGCAGCACTCTGAGCAGTCAGGTACTGTGGGGGCACCTGGAGCAGCTCTGTGTGCCACCTCCCACCAGCAGTGTCACAGCCCTGTGACACCCTCGTGTTTCTTCATCTGCTCACTCAGTCTCCATCCTGCCACCCAAAAAGGAGCCACTTTTTGTGTGAGCTGCTCTGTCCATCTGTCCTGTATGTACTTCCATTATTGTGCATCAATGGATATCAGGAATCCCCTCCTGAAGTCACTGTTGAGGTTTTAAAAAATGCAGAATCAAGCATTTGTTGTTTATTACCTCGCTTTTCAAATCTTCTTACTCATTTCTAGATAAAGCTACAAGGACATATTTGCCTTAATCTCTAATTTACTCTCATCTCCCCCCAAAATTTCATCATTTCCTTAATGTGAGAGCAGGCAAATCTGTTAATATTTAATCTTAGCAGTGCTAAATACTCAGCTGTGAATTGAATGCACATGTGGATGAATACATACAGCACCTTGCCTAAATCTCTCCACTCTCCAAGTGCCTGGGATCTAGAGCTGTGTCATTGTTCATGTTGTTCATGAGTCTCTCTTGTCCTTGGTTGCCATTTGCATGGACAGAAAAGCTATAAATCCTTTGCCAAGATGCTCCTGCAGCACGGATGCAATGAAATTCTGAGGCCAGATATGCTGACAGCACTCTACAACACATACCTGTGGAGCCAGGTAATCTGCAGGGCTCTGGGACACCTTAGATACCCACTGTAGCTGCTTGGCATATTTGCTGCTCCCTCTCTTCCCATGGAATCCAGACCCCCAGAGCTTCCTCAATGTGCTTAATGCTGGCTGTGATAAAATAAAACAGAATATCTGAAACAGTATTTGCTCAGCTCAGGCTGAATTGGCACCATTTTCTCCTTTCATTATGAACAATTGGTATGGATTTCACATATTTGTATAAAAAAAGCAATTTTCCATACATTTCAGATATTGGATGTTAGCTCTTCCTGGTATTTCCCTAACCCAATTCTCATTCTGACACCATTTCTTGGCCTGGCCACTTTTGATAACCCCAGTTCCTTAATTCAGGAAGAAGATGATAGATTTGCCAGAGAGATTCCAACATTTATCTCCCACTGTGCCCAGAATGGTGTCAGACACAGAACAGTTATTTCTGCTCTGAAATCACAGCTGCTGGCAGTCAGCTCACCCTTTGCAGGGAGAAAAATACTTTCTGATAGTGAATTGGAAGATAAATGATAGACTGGAAATGCAACAGTGGAAAACAATTCTGTCAGAGGGAATCGTAATTCTTGGTTATTGCCCGTGCCAATAGTGACATTCTTCAGTAATAAATTACTGAAGATCTTTCAGACATTTTTGTTCCATTTTTCTATGGATTTCTATTCTTTCACTAAAAAACTCCTTGCAGGTAACTTTGAGTATGTTTGAATTCAAAAAAAGGAGTGTCTGACCTGCATGTCCCCCCAAGTTCACTTCATGTTATCATCGATTATTTGTTCATCATTTTTCATATTTTGTCTGTTGCAGTCCCATTTCAAATGCATGGTTTTATTTTCTGATAAAGGGTAGAGCATGAAAATTCTTTTTTAAAAATTGTGTTCTAACCTTTTCTAGCTACCTTGAGGCTGCCTACAATGAATTCCCATCCTTGGTGAACCTCTTCTCACTGAACTCTGTGAAAAAAGGTTTAGAAACCTGAGCAGGGCAAGGTGATCTTTAAGAAAATCATTACCAAGGCACAAATCCTGCTGCCAAAGCCTTGGAAACATCCTGGCATTGTGATAAATTTGGTAAAGTTTTTATCTCCTGGTGTGAGATGATTTACATTTCTCTTCACTCTGATCACAGAATCATTAAGGTTGGAAAAGACCTCCAAGATCACCAAGTCCAAATTTCAACTGGATATGAATATTTAAAAGTTAGATATTATCCATTATGAAATTTAAAAGTCTCTGGTCTGCAAGGATTGGTTTTTTTTCACTCAGTCCTGAAGATTTTAGCTTGAAATAACCATAAAATTGATCAGACAAACAAACAGGCAGCCTCCTAGGCAAGGAAGGGGTTTGCAATTCAGCTCATGGTGCATGTTCTGCTTCCTTTGCCTTTGTGGGAGGGTTTTACAATTTTATCCAGGGATATAACCCCACCTGTGGAAGAGGTTTTGTCCTTCTCTGTGTGACTAACTCAGAGCCTTTCCCCATCTCCAGATTCAGTACAAGAAGGACTATGAGAAGAAGAAAGGCAAATACACCACAGTTCTGGATACTCCAGAATATTTACGGACCACAAAGGTCAACAAACAGATCAGCGACGTAAGTGTGGAGCCTTTGGAATGGGATAATCACCCCCAGGGAGTTTCCAACTGGCTCCAAGGATTCCAAGAAACAATCCAACCCTCCATTTGTCCCTTCAGATTATTTACAAGCTGGAATACAACAAAGCCAAGCCCAAGGGCTACACCACCATCCAGGACACGCCGATGCTGCTGCACGTGCGCAGGGTCAAGGACAGGATCAGCGATGTGAGTAAATCCTCTGTGGCACCAAAACACACAAAATTCACCTTTTAACTTGACAGCCAGTGTTTGTAACTGCTGTGTAACACTGTCAGTGAAAACCACCCCCTTCTTAGACCACATTGGCCTGTAAAACTCTATCTGCATTCAGTGCTTTTTCAAAACCCAGGAAGTTTTTCATAGAATTTTCTTCTGGAGCTCTTGGAACATTTTGTTGCTGGGACAAATCACCCGTCACCAGAAATAAAAGCCATGAGCTGGGAGTGATCTCTAAATCATTAATTTGAAGAGGTTTTTTCTGGTTTTTCTTCCTCTAGTGGCTTTTTTTTTTTTTTTGAGGTTTGAATAAAATATTTCATGTATTGCTCTGTTCATTAATTTCTTGTATGGATACTGTGAACACATAAGGTAAATATTCTGATCTAAAATAAATATGTTTTGATTCTGGGGCAATAGAAAAGTAAGAAGGAGAGAGAAAGGGGTGGATAAAATAATATAGAATTTAGGATTCCTGCTCCTAATTCCTTCTCCTGCCCCTTCTCTCTGTCCTTTGTTTTGTTGTTCCTTAGGTATCCATAAATGATGATACTGAAACTTCTGAAACTCAGTGTAGTATTGTCACAATAAGTAGCCTGAGTCTCATCCAGATGCTCCATGGATTTCTACATAACTAGTAAATCCAGGGGGAAAAATAACAATTTTTATCCAGATACTAAACTGGATCACTAAGAGACAGAGATGTGAATTGAAGGACATTTTTTAAGTTCCAAACTGAGTGCTGAGATTCTCTGAAGGAGTTTTTAGTTAGTGTAACTATCAGAAAATCAGTTTCTTCAGAGGATTTCTTTTGGCTGCAAAAACCTGGAGATATTCAGAATTACTGGTCTTTAACAGATTTTTCTTAATCTTAGTCTGTGCCTCATGGTGATTTAAAACTGCCACATTTTCTATTTCTATTTTTAAAGAGAAGTGCTGCTGCAGAAGACTCTCCTTCAGGCAGGTGCTTAAAATCAAGTTTTATCTGTAGAATTTATTTTTCATGGAATCCCAGAATTATTTAGGTTGGAAAAGCCCTCCAAGACCATCAAATCCAAGCTGTGCCCAACCCTCACCTCATTACCAGCCCAGAGCCCTGACTCTGATTTTCTGAGTGCCACATCCAGCCATTTCCTCCTACTAAGATTTTATCCAGACAATTTTAATTAGGTTTTTCCTATTTGAATGCTTTTCCTGTTGATGCTGATATGATCTTTGTAAGCAGTTTTACATCTTTGTCTTTCTTTAGTTGAAATACAAAGAAATGTATGAGAGGAGCAAATCTCGCTGCACCGTCGTGGCAGATTCAGTTCACATCAAAACTCCCAGACACGCCTACAAACTGAACAGCAACGTGAGTTCTGTCCTGGTCACATGTTAATTTTATTCTGGAGAGTGTTGGGAACTGGCAGTGGAAGCCACAAGGAATTATTTCCACAAGAAATGAAATTCCACTGAATTTTTGGGCATCGCTTCTAATCCTTGCGCTGCTGGAATAAAATGTGATTTAATTTATTTCATACTGAAGTGCTCACTCTGGTGAGTTGTCCTTGAGGTTCTTGTGTGCCACACATCCCATCCTTACACCTGTCCTCTGTTTTCCTGGCAGAGACACAACTGTCCCAGGAATTCCTTGGGATGATGGGGTGGGAGACAAAGAAAGCTTCATGGGAAACTTCCCTGTATTTTCTGTTATTGGTGCCCAACACTCATTTCAGCAGGAAGGATCTGAAAGCTCTCTCCTCCTCCAAAGTCAGGACATCATTTCAGTCCTTCATATTCCCTTCTCCACCTTCATATTCCTTTCTCCACCCAGCAGTGAAAATCTGCAGTGACTGAGCTGTGCCTGACCCAGAGAAAAGCCCTAATCTGGTGCAGATACATTTTCTCACCTCTTCTGACAGACCAAAAGAGAATTGGCCTCTGTATGTATGTGCAAAGTACCAATTTCCAATGAACTTTTCCTGTTTGTTTTTTCCCTGCACACAGCTGGATTATAAGAAGAAATATGAAGCAGCCAAAGCCCACTGGCACCTGATTGCTGACAGGCCTGACTTTGTCCAAGCAGCCAAGTCCTCTCTGCAGCAGAGTGATGTAAGAAAATCAGAATACTCTGAATATTCCCTTTTCCCACCTCTCCTATTCAGAATTTTTTAAAAATTGGAGAAGACACACTCTTACTTTATCTTTTATTTTTTCTTCCTTCAGTACGAATACAAACTGGACCGAGAATTCCTCAAGGGGTGCAAACTCTCTGTCACAGATGATAAAAACACAGTGTTGGCCTTAAATAATGCCATCCTGGCCAGTGATGTAAGCACTGAACTCACCTTTCCTCTCCAAGTCCTCTACTACCACTTTACTCCCTGCTTAACTGCTCTATTGCAAATATAATTGGATTTACAACGAAGCTTTGAACAGTTGTTCTCAGTCTCACTTCATTATTTGATTTATTTAATTAATAAATTGACTGAATGAATTGAGAATAAATTTGGTCTTGTAAAAGCCTAGTTCATGGATTAAATTAATATTCAAAGTTAACATGGCCTGAACACCCCTGGACCTTACACCCAGGTGCATCTGTGCATTCCTGATATTGAAATGGAAGTGTCTGGAGAAAATATCTGGGAATAGCACAAAATATCTTTAGTAATAACACAAAATATCTTTAATAATTACTAACAGTATATTAAAAAAAATCCAAGTGAGAGCCATAGGAATGTTTGGATTAGGCTGTAAAATGTCAGAACATGGGATTTTCTGTAAAATTCTGCACTTACAAGCAAACACAACTGTACTAATTACTTTTGATTCTGCCAGAAGACAAAATGCACGTTATTCAAACTGATATCTCTCCTTCCTGCTAGATAAAATACAAAGAGAAGCACAACAAAGCCCGTGGGACCTACCACGTCGTTCCAGACACCCCTCAGATCCTGCTGGCTAAGAACGTCAGTTCCCTGGTGTCTGAGGTAATAACTCATTTATTGACTGATTTCATTTCATCCCATCCTGGAGCTGCTGGGTTTCACCTGGTTTTCCCCTGTGCTGGCAGAACAAGTACAAAGAGCAGAGCAAGAAGCAGCTGCCCCATGGCTCTTTCACCACCCTGCCCGAGACCAGGGACACTGTCCACGTCAAGGAGGTGACCAAGAATGTCAGTGAGGTGAGTTCAGACTCAGCTGATCATCCCCAAAGCTGAGCTTGTCTAATCCCAACCCCAAAACCTGCAGCCTACACATTTTGGGAAAGAGGTGACTCCTCTTTATCCACCAGTTTCAAGGAGCTTTTTTCCAAGTTTCTGTAGCATTTCTCTCTGTGTGACATTAAAAACTCACATGTGGCATTCGTTGTTCTTGACAGACAAACTACAAAAAGAAGTTTGTGAAGGAGAAAGGCAAATCCAATTATTCTGTCATGCTGGAGCCTCCTGAGGTGAAACATGCCATGGAAGTTGCTAAAAACCAGAGCACAGTAAGTTTGCCTCTTTTCCCATTAATTTAGTAGGTTATGTAAGCAAATGGAGCTGGAAAAACCCAGGTATGGATTTCTGAATTTCCTCCCAGGCTCCATGTTCAGGTGTGATTTTGAAAGATAAAGGTACAAATATTTACAAATATGAAATTGCACTGAAATAAGGGATTTCTATTTCACTCCCATTGTAGGATTTCAAGTAATCTGGAGGAAATCACATCTAAGAATTTTTTTCATCCTTTCAAATACAGGCAGAATTTCCCATATTTATTTCTTCACTTGCAGAAAATTTGCAAAACCAGATTCCCCGATCCATGCCTTGTGAATTGATTTCCTAAACAGACCCATGCACTTTCTCATGTTGCTGTGTCCTGAATTGGTGTATTCCCAGTGGATAAACCTCATTAATTTTCTTTCCTCTGTCTTTTTCCATGGATTAGATTGAATACAAGAAAGATGCCAAATCCAAACTCCACTACACACCTATAGCAGATCGACCAGATATTAAGAAAGCAACTCAGGCTGCCAAATTAATCAGCAATGTGAGTGGTTTTAAACCTTCTGTATAATCCTTTAGCATTAATTTAATTACAAAACCCAGTGGAGTAATTAAAAGGGGGTTTCCTCACTCCTAAGGGATTTATTTCTTTTATTAGATTGAATATAAGAAGCGTGGAGCAGCAGGTGTGGGTGTGACCATGCTGGGACGTCCAGACATTGAGCTGGCCAAGGAGGTGTCCAAACTGACCAGCCAGGTAAGGGCAAAATAAAAACTTGGTGAAACTCTAAGAAGTGAGAGAAATGAAACATGAAATTAATTTACAGAGTGATGTCATGATTATAATTGAAATTGTTCCAAAGTCAGGGGAAAAGGGAAAAGAGGGGAATGTGGTGAAGTAAAAATTAAATACCAATATCAATTTGTATTTCTTTGTTAAACTTTTCTACTGTCATTAATGCAGATATAAAACCTTCTTAAGATGATGTTGTGATATAAATACTGAAGCTGAAGTTCTTTTTTAACTCTTTTGGGTGTTGGCTTTACCAGAACCAGCCTTTACCTGACTCTTATTTTCCATCCTTTGAGCGGACACTTGGCTTCTTTCAGCCACTTCCTTTTTTCTTTGTATCTTTCATAGAATCTTGTGCCAGGACTTCAATCCCTCTTGGTTCTTTCTCACCCCTTCATGCTTGAATTCTGGATTTTTGCCTTTCTGACCTTGCTTTCTTGCTGCTGGTTGTAGGCAGAGTACCTCAAACAACACATGCGAGGCCACGGAGCTGCTTCCTATGACACCCCCTGGATGAGAACCTTTAAGAAAGCAAATTTGCTAAGTAGTCATGTAAGACAATTTTAATTAACTGCCATTAATGCCATTGTTGTGCATCTGTCTCTTGCTGGCAGAATTATCTTGCAATTCTGCAGCACCATGTGAAGCTTTAAATGTCATTCTGCCCTTCATAATGGTTTTGGAGCTTCCAGGTTTTTTAATGGAAGGTTTCAGTGCACTCACATAATGTGGAAACTTTGAAAAAGTGAAAACTCACCTTTTCCACCCAAAAACCTAAAATTTGAGCTGTTATTGTCCAAAAATGAAAAAAAAAACCCCACAGGGAAATATATGTGTAAATATATGTGCATGACCAACCTGAACAATGGGGCTGGTAATTTTCAGTGAACAGTCACCAGAACTTCATCTTAACTCTTCAAACTTCTATTAAAACTTCATTTAAACTTTAACTAAACTATTTTATTGGCTGGAATTTCCTAATGGAAGAGCAGGCTCTGACAGGATCAGTGCCTCTGAGAAGTGCAGCCTGTACCACTTTGAGGGCTCATTGTTCCTTAGGCTTCTTCCCACATCAAAACCTTTGGAAAGTAGAAACCAGAGCCTGGATTGCGCATTTGGAAGTGGCAGCAGTCGGGTCTGTGCCATTTCAGTTTTACACATGTATTTCCAAGTGGGGAAAAAAAAATTTAGGGGATTTTTTTTCCATGTCTGGCTGTGTCTGCTGCCATGTTTGGATGTTGGTATGTCCACCACAGTGTCTGCAGGAAAACCAAGGATCTCCTCAGGAGAACCAAGGATTCTAAGCTGATCTACAAGAAAAAGAAATTCTGTTTGTAAAATGATCTACAAGAAAAAGAAGCAGTTCTGTTTGTGCCCATTCAGTGATGAGATCCTGGTTTTCCATTCTTTTTCCACTCTTGGTCTTTTAAACATTCTTTGCTGAGATAATTTTGGTTCTGAGGGAAAATGAGGGGCAGTGAAGGAGCAAAGAATGGTTGGCATCATCTTTAACAGTTGTATTTTCTCTTGGACATCTCCTCTCATAAACTTTGTGAAGCATCACGTCCACTTTGTTTATCCAGTTGAGTTTTTTAGTTGGATTTTGTCTGTCTGTCTTGCTTGCTTTTAATTTTGCATTGATCTCCCAGCAACTCTTCTTTTGGGTTTAAAAAACTCTCATTCCTGTCAATATTCCTGTGCCTCCAGGCTGGATCTGCTGGAATTCTGATGGCTCACGTTGCTGTGTTTGACTTGGCTGAAGCTGATGTGGTTTGGAAGTGTTACTAAAACTCTTGTAGAATATATTTAATTATTTATCATTAGTAATTAATTGTGTCACTGCTCTGTTTGTGATCATTAATCCACACAGAACACACAGTGTGCATAACAATGGATAGAAACGTATTTGATGTACTGACATCTTCAGTGCTCTGAAGTCTTGAGGTTTTTAAAGCTCTAATTTCTCCAAGAAGTGTATAAAAATTTCTTCTAAACACTCTTTCATATACTCTTATTATATTTCATATAATAATGATACAATTTTCTTGTATTTTACTCTTATTATACTTGTCTCTGTTTGTCTTTGTGAAACATTTTAAATCAATGGACTGCTCCCATCTCTAAAAAACCCAAGTGAAAAAGTGAAAAACTCTTCACCTCCATGGGTGAGAATTTTGTCAACACAATCCTGTTGGCTCTTTTATTTTTGCAATGAGGAGATGTGAAAAATCTTGTCAGTGTCAAATAGATGTAATTTTCTTTCCATGTCAGGTCATTTTTGAAAT
>JAOTQZ010000359.1:36409576-36453974 GCA_026546895.1 Pogonocichla stellata | reverse complement strand
TGTGCCCATGCACTTTTTCCGTGCCCCATGCCTTTGATCCATGCCTTTGATCCATGCTCCATGCCCTGTTCCATGCCCATGCCCTTTTTCCATGCCCCACATCTTTGCTCCATGCCCTTGGCCTGTGCCCTTGACCCCTGCCATGCCCTTTCCCTGCAGAAGGAGTACAAGAAGGCCCTGGAGCAGGAGATCCGTGGGAAGGGCCTGAGCGAGCTGGCGCTGGAGACGCCGGATTTCGTGCGCGCCAAGAACGCCACCGACATCGCCAGCCAGGTCTGTGCCTGCCTCACTGAGCTCTTCCCAAGGGAAAATCCAGATTTTCCTGCTTAAACCCAGAGTGAGCTGTTGTGCAGACATGCCCCAGGCCCCTAAACGTGAGCTTTGCCCGACAGATCAAATACAAACAATTGGCAGAAATGGAGAAAGCCAACTACACCAGTGTTGTTGATACTCCAGAGATTATTCATGCCCAGCAGGTCAAGAACCTTTCCAGCCAGGTATCTTGAGTGAAGCAATTAATCCTGCTCATGTGGGAGCTCCAGGAAATACTAATTAAACACCCAAATAACCACCTCTCACAACCTTCAGGAGGCACCAGGGAACAAATCTTTCCAGATTTACACGGCAATAATCAAATTAATTTTACTGCTGTGTCAAGTGACACAATAATTTCTCTTGCTTTGCAAAGCTAATTCTTTTTTTAAACAGATTCTTCTTAATTTTCTACTCCTCAATAACCTGCTGTCTAAAATAAACCTTGCACAGAGGCATAATCTCAGTTTCTATCAGACAGAGAAGAACTCACATCTCCACAAAGATGGGCACTGCTCGACAATCAATAACTCCAGTTTGTTTCCTGCTGCTTTTGTGTTTTCTATTTTAATCCATTTGGGGTTTTCCATCAGAAAAAATACAAGGAAGATGCAGAGAAGAGCATGCCCTACTATGTGCCTGTGGCTGACACACCAGAAATGCAGAGGGTCCGAGAGAATCAGAAGAACTTTAGCATGGTAAGTCCAGAAATAAATAAGAAACCACCATATTTTTCTCATTTTTGAAGAAAACTGTGAGGGAATTTGTGCAGCATGAAGTTAACATTTGACATTTTCCCTTTCCACAGCTTCAGTATCAGTCAGACCTACAGAACAGCAAAGGAAAAGTCACAGTGGTTCAGGACACCCCAGAAATCCTGAGGGTGAAGGAAAACCAGAAGAATTTCAGCTCGGTATGGTCACCTCTGTCTTCACTCCTCAGCCCCAAAAATAGACTTTAATATCTTTAATAAAATTACAATTTTTTCATGCTTCTCCTACAGGTACAGTGGATTTAGCTGGGCTTTATAAAGGGTTTTTACTGCTGATTTTGTGGGATCATTGTCCTCTTTCACAGGCACAGCTGTGATAGGGTTAAACAGTCCCTCATTAAGTTAATATCATTTTTATCCCTTTCCTTTGTGCTGTTCCCAGTCCTGCTGCCCCTTGTGCTCTGTGTGCCTGACTTGTTGCCCAGTTCCTGTTGCCATCAAGTGCCTCAAAGTCTTCTGTGGTATTTTGCCTCCAGCACCATGAACAAAGAGGAAAATATCTGTATAAATCAAATTAGAGCAAATAATGATCTTCAATCCTAAAATTACCCCACAAATGCTTTGATCATGGAATTATGGAATGGGTGGAAGGGACCTAAAGCTCATCTTCTTCCATCCTTCCACTAGCCCAGGAATATTCTACTGAAATATAATTGATAATTTGATTTATTGCATAAATCATCTTCTACTTAAAAAGCATGAAATATAAAAATTCAGCTCTTTTTTTTCCACAAATGGTGCTCACTTTGGACACCTTCAGAGAAGCAGCAGCCAGGGTGGATCCTCTGGGCTTTCAGCTGCTCTGTTGTGTCCAAACTCAGTGTCTGGGAGCCACAATGTTGTGTTTTGGATGCTTAACCTTGTTGTCTTCATTCTAAACGTTAAGATTTTGTATAAAGAAGATATTGGAACTGGAACCACAATTGAAAAGACCCCAGAGATGCAGAGAGTTAAACGAACCCAGGATAATATCAGCTCGGTACACAAGAATTGATTGTTCATACTCACTCTACCACTGCTAATTCAACTCAAAATAATATATTTTTTTTTATTTTTCTTTTCTTCACATCTTGCTAACAGTGGTTTGGCCATAACCCACCCAGTTAAGGGTGACTTTCTGAAAGTTTTTTTGCCCATCCTTGTTACTTTAACAGTAACCTCTCTAATGATTAACCTTCAATTTCTTACTCACAACTCATTTCTAAACTGTGAAAACTCTTGCTGTCAATTTGATCTCATCCCAGATAGAGTTTGGACAGATAAAAAGGAAATATTTAGGTGGGAAGGGATTTGTTGAAATCATCTATTCCAGCCCTGTGGCTCAGCTTTAGAGTGAGTTGAGTTTTGAGTATCCCACAGGATGAAGATTCCACAACCTGTTCCAGGGTGAGACCATCTCCCAGGAAAATCTGTTTTGCTCTGCTCAGACTGAATTTTCTAGTGGTGATTTTTTGGTTTGTTTTGTCCTGGCAAACTTGGATGTTATCTAAAATCTAAAATTGGAATAATTTTACCTATTAATTTTATTTCAAAGCTCCTAAACCTCCTCCATGCTTTTTTTGAAAGGTGATGTCATTTAGTGTCATGCACTAACACTGCAGCCAGTTTGTTCACGCAGAATGTGTTTAAAATGTTAAAAATGTTCTTGTGAAAGGCTTTTTTTGTTGTTAGCCAAGCAGAAATGCAATGGCACCACTGCTGAAACCTCATGTGATGATTCTCACCTTTGTTGAATAGGAGGGGTTCTTACACATCCCAAATTCTCCTTTGCTTGCTAGAAAGGTTTAAAGGAATTTATAGTGCCATTCCAGGGACTCAACAGCAGACCTGCCTTGTCACAGATTCCTTGGGAAGTGAGAGGAAGGTGCTGAAGTCCTTTAAACTTTCCACAAGATCAGGATAAAGCTCTTTATCATGAGCCTTTGAAAGTTTTCCTGTAAATCCTTTTCCTTTCCCTAATTGCTGTGCTTTGCAGGTGAAGTACAAGGAGAGCATTGGCAAAGGGACTCCCATTCCTGACCTGCCCGAGGTGAAGCGAGTCAAGGAGACCCAGAAGCACATCAGCTCGGTATGTGCCAGCTTGGGAATGTCCCTGTTCCCTGGGGAATGTCCCTGATCCCTGCACATCAGCTTGGGAATGTCCCAGCTTGGGAATGTCCCTGTTCCCTGGGTAGTGCCCCTGATCCCTGCACATCAGCTCGGTATGTCCCAGCTTGGGAATGTCCCTGTTCCTGCACATCAGCATGAGAATGTCCCTGTTCCCTGGACATCAGCTCAGCAATGTCCCTGTTCCCTGGGTAATGTCCCTGTTCCTTGAACTACAGCTCAGGAATTCCCTGCTCCCTGCACATCAGCAGGAATTCCCTGCTCCCTGCACATCAGCAGGAATTCCCTGCTCCCTGCACATCAGCAGGAATTCCCTGCATCCTGCACCCCCCAGGACCCTGCTCCAGCCTTTTCCTCTTGGGAAAGCTCCAACTCTCCCAACTCCCTGTGGCCAGCAGCAGGGAACTGAAATTCCTGAGTTTTACAGGGATTGTCCCAGTCAGTCACTGTCTGTGTTTCTTCTGTGGCCTTTTCTGAGCACAGAGCTAGGAGCAAAAATTACCCAGGTTATGTGTGGAAGTTTGGCTGGGAAGAAAAAGGATCAGGAAGACAAAACTTTTGAGGAAAAAACCCCAGTTAGAGCCTTTTTGTATGACAATTATAAGGGAAAACAAAACCTTCCCATATCTACTTTAGTGTAAAGTTCACAGCTCACTTTTGGACAGCTGAGTTGTTTTTCCAAATGATTCCTCATTTTTTCCAACCTTCACCACAAATTGTTTTCCTTCGCTTCTATTTATTTATTGGTTTCAATGACATCAAGCAGTGGATTTTTTTGTTGTTAGTTTGTTTTGGTACAAGGACTTTCCTACTTGCAAGAAGAGCTGTGAGTGCACTTGTCACCTATTCCCACATTGTTTGGATTATTCCACAAACATGTCCTCTCCTGAAAAATAAAATTTTGAAAAATCAAATAACTACGGGTTAAATTAAACCTCATAACATGAGTTCTGGTACTCAGATGTTTTTGTATCTTAGAGATTTAACCCAAAGTAAAAAAACCAAAGAGAAGTGAAAATGAATAAAGCCCACAATGAAGTCTTTGTGCACTAAACAATTCCAGAAAAGGTTAAGTTGTTTATTAATCCCATAAATAACTGCTGACTGCCTGAAAAGAAATTCTATTGTATTTCCTAAACTAAGATGAAAAGAAAAATATCCATCTCAGGGTGAGGTCAGCAGAATATTAATTTGTTTTCTTTAAATGAAGACACATTGAAGGGAAATGACTCTGAGGTGGTGAGTGTGCTGGTAATGCCCCTGAGGGATGTAAATTGTGTTTTTATTTCTGTATAATCCCAGTTTGTGATGGCAGTGATCAGGTCAGGGGTGCCCCCAGGGGCTCTGACCCTGCTGGTGCTTGTGTCCCACAGGTGTTGTACAAGGAGGAGCTGGGCACAGGCACCCCCACGCCCGTGACCCCAGAAATGGAGCGAGTCAAACGCAACCAGGAGCAGATTAGCTCGGTATTTACACCCTGCAGGACTTATAACAACGGGCTGTTGTTATAATCCTGTGCTTGTGGCCCCCTGACCTTCTTCTTCCTCAGGGGTTTAGTCCTGGCTGGGGTTTAACTCGTTGGTCTTCCACTGTTTGTGCTTTTGGGGGATTTACACCTTGACGTGCTTTTCTTCTAAGAACAAACCTGCCTGAAAATAATCCTGGCATTTCCTGAGCTAAGCTGGGCAGCAGAACTTCCCTGTGGAGTTGTGCTGTTTCTCCCCACGTTTGTTTTACCCTGAGCCTTTGTCTCCTCTCTGCAGTGACCCATTCCCAGAATAATCCACCACAGCCTCTTCCTTAATCCTTGCCTCTGGAACAAGTGTGCAATGAATCCCGAGCGATCCTAACCCTGAACACCATCCCACAACAGTGGGATGTGGTGGGTCTGGCCCCTGCTGAGTGGGGTTTTTGTGGCACTGCTGTTGTCCCTCACAGGTGTTGTACAAGGAGGGTTTAGGGGCTGGCACTGCCACGCCGGTGACGCCGGAGATGGAGCGGGTGCGACGGAACCAGGAGCACATCAGCTCGGTACTGGGGGACCAGCACACCCTGCTGCCCTTCCAAACCCAACCCCAGTCCCTTTAACTCCTCCATGTCACACCCACGGCTGTGCTGGGAGCAGCTCTTCCTTAATCAAACCCCAGAAACCCTGGCAGGATCCCGATGTTTTCATTTTCCCCTCAATTTCACTCCTTGCTCCAGGTGGAAGATTTTTAACCTCAGGAATTCAAGCACTGGAGCAGGGCCTTGTTTTGCTTCCTAAGGGAATATTCCTTGTGGGAGTGATGTCCCTGCTCCTCAGGAACAGAATCCAGCCTTCCAGAATCCACCTTTTCATTTCCTCCAGCCGATGGAAAAGGGGCTCTTAACCCTTCCCAAACCATGGGGTAGGGAATGTTGGGGTTAGAAACCACTTCTTGCCACCACTTCATTCTGGAGTTGTGTTCTGATTTGTGCCCCATTTGGGGTCACTCTGCCCCGTTTGGGGTCACTCTGCCCCGTTTGAGTTTTGTGCCCCATTTGGGTTTTGTGCCCCATTTGGGGTTTGTGCCCCATTTGGGATTTGTGCCCATGTGGGGTCACTCTGCCCCATGTGAGGTCCCTCTGCCTCAGTCCCCCCTGGCACTCAGCCCTGGCACAGACCCCTGGGCAGTGCCAGCTTGGCCACATCTGGAACTGGGCTGGGAAAACTCTGACAGGGAATTTCAAGGTTCTTGGGACATCCCAGCAGCTCGGGCAAAACTTTTTTTTTCCACACTTTGCAGTTTTACTATATTAAATTATTTCTCTTCTCCTCTCTATCCTCCCCATTCCATTCCATTCCATTCCATTCCATTCCATTCCATTCCATTCCATTCCATTTTGATTTTATTTCCCCCACTCCTGCTGCCCACAGGTGTTGTACAAGGAGGGGCTGGGGGCTGCCACCCCAGTTCCTGTCACTCCTGAGATGGAGAGGGTCAAACGCAACCAGGAGAATTTTAGCTCGGTATCTTTTTATCATTTCAGAAAAAAACCCCAGTTCTCTGTAACCATTTAACACCTGAAAACTTGAAATCCTCTCAAATTAATTTATTAAAAAAATCCCCTTTCTGCTCTTATGTTTTTAGGCACTATATTTTATGTACTTATTTTGAAAAATATTTTCTTATAATTTAACACTGGATGTTTCATCTGCATTAATTTTTTTCCTGAAGTTTAAACCTATTTTATTTTTTAATAATTTGCTGAATTCCCTTCCTATAACACTTTATTCCTTTGGTGGAGCCCATCCAAGCAGTTGGATTTGTATTCCCAGCAGAATTTATCACATTTAATAACTGATTCATGCTCCCTAAATTTTCCTGCTTCTAGTGCATTTACTGAGCATAAAATTCCATTAATCCCCTCCATGAAATGCATATTTATTTTTTTTCCCCTCTTTTTGACTGCCCCGTGCCCCACAGGTGTTGTACAAGGAGGAGCTGGGGACAGGAACCCCCACCCCTGTCACCCCCGAGACTGAGAGGGTCAAACGCAACCAAGAACACATTAGCTCGGTATTTTGGAATTTCAAATGCCCAAAAAAAAATCCCTTTTAATCGATTTTAAAATAATCTTAACCCCTAAATAATGGATTGGCACAAGAACATCCCATTCCTTGTGTTTGCCAATTTTCCTGTGCAATCCCTGACTTCTTTTAATGAGATCCATCCACTAATGAGTTGAGATTCCTTCTCCCATCTTTTTCCTGCCATCTTTTTGATGATCTGGTTTTCCTTTTATTAATCACTCCAATCCTTGATAATTTTTGATTTCCCCTGGTTTTCCCATGAATAAAATCCAAACTCTTAATTTCCTGCCCCAAATCCGTGGCTGTGCCCTGAGCTCTGATCCCTGAGCCTGCTGGGCTGGGTGTGGGATGGGGAAATTTTAATTGGAAAACTGGAATTGCTGCCTGGATTCCTCCTGCCTTTGGTTTGTGCCTTTTCCTTTGGGTTTGGTGCCTTTTCCTGTAGGAAATGTGACAGGGATGCACTGGAATTGTTCTGGGGTGTTGGAATGTGTGGAAAAGCGAGGGACATGCCACTAAAAACAGGAGAGCACTAGAATTTATATGTATATTATACATAATATATATTTAAAATGTATAGAATTACCTACAAATTGATTAATATATATCATTTATAATTCTACATAATACACAGCAATAATTTATATATAAATATAAATTTATATTTTTTCCAATACACCACCTAAATCCAGCCTCCCTCAGCCTCAGCCATAGCAGAGTTTTAAATGAATTTTTGATTCCCAGGGATTTTTAAACGCAGGACAGGTCAGAAGCCCCTCTCTGATGCTCTGGGTGCTGTTGGTCTGTTTGATTGTGGTTTTTGCCCCTTGCCCCACAGGTGTTGTACAAGGAGGAGCTGGGGACAGGAACCCCCACCCCTGTCACCCCCGAGATTGAGAGGGTCAAACGCAACCAAGAACACATTAGCTCGGTATTTTGGAATTTCAAATGTCAAAAAAAAAATCCCTTTTAATCAATTTTAAAATATTTTTTAACCAACCAAACAATATTCTTGTTTCCTTTTAATTGACTTACCCAAAAAATAATATCCTGGTCCCTCTCAGAATTTTTTTTGCTTCATAATTATTGCTTACATTGTTCTTATTGCCTTTCTTTTTAATTAGATCATTTTAGTAATTGAATCCCACGCTTTGGAGTGTGATTGCCTTTTTTTAACTCTTAAAAACCCACCCTCTTTTCCTTCATCAGTCCCAAAAAAAAAAAATACTTTTTTTAACTCTGTTTTCCTTATTTATACCAAACAATCCTGTTTTTTTTTAAACGTAAAACCCACCCTGGTTTCCTTATTAGCTCCAACAATTCTTATTTTTAACTCTTAAAAACCCACCCTATTCTCCTTATTTATTCCCACCTTCACTTTCCTTCCCTGGAGTGAATTTTCCCGATTTTCATCATTTTACACTCCAGAACTAAACCTTGGCTGGGCGTGGCAGCGCTGGGATGTGCTGGGCTGGGAGGGGAGCCAGGACTTTTTTTTTTTTTGTTCTTTCTTTATTTATTTGTATTTATTTACATGTTTATTTATTTATTTATTTTTTGTTCTTTATTTATTTATTCTTTATTTGTTAGGTTTTTTTGATGCTTTCACAGCTTTTACCGCCCTATTTTGTGCCCAGGTTTTTGGAGCAGGATCTTTTCCTCCCTCCCATCCCGGATTTCTGTCCCAGCCCAATCTCCACGTCTCGTTGTTTTCCCCATCCCTGACCCCGCTGTTCCCCCGCAGGTTCTGTACCGGGAGGAGCTGGGCACGGGCACCCCAAT
The DNA here is from genome assembly GCA_026546895.1 of Pogonocichla stellata. Classification (NCBI taxonomy): domain Eukaryota; kingdom Metazoa; phylum Chordata; class Aves; order Passeriformes; family Muscicapidae; genus Pogonocichla; species Pogonocichla stellata. Next base: position 36,445,446 of record JAOTQZ010000359.1, on the reverse strand, counting down.
CCCGGTCACACCCGAGCTGGAACGGGTCAAACGCAACCAGGAGCAGCTCAGCTCGGTAGTGTGGGCAGCAGGAGCTTTCCCTTTAACCCCACTCTGCCACTGCTCCTTAACCTGCCTTCAAAATCCACAATTCCCCGTAATCCGCTCGTAAACAAGCGCGTCCTCACCGCGTTCCCCAGCTCACTGACCTCCCACTCCTTCACTGATGGAATTATTTACAAATATTGACTTTATTCTGTATTATTTACAAATATTTGACGTTATTCTGAATTATTTGCAAATATTTACTTTATTCTGAATTATTTGCGAGTGTTTGCGTTACTCTAAGTATTTTAACCGTTTTGTTCCCTGTTCCGACTTCCCTTGATGTGCGTTTTTTTTTTTTAATACCTAAATTCTTCATGCTTTCTTTTAACCATGGAAGAGGGAGGGTGTGATTCTCAGGGGGTTTAAAAGCTCCCATTCCGCAGGAAATGTTGGAGTCAATGGATTTTGGGGTTGCTGACGGGTTTGGATGGTTTCTTGTTGTGCAGGTGTTGTACAAAGAGAGCGTGGGGACAGGGACCCCCACTCCTGTCACCCCCGAGATGGAGAGGGTCAAACGCAACCAGGAGATTTGCAGCTCGGTACTTTGCCAAGAGAAAAACTCCCTTTTAACTCTTTAAACCCAGAGTTGAAACCTTTTAACTCTCTCAAAGCCCTTTTTAACCGTTTGGAGAAGGATTTGTCCCAAAATAACGCTGCAGAGCAGGGCTCACTCCTCACCGAAATGTTAACTTGGTTCAGTTGATCTTGGTTTTAAGAGTGATTTTAATGTCCTGATCTAATCCTAAACCCACTCAAGCTCCTCTCTTTCTCTCTGCAGTGCTGCTGCCATTTATTTTCAAGCAGTTAATTGAGTTTTCTTGCCGTGCTCAGCCCCTCCAGCAGGATTTTGTGCTCTTTGATGCAGTACTTACCCCATTTATCATTTCAAGCCAGGCTGCCAAACTACTCCTCTACTAAAACAGTGCCCAGGACCTGCTTTAAAACCACCTGGGGGCCTAAATCCAAGGAAAAAAAGGAAAATGTTGGGAGAGCTTTTACTGACTGTGGCTTTCTCTGGCTCCTCTCTCATCCCGCAGGTGTTGTACAAGGAAAACATAGGGAAAGCCACCCCCACCCCCGTCACTCCCGAGATGGAGAGAGTCAAACGCAATCAGGAGATCATTAGCTCGGTATTTCCACCAGGAAAAGTTCCTAAAAACCAGAGTGAAGTGTTTAACCAGTGCTTATTAACCCCTGAAATGCCTCTGCCCCGAGGCCCCACCCGTGCTCACACACAAACCTTTAACTTCTTCTCTTTAACGCTGCCCCAGGCAGGGTTTTACTAGAAAAAAAAAATCCCTTTTTGGGGATGGATGCTGTTGTCCTGATTTATTTTTTTAACCTTTTCTTACTCCAGCTGTGCTTTGATGTCGATGATTCCAGCCAGGGCCCATTCCTGCATCCCAAATTAATGGCAAAGCTCCAATTGCTCCTCCTGTGCCCCAGCCCTAACTCAGTTTGTCTGCCCTGCTTTCTGGTTGGTTTTTTTGTTGTTTTTATTTTTCTTTTCAATGACTTTTGGATACTTCCTTTGTATCCTGTAGGTTTTGTACAAGGAGAATGTGGGGAAGGTGACCCCGACCCCCATCACCCCCGAGATGGAGAGAGTCAAACGCAATCAAGAGATCATTAGCTCGGTACCTTCCCAGGAATTTCTGCTTTCCTTTGCGCTTCAACTTAATCAAGTAACAGCCTAACTCCCACTCAGAGCTGGTTTTAATTTAAAAATAGACGTATTTCTTTTTTTCCCTGCACATTAATTGCTCCTTCTAAACCCAAATTACTTTGGTGTTAATGGTGTGATCCAGAATTTTATGGGTTTTTTTTTTACAACTCAGTTTGTGAATTCGTGGGTTCTATCCAGAGCATCTCAAAAGTTTGGATCCCTTGGTGGGGATCAGGGAATGTTTGGGTTGGGAGGGACGTGAAGCTCATTTCATTACCTCCCACTAGCCCAGGTTTTCCAGAGATATTCTGGTTTCTCTCTCTGTTTTTAGTGTTCACCTTTCATTGGATTTGACTTCAGGGAAAAACACCCATCATTATCTGGGGCAGCGTGGCAACAAAACTCCCACCTACCTCCCAAAAAGTTCAGGAATTGCTTCAAATATAGCTTAAAAAAGCAGATAAAGCATTTCTTAAAGAGCTTTTTAGAGCCAGAGGCACTTCCTGAGCCCCCCTCACCTGGATAGAGCCCTTCACCCCAAATCCCAGTTTTCCTCTCCCTGTTCCTCACCCTCCTGGCAGCACTAAACCTTTGAGGTTTTGAAATCCGGTAACAAAGTAATGATTCCTGTCCCAGCCGCGGTGCTGGGGGGCTGTTTAAGAGCCGGGCTCGCTGTTCTGTGTCCCGCAGGTGTTGTACAAAGAGAACGTGGGGCAGGCGACCCCCACGCCCGTCACCCCCGAGATGGAGCGAGTCAAACGCAACCAGGAGCAGATTAGCTCGGTACTGTCCCGGGGAAAACCCTTCCCAAACCTCCCTAAACTGCAGTGCTTAACACCACAGGATGTCATGGAGCCTTTCTGAATAACCTCACTCTGCCTGGTTTTAGTTAACCCTCTAATTTTTTTCTTTTTAAAATCACCTCTTGAGTACTGTAATCTTAAAGGATTTTTTTTTTCCTCGTTTAACTTGTTAATACGATTTTTCCTTTTTTCTCCCCTTTGCTAACGGCTGGTGTTGAGTGTAAAACCCAGTAGCATCCCAGTTGTGGGGTTCTGCCCCGGTGACTGAGTTCCTCTGTGGTCTGTAGGTTGCATACAGGGAAGGTTTAGGGAAGGCCACTCCCAGCCCGGTCACCCCGGAGATGGAGAGAGTCAAGCGGAACCAGGAACAAATCAGCTCGGTACTGCCAAGCACCTTGTGTCAAAAATAACCACCCTCAGCCAATTCCACCTAATTCTGCCTTATTTTCCCAGTTTTCCTTATTTTTGCCTATTTTCCCTTTGATTTTTTTTATGGTTTTTTTTTTTTTACCTTTTGCCAATAACGTTTCAGCTGCTTTGTTTCCCCAGATCTCCACTCTGCAGAGCTGGGTTTGCTTGAACATTAACCCCACTCCCAGGAAAAGCTGGAATTCCTCCAGTCTGAGCTGTGTTTGTGCCCTGCAGGTGCTGTACAAGGAGCACATGGCCAAGGGAACTCCGACCCCGCTGACCCCGGAGATGGAGAGAGCCAAACGCAACCAGGAGAACATCAGCTCGGTGGGTGGAACACAGTGGAATGGTTTGAAAGCAAAAAGTGAGAGACCCCCAAGTCAGAAATACAATTTAATAGGAAAAAAAAAAGAGAAAAATAAAATACATGCAATAGTACAAAAGAAAAGCACTGACAGAGTCAGAACACAACCTGACACCCCGCTGGTTGGGGAGGTGGTAGCAGTCCAGATGAAGTGCTCTTGTTGAAGGAGTGATCCCGTAGAAAGGTCTGGTAGCTCGTGTCCTCTGGAATCCAGTGGGTAAGGGCTCCCTTGGTGTTCCAAATCTCAGTTTTTATCTGGGTAGGAAAGGCTTGGCTCCTCCCCTGGGTGGAGCATCTCCCAGTGGGATGATGTAATTTTATCAGTCATGCACTGGGACTCACTGGCCATTAACAGGAGATATCTCCTGGAGGGAGGATGGGCTGTGGAAAGATAAAGATGATTGTCCCAGCTGGTTTAAAGATGGTCCATTAACAGGAGATATCTCCCACAGAGATAAGGGTCACTGCCCCACCTGGTTTAACAGATGGTGATAGAATACACACTTTTGAGCACATCTTTACATTGTAACCTAGGACACACAGGAAAAGAGCATTTCATCCCTGAAATCCTCACTCAGACAGGAGATGTCTGGATACAGAACCACAGGGAATTATTTTAAAACTTTCTGGTGCAATCAAGTGTTTCTGTGGTGAACTGGGTTCACTTGGGGGTTTTTGAACAGTTAGATTTCAAATTACTGCCGTAAGACTCTGTGGTGTATAAAATTATGGTTCTTCAGCAAGAGTCACATATTAAAAAAATATAAAAATTTGGGACTGGCCTTTCTCCAGGCCCTTCTTTGCCAGCCTGGTGCTCCAGAGGTAATTCTTGTTCTCCTCCTCCCCTGGCAGGTTCCTTACTCCGACAGTTTCCGCAAGCAAGTCCAAGGAAAAGCCGCCTACGTCCTGGACACCCCGGAGATGCGGCGCGTGCGGGAGACCCAGAAACACATCTCCACTGTAAGAACCCTTCCAGAGGTGTCCTTCCCCTGGGAAGGGAGTTAAATATGAAAATAACCCTCCCTGGCAGCAAGGACAGCTGGTCCTTGTGTCCTACCAGGTTTGGTTACCCAAGTCTTTACTGTTGAATTGAGTTTGGGATTAGCGCTCTCTCAGGATTGGGAAAGCCAAAGTTCAGGAGGTCTCTGTGCTGGGAATGTCCCTGAGGGAGGCAGGAATCACAACCCTCTGGAATTGCAGGTGAAGTACCACGAGGACTTTGAGAAGAGCAAAGGGAGCTTCACGCCCGTGGTGACCGACCCCATCACGGAGCGCGTGAAGAAGAACATGCAGGACTTCAGTGACATCAGCTACAGGGGCATCCAGAGGAGGGTGGTGGAGATGGAGCGGAAACGTGTGGACCAGGACCAGGAGAACCTCACAGGTCAGGACACCTGGGCACATCTCCCGCAGGAGGGGTTTGATTTAAGCTCAGCCACATCAATTCCAATTCGTTGTCACCCAGAGATGTTCTCATCCAAATCTTTTTTGAAAATATTATCCCCCAAGAGGTGTAAATCACCTGTGACCTGCTGTCCCCACCTTGAGAATGTCACACTGCATCTATGGTTCTTACTTCTGTTTTGAACTTCATCTCTATCTATTACAGAAATACCTTGCTGTAGATTGATTCTTAAAAAGCCAAATTTGTGCTGCAGAATTGAGAAGCACTAATTTATAAAATAAGGGTGATTTTTCAAAGAATTACAGACTGGTTTGGGGTGGAGGGTCATTAAAGCTCCTCCAGTCCCACCCTGTCATGGGCAGGACACTTTCCACTATCCCAGCTTACTCCAAGCCCTGTCCAGCCAGGGCTGGGGAGGGCACAGCTCCTGTCCTGCTGTCCAGGCCAGGCTGTGCTGCTCAGCCTCTCCTCAGGAAATGCCATTTTCCCTGCAGGGCTCCGCGTGTGGAGAACCAACCCCGGCTCTGTCTTCGACTACGACCCCGCCGAGGACAACATCCAGTCCCGGAGCCTGCACCTCATCTCAGGTGTGTCCCACGGGCTCCACAGGGGAAAAATGGGACTGAGATCCCAGGGTGCTGACTGAGATCCCCAGGGTGCTGAGATCCCCAGGGTGCTGACTGAGATCCCAGGAGCTGACTGAGATCCCAGGTGCTGACTGAGATCCCCAGGGTGCTGACTGAGATCCCAGGTGCTGACTGAGATCCTAGGTGCTGACTGAGATCCCAGGGTGCTGACTGAGATCCCAGGGTGCTGACTGAGATCCCTAGTGTTCTGACTGATATCCGAGGTGCTGTCTGAGGTCCCCAGGTGCTGTCTGAGGTCCCCAGGTGCTGACAGTCCCTGCTGTCCCTCCCCAGTGCAGGCCCAGCGCCGCAGCCGCGAGCACTCCCGCTCTGCCAGCGCCCTGAGCATCAGCGGCGCGGCCGATGAGAAATCGGAGCCGTCGGACGGCACCGACCAGCGCCTGTCCTACTACAGCAACGGGGGCTTCTTCACCACCACGGCCACAGGTACAGCCCCCCGGACACACAGGGGCCCCACTGCTCGGGGGAGTGCTCAGATATTCCCAGAGCCAGGAAAAAACATCCCCAAAGCGCTGAGCGTGCACAGCTAACAGCTACAGATCAGCATTTTAAATGGATATGGATCTGTCCCTGCTCTTCATTCTGACCAGCTCCATTACAATCCCATAATAACCACACACAACCCCATAATAACACCACACAATGATCTTTATCCCATAATAACCCCGTACAATATTTCTCCCAACCAGCTCCATCACAGTCCCATAATAACCCCACACAATGACCTTTATCCCAACCAGCTCCATCACAATCCCATAACAACCCCGCACAATGATCTCTATCCCAAAACAACCCCACACAATGATCTTTATCCCAAATAACGCCACACAACCCCATGATAACCCCACACAATGATCTTTACTCAGACCAGCTCCATCACAATCCCATAACCCCACACAATCCCATGACAATCCCACATAACGATCTTTATCCCAAATAACCCCACACAGTCCCATAATAACCCCACCCCAATGATCCCCATCCCATAATAATCCCCCCCAACGATCCCATCCCATAACCCCCGTTCTGCTCCCCCAGTGGGGTACCGGCAGGTGAAGACGGTGGAGCTGCCGCAGCAGCGCTCGTCCTCGGTGCAGACCCAGCAAACCACGCTGTCCTCGGTGCCCTCGCAGCCCTCCACGGCTGGGGTGAGTGACCAGGGAGCGCTCATTAATCATTCATTAACACTAATTGGTAGGTAATTAACATTCCAGCCCGTGGGGCTGAAGCTCTGGATGAAACCAGGTGAAGGTGTGACAGTGACTCAGTGGGACAGAGCGTCCCCTGTGCCTGGAAACTGAATTAACACTTGGAAAGTTTGAATTAGCACTTGGAAACTTTGCACTTGGAAACTTTGAATTAGCACTTGGAAATCATGAATTGGCGCTTAGAAATCGTGAATTGGCACTTGGAAATCTTGAATTAGGACTTGGAAATTTTGCACTTGGAAATCGTGAATTAGCACTTGGAAATCTGGAATTGGCACTTGGAAATCATGAATTAACACTTGGAAATGTTGAATTAGCACTTGAAAACTCTGAGTTAGCACTTGGATACTCTGAATTAGCACTTGGAAACTTAACACTTGGAAATCTTGAAGTGGCACTTGGAAATCTTGAACTGGCACTTGGAAACTTTGTACTTTGAAATCTTGAATTAGCACTTGGGAATCTTGACTTGGCACTTGGTGTCCCTGCAGACATTCTGTCCCATGTCAGGCTTTGACCGTGTCCCTGTGTCCCTTCAGAGGAGGTTCTGTGCCGTATCAGGGTGTGGCCACGTCCATTCTGTCCCTGCAAGGCTGTGACCATGTCCCCTGTGTGTCCCTGCAGAAGACGTTCCGGGCCATGTACGATTACACGGCGGCGGACGCAGACGAGGTGTCCTTCAAGGACGGGGACACCATTGTCAACGTGCAGGCCATCGACGAGGGCTGGATGTACGGCACGGTGCAGAGAACCGGCAAGACCGGCATGCTGCCCGCCAACTACGTGGAGGCCGTGTGAGCCCCGCCTGCCCCGGGCTGGGACAGAGCCCCGGGGCTGGGACAGCTCCTCCGGGGGTGGGACATGTCCCTCAGGGGCTGGGGACACCTCTTCAAGGGCTGAGACATCTCTCCAGCTCTGGGATTTCTCTCCCAGCTCTGGGACACCTCCCCTGAGGCTGGAACACCTCTCAGAGGGCTAGGACATCTCTCCCAGCTTTGGGACACCTCTCCTGGGGTTAGGACACCTCTCCCAGGGCTAGGACATCTCTCCCAGCTTTGGGACACCTGTCCAGCTCTGGGACACCTCCTCAGGGTCTAGGACTCCTCTCCTGGCCCTCCTGGCCCCCTCAGCCACAACAGAAATAACTGCAGAGCAAAACACACCTGGAATTTTCGCATCCTGCCTTTCTCCCAATGCCAGACACTCCCAAATGTTGTCTGGGATTTCACACAGTTCATCACTACATTCTGCAAAATTTCACTACTAAAAACTAAAACACACTACCTGATACATTCTCCCACAGAGAGAATTTTTCTGGGCTGTTCTAAAATGTTTGAATCTCTTTTCTCCATTTAAGCTTTGTATGTCAAACCAATTTATCAGGAGAGGGAAAAGCAACCACCCCCTCTCCTCCTGCTTGCTGAGCTCTCATGAATGTGTTCTGTTCTGGGGGCAAAAGCTGTGATTTCTTGTAAATTAGTGATGAATAAAGCTGAGGTTTCTGCAGTAAGGATGGATTCTGTGGTGCTGGGAAACGGGATTCATCCCACCAACTACTGAGGAAGGACCCAGATCTGGGGTTATTTCACACTTGAACATCATTTTTTGTTTCATCTACTGCAGCACCTGGTAGCAGCCACTCCACAGGAAAGGAGGGAATAAAAATCCCTGGCTAGTGTGGCTCACACAGATAAAATCCAGCAGGGCTTGGAGCATCAGCCCTGAGGAATGCAGAGCTCAGAGGGAATTCCCAGCAGCCAGCCTGGAAGGGCAATGTCCGTCCCCAAGGCAGGATCCAGGACTGCCAGCACTGCGAGTTGGGATTCCAACCCTTTCCATGTGTCAGGAACATCCTTACCTGTCCAGGGCAAAGCTGAACTCTCCTAAGGAGGCAGATCTGGAACCAAAATAACTTCTCAGAAAAGCAAGAAAACCCAGAGAGCTTCTCCTGCAGCTCCAGGCTGTTTGTCCTCTCCCTTTTCTCCACGAGACACAAACAGGACAAAAAGTGCTCAGGGTTTTGAGGACCTGCACTGGTGACATTCCAAGGTCCCTCCCAGCTTTAGGAATCCAAACTCAAGGGGAAGCTGAAGAGAAAAAGCCCAGAAACCACCAAACCACAAGGTCACAACCAAGTCTGGGAACTATTTGCTCTTTTATTTGCCCATGTAAAAGTTCTAAGACCACCTGCAGCAGTTCCTTCCAATAAACATCCATCTGGACAGCTACAGTCCAATATATACAGATCAGAATTCCAGAGGGAAAAACCTGGGAATTCTGGCTGAAGGTCTCCAAGCAGCAGCAATGCAGTCCATGCAATTAAAACTCCATAAATTATTACCCAACATCTGCTGTGAGTCTGTACACAATATACAAAGAGCTCTTGTCCAATTCATCCATTTCCCCATGGAATAAAAATTTCTTCCCAGAAGGAGAACTGCTGCCAGCAAAGGCCATGGGGCAAAGGCTGGGGGGCTTTGCAGAGTCTCTCTCCCGTTTTTCCTCAGCACTCCTCATCTTGAGTTGTACAAAAATACATGGAAAAATAGATCCAGTACAAATCCCAGGCTCCTGCTGGAGGGAATGAAGCTCAGCTCACCTCACACATGCTGCCAGAGCTCAGCAGCCCCAAAGGAAGCAGCTGGGGTAGGAGGGGGGCAGAGCTGGCAGCTGCAGCTCTCACCCCACAGCAAGAGTTTGCAGCAGTAAGAACACTTTGGATTTGAAAAAAATAATTTAATTACTCTCTTAGTTTGGTTTTTCACAGTCTCTGCTATTGCACAGCTTTGTCAGGTTTTGTTTCACTGCCTGAAAGGAAGATGCATAGCAATCCCATAGAAACACCTGTGCCAGGGAGGAAACGGTCCCACAAATTAGGGGGGAACAAAACCAACAACAACAAAAAAAATTAAAAAGAAAAAAAAACCAATCAAAAAACCAAACAAAAAAAAACCAAAACAAAAAGATAGTCAATTTATGGAGGTGTTAAAAAATATCCTATAGCACAAAACGCAGATTTAAGGAGTAACTGAGCAGTAAGGAAAACAAGTGGGGGAAGTGTTGTACCAAACTCCTCAGGAGCTGCAGCTACTCGGGGCCCTGGTGGGGAGGGGAGCTCCAGCGAGCCTGCAGGTTCCTCAGGATGCACGAGGCCATCCCTGCCAGCTGCTCCTGCATCTCAAAGAGCTGCCTGCCAGAGTAGCCATGCAGATCTGCTGAGCTCAGCTGGGCAGCCAGAGCCTGGATCTGCCCCAGGAGATCCACAGGGGGCTGCTCGCTGCTCGTGGGGGCTTCCACCAGATCTGCAAGGAGGGAAAGGGGAGAATGCAGCAAAATCCAAACAGAATTCCAGCTGGTTTTGTACAAAATCACATCGTGTTTGTATCACAGGAAACGTGCCCAGCAAAGGCACTCCACCCTCAGGGTGAGTTTTCACTTCCTTAGGGTGAATTTTGCAGGGTTTGATCAGGATTGTGAGAGTAAAACTAAACCCAAAATAAAACCAAAAGGATGAGGTGTTCCCACCAGTTGAGAGCGAAGCCAAGACAGCAGAACCCTCCAAATCCAAAGCAAAAAAGCCACCAGCAGGTACCTGCTGCAAGTTTTTCCTCTTCTCCACAAAGAGGTTTCTCCTCCACATCATTCCCAGGCTTTTCAGCATCTTCAAGCACTGAGCTTTCCTCCACTGCTCGAGATTTTACCTGGGCGTTTTTTGGGAAAAGAAAACATTTTTAGATTGAAAAAAAAATACATTACATTACACAGTGAGGTATATTTTAGCCTCATAGTAAATCCAATCACTTTTATCACTTTTCCTGTTAATAATTATAATTTAACCAAGTCATCTACATCTTGAATTCATGGTAGTGAGGCAGGCAGGGATTAGGTTTTGAATGTTTTTAATGAAGGAAAAACCACATAATTCCCCCTGCAATTAATGAGATAGATCATTATTGGCTTCCTGGGTGCTGAAATTCCCCTTTACCTGCTGCTCATGGTATCCTTTCAGAGCTCTTTTGACATTGGAGACTTTGGGGGAGCGGATGGGCAGAGTTTTGATTTCCAGAGCTGTCAGAGTGCTCAGGTCTCCCACGGTCTTGATGTTCTTGGCTCGGATGAGCTGCCCCAGGCCCCTGGCACTGCAGCAGGAGAGGAAAAATGGGTTATTGGAACAGAATCAGGGAAAATCCTGAGCTAAAGGGCCCCACAGGATCATCAATCCAACCCCTGGCCCTGCATAAACTCCCCATCCCTGGGGAGCTTTTCAGTCATGAAAAAAGTACTTGAAGAATTCCAAAAGAGTCAATTCTCTTCCTCACCCAACCAACCCAAATCCTTTTAAGGAACTCTGGCTAAAATTCTGGTTTTGTAGGTTCAGTAAGAGCTCAGTTTCTACTGAAATGTCACCTCCAGAAGCAGAAGGCACTCACCAGATGTTGGATGTGATCTGAGGTAAAATGACATCCACAGGAGCTTTGCAGCCAGCCAAGGCAGGATACACAAACTCTGTAAGGCACGGCAAAGATTCCTTGGCCATTTCTGTGATCTGGGAGAACACAGGGAAAAGTATTAAATTAAGTATCACACACTGAATACAGGAAAAAATAAATAGAGAAACATGAAGCAAAGCACTTCTTACTAAACACTTCTTTGAGCTCTTAAATTTAAGGGTACGAGATCCTGGGGACAGAAATCCTTTGGTTGGAGTGGTAATGTGCTGGATAGAAAAAGAGGAAAAAAACATCTCAGGGTGGTAGGAATTCAGTTAATGGTAGGAATTCAGTTAACAGTAGGAATTCAGTTAATAGTGAGATTTTAGCCCCTGAAACCTCAGAGTTCACTTAAGTTCAGAGTAACAGAATCAGTCATGCTCAAGCAGTTTTGTTTCTTAAAATTCTGATCCTCAACTCTTACAACTGTGTGTAAGTAACTACAAACATGCACCATAGTCATGATAAATACACCAATACTTGGGACACACAGAATATTGTAACAGGATTTACCCTGACCTGCATGTTAGAGAGGATTTTAAGACTTCTGGAAGAGGGTGAGGAATGGGATCTGATGACAGGACTCCTCCTGTCGATGTCGTCTGCCAGGCCCTCCTGAAAAATGGGATTTGCAAAAGAGACTCGACGGATCTGAGGAGGAGAGAAGGAGGGTTTAGAGTGGGAACTCAACCCAGCACAGCTTGGGTCTGAAGAGACAAAAAAATTCAGTCTGGAATCACTGAAGTTCTTGAACAACACAGGGGATGTTTCAGCCAAGGACAGGCTGTGAGGATTCCCACAGGAAATCTCTATGAACAACCCTGAGGACGCTGCTCAGGTTTTGCAGTGATCCAGGCAGCAGAACAGACTCAAAATAAAACCCCTCACAATGCAAACCTGTCAGTGCTGGCACATCCCAACCCCAAACCTCACCTCTTCTGTGAGATCACTCACAATGCAAACCACACTCAACATACTCACAAATTCAACATATTGAATGACTTCAGTCCCTCATCCCAGCTGTGCTGAGCAGCACACAATTCCCATGGGATACCTTGTTGGCAGGTGACAGGGAATCATCCTCCTGGCTCCTTTTGACCCCCCTCTTCAGGATGCTGGTGGAGGGGGAGGCTGAGGGGGACCAGGTGCAGCGGGCCTGGAGGCTGGTGGGGCTTTCAGTCACCTGCACTTGGGGATCCCCTTCCACCTTCAGAGGGGAATCCACACTCGTGTTTGCCAAGGCCACGTTTTCAGGCACTTTTATTTCAGTTTCCATCGATTCATCCTTCATCCCTTGATCTGGAACAACACAAGTTTCTCCAGCAGAGCTCTCAGCTTCTCCTTTATCCTCCTGATTTCCTTCTGGCTCCTTCATCTCCTTTTCCTCAGGTTTGCTGTCAACACTCAGCTCTTCAGGCACCTCTTCCACTTGTCCATTTTCATTTATTTCTTCCTTTTCTGCAGCTGCTGGTTCTTCCCCTTGGTCCCCTGAGTCCAGGCAGCTCTCCCTGGGCTCTCCAGGAACACTCTCAGGCAGAACCTGTTCTGTTTGCTCCTTCTGCTCAGCAGGTTCCTTTATTTCCTCCGTGGACTCGGTGGTTTCAGCAGCTGAACCCTCTAGATTCTCTGGATTCTCCTCCTCCACCACCACACTGCTCCCCTCCATGTTTTCCAGAGCCACTCCCTGGCTTTCCAAGCTGAAGCTGCTGGGTTCCTTGGGAGTGCTCATCCCACAGGGAGCCAGGGCCAAGCTCTCCTCCAGATCTGAGTGACCAGAAACATTCCCAGGTTTCTGGACTGGGCTGCTCTCAGGCTCCTCCAGCTCAGGATCTTTCTCCTTCTTTGACTCAGTGAACTTTGTTTCAGTCACCTGCAGCTTTGGCTTTTTGAAGCAGCAATCACAGCTCTTGATTTTCTTCACCCTTTTGCTTCTCTTGCTCTGACACTCATGGCTTTGCAAAAAGGAGGGCTCAGCAGCTGAAGCATTGGCTGCTGGTGCACAGTCCCCTGGGCTGCTCTGCTTTTCCTCCTGTTTGCTCTCCTCTGCTGCTCTCCCATCCTGCTCAGACATGCAGGGGCTGCTCAGTGAGTCCATGGATGCATCACCCTTGTTCTGCTCCACGCTGGTGTCCTGCAGAGCACCTGAATTCTCAGAGCTGCCAGACCCCACAGCTTCTCCAGCAGCTGCAGGGATTTCCTGGCTTTCCAGGCTACCTGACTCAGCTGGCACTGCAGCACCCGTGCTGACCTCAGGATCACCTTTATTTGCCTCCACTGGACTCTTAGCTCCATTTCCCTGGGGAGATCCCTCAAGGCTCTGGCTCCCTGCCTGTCCCTCTTTCAATTTTCTTTCAAGAGAATTGCTTCTATTCCTCACTTTTATGGTTTTCCTCTTCTTTGTGCTCTCCTCCTTGCTCTCAGAGCTGTCAGCCTCAGAGTTTTCTATGCTGGACAGCAAACCTTGGGAGGATCTCCTGGTGTGGTAGCGAGGGCGCTCCACCTTCTGCCCTGCAGTGCTGAGGCTGCCCTGAGCCTCCCCCTCGGGCCTGGGGGAATCCTCTGCCCTCCTGCCCCCCTCCTCCTCCAGGCCCCTGCAGGCACCAGAGTCCTTGCAGCTCCAGTCCTCTGCCACTCTCTCAGCTTGGCTGCTCTCTTTTGTGCTTTCTGTTGTTTTCCCAGCAATTCCCTTCTGCTTTTGGGATCCATCTCCTTTCCCCTGGGACAGCTTCTTCTGCCCAGCTTTCTCCTCCTCTTTCCTCCTGTCTCTCTTTGGGAGCCCATCCTCCTTCTCCTGGCTGCCTGAGCTCTCCAGAGTCTCGGAGCGTCTCCTGGAGGAACGCCGGAGCTGTTTCTGCTGAGGGGACGCTGCTGGCACCTGGCTGTCATCCCCTGGGGCCTGCTCAGAGCAGCTGCTGCTCTCTGGGGGGGTGTTTTCTTTTGAGTCCATGTCCAGCTCCTGCACCTTTTCCATTCTTGGGGCTGCATCCTCCGTTTTCTGGATGTCTGGCTCTGAAGGGGGCAGAGCCTGGGCCTGGCTCAGCAGGACATGCTCCACATCCTCCACTGCAGAGCCCAGCTCAGCACTGCCCTCCAGGCTGTCAGAGGCCAGGGACTCCTCTGACCTGCCCTGGAGCTTGGCTCTGTGGCCCTGCAGCTCCATCCTGCTCTGCCGCCGCGTCACCCTGCGCGTGGCCCCGGCCTCGCACTTCGGAACGTTTTGATTTTCCTCTCCAGATTTCTCTGCTTTAGCACTGGCCTTGCTGCCACTGCTGTTTTCCTGGGTGGCTGCCTCAGGAGCACTCCCAGGCAGCTCCCCCACAGAGCTCAGAGGGGCTGGGCTGAAGGCTCTGCTCTCTGCAGCCCCAAATTTCTCCAGGGTGATGAAGGACTGGCGCCGGCTCACGGGCTGGGGGGTGCCAGAGATGATGTCACTGGAGGCTGAGCTGCTGGTGACATTTGAGGTGTCCTCCTTCTCTGCTGAGGCCTCCTGGGAAGCTCCTTCCACAGAACTCTGCTCCAATCCCTCTCCAATGGATGACTCCTCTGGGATCATCTCAGCTGTCTCATTTTTGGCCTCCTCCTCGCTGCTGCAGGCTGGGCTCTCCTCTGAGTGACATCCTTCACTCCCTGCCTCTTCCTCCTGCCCCAAAAACATCAACAGCAAAATATTTGTCCTAGGACTCAGATGGAACAGCTCTACTTGTCTTATGAATACACTATAACAATCAACTACAGTTCTGGTGCAATAGAAAACAACACACCCACTACATTTTTCTAATTAGCCTTCCTCTAAATTATTTATTATCTATTGGTAGTTAGAAATGACACCTTGTTTTGGTTTTTTTTTAAAGCCATTTAATTCCAAACCAAAGAACTCCAAAAATGTTTGAAGTTTTGCTGTGTTTTACCTGGTCTGATTGGCACTACAGTTAGCATAGTTCAGGAATTCCTCCCCAAAAGGAATTTAGGGTTTACAATCTTTATCCAAATAAAATATTGTGGCAGCACAGGCACATGAGTGATGAGAAACTGCTCACATAAAACCTCCCATTTTGAATTTAAATACCCAATGACTGGGCCTGTCAGGAATAAAGGATATAAAGCAGAACACAGCACTGCAGTGATGTTAAATTTTCTCTCACTTGGTGCTGAGAATGGAAAACAAACCCCAAAACCTCCCATGTTATGACAGAAACTCTATGTTAATAATCACCATCAGACAATGGCAATTACCTGAGGTTGGTTTGCAGGCTCTTCCTTGGCATTTTCCACTAAAGGTGGCACCTCCCTAAAAGAGAATTACTGAAATCAGTGCTGATGCCAAAGGAGACACCTTTAATGAGCACAATTGAGCACTTTCACTTACAAGGAATCCTCCTGGCTCTGGGTGTACTGGGAAAATGAGCTGGTGTCCTGGGAGGCATCCAAGGTGTTGTACATGGCAGGGATATCAGCTCTGGAACAACACCAGGAATGGAGTCAGACTCTTCTCTGGAATTTATTGTCTCCTTAAAGGCCATCTTTACTTTACAACTTTATTTTTGGGCAATAAGAGCTGTGATTGGGATCCCACTCTGCAAAGAATCCACCACAGCCCAGAGGAGTTCCTGCCACACAAATCCTGCTTACTCTGCTTCTGCTGCCTAAGCACTCCAGTGTTATTTTCCCACATTAAAAAGAGGATCAATCCAAAACTTCTTCTGCAATTAAGAAGAGTCTCTAATATCCTAATTCCTGACATACTGCTGACTCAGGAAATTCTTTCCTCAGACTGTTGCACCCAATCCTTTCATTTCCATGATTTATGAAAAAAGGCATTTTTTATTTCACACTGCAAGTGAGTCACAAAGTAAAAATCCAAGCTCCAAATTCCCAACTCCAAACAGACAAGAGAGATTTAATTTAATCAGAAGAGGAAATGCAATTGCAAGAATAATTTGGTTGCTTTTAAACAACAAAGCAAAGAACTCCCTTAGTTTTAAACTTAATAACTTGGATGGAAGAACAAGACTCAATCACCTGTGGTGGTGTGAGAAACAGGAATTAAAGTTAAGTCAAGCTCAAGGCATGACATTTCACATTTAGTTTAAAACAGTAAATAACAGACCTCTTTGACCTAAGCACTTCTTTCTGATGTTCTGTCAGTATTCTTGGTTTTGTTTCTGGAGGAATAAACACAAAATCAACAGATTTCTCCTCTTCCAGAAGCGTCTCACTTGTTGTCTTAGGAGATGAAAATTCTAGTTTTAACTGCAGAAAGATAAAAACCCCAAATCCTGGGTTAGGAACAAGAGAGGAACTGAAAATCAGGAATTCCTGAGGGACACAATTCCTTCCCTGGGAGGGATCTGCCAAGCCCCAAACCCGCCAAAACCCAAATATGTCACAGCCTCCAGCCAGAGTGAGGACTGAGGGGTTTTTACCACCCTCACACCCAGAGAATTCTGACAGGAATTTTAAATCAGACTGTGCTGGGCAGCCTAAGTTGGAAAAGAAAATATTTCAGCATCACCAAACTCCTGATTTTGTCCTGCAGATCCTGGATGTGATTGTGGGAACACTTTACCTTGGCAGGTGTTGCCTGCACGTTGCTGGACTTGTCTTTGTCATCATTTTTTGGTTCACTCGTCTGTGCCAACATTGAATCTCGTTTCTGTCCCACCTTCACCTCCATTCCACTGATCTTTGCATCCAGCTGGGAATTTTCCATCTGTTCAGACAAAACCAAACTGAATGCACTGTGGGAAGAAACTCCAAGCTCACAAACCCACCCTGTGGTAATTTCGAGAATAAAACCATCCCACACTCACAAACTTCCTTTAAATTACAGAGAGGACAACTTAAAAATTAATTATTTCAAATAAATTCCTAGAAGCCAAAATTTGCAGTGAAGGAAGTGTAAGAACCAGCTGAGTCTTTTGTCAGTGTTAAACCATTCTAAACATGAAACCACTCCAAGTCAATCAGATTAAAAATCCCAACTGACCTTTCACTCCCTGCTGAACAATTCCCAAGAAATCCCAATAAAATATTTACCATGTCAGAGAAGGGGCCACTGCACTCCTCAGACATCTCAATGCTTTCAAAACCAGGCAGCAGCAAAGGGATTTTCTTTTTGGCTTGGCTTAACACAGACCTGCTCAACAACAACAACAACAACAACAAAAAATTCCGATTTCTGGAGGAGGAAAGGTGCAGAAAAATAATAAAAAATAATAAAAACCCCCCCCAGCTTGCACATGGAATCAGAATGGTACAACACAACTGGGGAGCTCTTCCTGTGAAGATGTAAAGGATAAAAATGTGTTTCTTACTTGAGTTCCTCGGGGTAGGTGAGTGAGGAGGCCTTGGCAAAGGTGCAGTTCCAGAGCTGGGCACTCTGCTGGCGCAGCTGCTTGTTCCTGTGCTGGAAGGCCAGGCACAGCACGGGGCTGAGCTGCTGCAGGAGCTCAGAGTCACAGGAGCCAGGGCAGTGACACTGCAGGCACTGCAGCATCTCTGCCAGCAGCTTCTCCAGCTCAGGAGAACAAAAAACAGCTTTTTAATACCAACATTTTCAACGAAAATCTGCAGTATTTGAATGATACGTTGATTTTAAGGTTTATTATTACAGCCCGAAATGTCTCATCACATCCAAGTCCAAGAGCTGAGTGCTCGTCCCCTCAAGAATAAAATATTTAAAAATTAAATCTCTACCCTCATCCCATTTTTAATTTTTTTTTTTGTTCCACATTGCCCCCAGTGATTTCTGTAGCAAATTTACCTTGGTGTTCAGATTGCTGTAGACTTTGGGCACCTCAGGGAGCCTGCCAAAACAAATTAAATTATTTTTTTTATTTTGCTGGCTCATTTATCCCAAGCATAACAATTGAACAGATCATAAATTCCAGCACTGCACACTCATTTGAGTGTGGAATCATTATCTTGGAATAGAAGCATTTTGTGAAATGAGCCTCAGCTGGGGAATAAACAATTTCCTGATGGAGTTTCTCAAATTATCCTTTAAATTTCACGGATACTGATAAGCTGAGTTGAGGAGAAATTAATAAAAAAGTCAGTGGTAATTAGTACAAACTTAAATTAAAGCTTTTCTTATTAATTACCTCTAATTGCACTCTTAATGCTCTCCTCAAACACATTTCCCAAGCCCCATAAATATTTGCATTAAAAAGGTGAAATATTTGCATTGAAAAGGTGAAATATTTGCATTAAAAAGGTAAAGTACCACTAAGTAATCCCATAAACTAAGCAATTCCATAGCAATAAATATATTCCATGTAAATAAATATATTCCACCTAAATATATTCTATAGAAATAAATATATTCCATAGAAATAAATACATAAATATAAAAATAATTTATACATACATAAAATATATATAAAATACTTATATAAATATACAAATACAAAATCCTTAGGCACAATTAGCCAGAAAAATGTGAGGAAACTCCTTGAGGTTTTTTTTTCATAAAAACTCAACTTGGGGTTTTTTTTCCTAAAAACTCAGCTTGGGGTTTTTTCCATAAAAAAAATCACTTGGTCATTTTCATAAAAGCTGACTTGGGTTTTTTTTTCAAAAAAACTCAACTTGGGTTCTTTCAAAAAACTCAACTTGGGCTTTTTCATAAAAACTCAAATTTGGTCTTTTTTCATAAAACTCACTTGGGATTTTTTTCAAAATCTCAACTTGAGATTTTTTCCATAAAAACTCACTTGGTCTTTTTCATAAAAACTCACTTGGTCTTTTTCATAAAAACTGACTTGGGTTTTTTTTCAGAAAACTGACATGGGTTTTTGGTTTTTTTTTTCAGAAAACTCACTTGGTCTTTTTTTTCCAAAAAACTCTCTTGGGGTCTTTAAAAAAACTCAACTTGTTTTTTCCATAAAACACTGTCACGGGCTCGGAAAAAATGGCAAAATTTGAAATTTGGAGCTTTTTTGAAGTCCTGGAAACCCTGAGCTCCACCCTACACAACTAAGGACTTCTCCTACCTAACCTCCACTTGGTTTTTCCATAAAACATATTTGTTTTTTTTTTTTTCAATACTCACTTGTTTTTTTCATAGAACACTGCCACGGGCTCGGAAAAAATGGCAAAATTTGAAAATTGGAGCTTTTTTCAAGTCCTGCAAACCCTGAGCTCCATCTCACACAACTCCAGAGTTTTCCCACCTCAAATTCCCACTCAAACACTTGTTTTTTTTTTTCAACACTCACTTGGTTTTTTCATAGAACACTGCCAAGGGCTTGGAAAAAAAGGCCAAAGTGGTGCCAAGGAGCGAAGGCAGCGAGATGTGGCTGATGATGGAGTGCAGGGCAGCCAGCAGGGAGGGGCCCAGGGCAAGCAGGGACTCTGAGTGCCCCTCCCTGCAGCTGAACTCATGGAAGGAGCTCAGCAGCAGCAGCAGCAGCTTGAACAGAGAGCTGAGCTTGCCAAGGGGCTCCTTCTTCTTCTTAGCCCAGTCTGTGGGTGTCTGGGGAGCTAAAAAGAGTTCAGTTAAAAATTGGATTATTTTTTCTTAACTAACAACAAAAGACAGCTGAACGTTGAGTCTACATGAGAGGCAGATTTTGATTCCCAAATTAGATCTATATACAAATAGTTTCAAAATTAACAACTTAATCTTATTTTAATGCATAATTTTATCTGATTTCTGTTCTTCTTGTTTATATTTCTGGCTGGTCAGACTCTGCTTTTAAGGTTTTAACACCTACTTGAAAATAAAGAACCACTCCTCAGATATCTGATACACAAATTCTGGGACAGTGAACAGGAGGGAAGCAGAAATATAAATTTTTATTGGTTTATTTATTTGGAAGTGAAGTTTTTTCTTCATTGATGTATTTGTAAATGAAGTAATTGAAAATATTTACTTCATTATGTTTTTCCTCACCAACATTTCCAACTAAAGCATTTCATTCCTTCAGCAACACTTTTTACTACTTTAACAAAAAAACCTCCTGCATTTTACTACTTTAATAAATTCCCATGGGGCAGAGAAATGATAAATACCTTTTCACTCAACTATGCTTTTTTGGAAATTACTTCTTCAGCTTTAGCAGTTTAAGTGGGAATAGGAAATAAAAAAAAAATATTTTATACACAAGAATCCTTTGTGTTCTGTTAAACTCTGATTTTTAACCAACTCTTGAAGCCACACACAGAAATTTCAAAAATTTTTTAAAAGTATTTCCTTACATCTAGTTTTGGGCTGGAATTTGGTGCCATAGGGGGCAAAGTTGATGCAGTCAACCATGACTGACACAAGGTGGGTGAGACCTTCCAGCATGGAAAACACCTGAGGAGGAAACAGAAACAGATCAGCAGGAACAAAAAATTGAGCAGCAGAAGCAAAAAACCATGAAGCAGCAACAAAAAATGAACCAGCAGAAATAAAATCAACCCTCAAAAGAGCAACAATGCCAGAAAAAAACCCCCCATTGGTGACCAGGACAGCAAAAAAACAGCTTTTAATGACAGGTGGGTGAAACTGTTCTGCATGATCAGGTCAGACTAATAAAATTCCGTTTTAAATCAATTTTTACACTGAGGATGAGCTTCCCATTCTAATAATTAAGATTTAAATGGTGTCTAAAGCAGCAATCAGCTGGGAGAAGGGGCCACATTTAGGAGAAATAAATAAAATTCAAGTTCAAGGGTCTCAAGGACAAAGCCTGGTCGTCATTAACATCAGAGCACAAATAATTTTTAGTGCATAGAAAAATGTAATAAAATTCATCTTTTCCCCTTTTAAACCAAATAAATTCTCCAAAATTAGGCCAAACTTGCTCTAAAAGGAGCACTGATATTGTGAGCCAAAAGAAGTTTCAATAGAGCTTCACACTGAACTTTGAAATTAAGTTTGGTTTGTTTAGTGATTACTGATTTTTGGAAGTGATGTTTATTATCAGGACACAGCAGCATCCAAGGTAATTACAATGCAATCCTCTAAATTCCAGGTTTTGAATTCCTTTTTTTTTTTGTTTCTTTCACAGGATTTTTTCCAAAGTGAACTTCAAGCATGAAGGGTTTTTTATCCCAAAGTAAATGTTCATTCCCCTCCCCTCGTGGTGTGAGTTTGGGAATAGGCAATTTAGGTAACAAAACCACTGATTCTTTCAAAATCTTAATTTTTTATTCAGCTTTAGGAGTAAAATCCTCACATTTTAGTGTACAAGGCTGATGGTTCCATGCTCCTCCTTCCTAATTAAAATTAGGTTTGTGGATTTATAAACATTTCCCCTGCAAAAGTCCCATTTACCACCACGATGACACTCATTAACCATTCTTATTAATTAGAAAACAAATCTAACATCTGCTTAACCACCTGAATATTTAAACTTTAGAATTATTTTCACTCCCTTCTTTCATTTCTCTGCCAACTCCTGTCAGCAAAAAGAATTCTTAAAGCTCTCAATCTCCAAACCATTCCACGCTGCAGAAATCAGAATTTACAACACATTCTTATATCTAAATTAAAAGAGATCTGCTAAATTATATGTTTTATACTCACTACTGGAGTTTCACCTTCTAGCCCAGATATTATTTTGGCACAGAGTTCTTCACAGCACAGGTTTTCCTCTGCTGTTGCAACCAGAGCAGCACAGCGAGCAAAAGCTCGGTACAGGTCTGACCAAGAGCGCAGCAAGGATTTCAAAGTTGGCTTTAACAATAGAGAGAAGAAAAAAAAAAAGGATAAATATCAATATCTGTGCATAGAAAAAAACTTGCTTAATGTTTTCTTCTTCTGTCAAAACCTAGGGGATTCTTCAGGGTTTTAAGTTGGAGGTTTAGGGTTTTAAATCTGTGGTACAATGGAGGTATTGCACTAAAATCCAGCTCTGGGAGTTCAGAGATTTCATTAGAAATTGTTTTGAATGAATTTGATTTATTTGTTGTTACCTGTGGGAATCCCTGAGAGGGGAAAATGTGGGATACTGGCAGCAGCAAAGCACTGTACACAGCACTGAAGTTGTGCTCCAGGGCATCCCCCTGGTTCACCTCATTATTCTGCAACAAGAAAAGAATTTTATGGTTTAACAGTATTCAGTTTTCATACTTTGCTTGTTAAATAAATAGTTTTTTCCACTTTTCTCCAAGGAAATTATCTCCCAAACCAGTTAGGAGAAGGGCTGCTTAAACTGAAACTTGCTGAAATCTGCTTTTTTAGAGGAGACACCTTTGGGAAGGCTCCTCCCAAATTTTGTCTCAAACAGGGACAATAATGAAGCTGCAAAATTGAGATGACAAATCAGGCTGCTCCTGATTCACTGCCATAAATCCAGCTTGAAATCAGATATTCTGCTCTTTCAAGAGCTCAGGAGGATCCTGCTAGCCAAGGGTAAAAAGTTCTGTTTCTAAATGTTAAGAATTAAACCAATCTGTCAGGAAATGTCTGATGAATTTCTCACTTATTTCAGAAGTGATGGCCACACTTAAAGAATCCTGGAATGGGTTGGGCTGGAAAGGACCTTAAAATTCATCTTATTCCAAACCCACTCATCTCATTCCACACCTTCCACCATCCCAGGCTGCTCCTGGGACATTTCCAGGGATCCAGGGACAACCACAGCTCTGGGAATCCCATCCCAAAATCCCACCCATCCCTGCCCTCTGGCCATTCCCTGTGTCCATGCTGCTGTAAATAAAAGCACCTAAAACTTTCTTCAGAAATTCTATGATTTTTAGATCTAATAACTCATGAGGATTAATTTATTTAGCAATTCCTGCATTATATTCAATGTATTTCTAGTAAACAAACTGCTAAATCTCTTAAATATTATAGTTTATATGGCTTTTATTACACTAAAGATATCTATCATGAGTAAAACTCAGGTCTAATCACATCCTGATCATCCCAATCTGGGATTTATTTTATTTTCACACCAATCAAACCACCCCATGGTATTTAAGAGTTCCTGGAGGGAAGCTTTCCATGGTTTTTAAGTAAAACTCAGGTCTAATTACATCCTGATCATCCCAATCTGGGATTTATTTTATTTTCACACCAAGCAAACCACCCACGGTATTTAAGAGTTCCTGGAGGGAAGCTTTCCATGGTTTTTACCAGCAGGATTATGCCAAGCTACCTAATTTCAGCATCCCTTCAAGACATGGAATTCCTCAAAAAAATTCAGATAAATGCTCAGCACTGTGGAAGAGAACCAAAAGCCTGTGATTAATGAATTAATTACCTGATTAATCCAGTCAGTCAGAGGATTAACAACAATACTCCACATTCTCCAGAGGTGCTCCTTGTTGCCCACCTGCTGTGCACTCTGATCAATGACACAGAGCACAGACTCACTGAAAGCCAGGGCAGAGGTGGGGCCAGACAGGGCAAAACCCACCAGAGTTTCCAGAATCCCAAAGAATCTGAGGAAGAAAATTCCACAAGTAACAGATTTTTAAATTTTTTTTCCAGCTGATATTAGAAGGGAAAAAAAATAAACGGTGTGGTCTTTTCTAAGGGATGCTCAAAGCCCCACCTACCTCTCATCTGTCACACAGCATTCCAAGAGATTATTGTGGAAAGGCAGCTGGATGAGGAACAAAGCTGGAGTTCCCTTGGAAGAGAGATTGAAGGGGTTAAAACATTTTATCAACAAGCAAATGAAATGGCTGCCTCACCTCCACAAGTATTTCTGTCTTGTATTTCACTCTGAGCCAGAAATTTGTAACTGTTAATTGTCAAAATTCAAAAATTCGAATTCAAAATTGTCAATTCTAACACTTTAACATAAAGAAAGGGAAAACTGAAAACCTAAGATGCTGCCAGACCCTGGGATTTGCTCATTTCCAGGTTACAGCAAGAGAATTTTTGGGCAACTTCTGTTCAAATCTATCCCAAATATTTCAGGTTTGCCAACGTTGAGAGTATTTAACAAAATGTATTTAATATCTGCCAATTAAAATTTCAACTTAGGAGCACACTGCTTCATACTCAGCCTGCTCCTCTCCAAACAAAAATCCCCAAAATTCAGCAACATTTCAGCCTTTCTTCACAGCTTTTTTGTGATTATTGTCTAAATATTTTATTATCTATTCCTCCCTTCTGATTAAGCACACAGAATGATATTCACTAATAATTATCAGCCTTTTTTTCTGTAGTAATTTCATTAATTAGAGACAGTTCCATTACTCCTCAGAAGTGAGGCCTGCAAACAAAGCCTGCACTTCTAAACATGAAATAATTTGACAATAAATTGACCTTTCAGCATGAATAAAACCCCAGAATTAATTCAGACTTACATTTAAAAGATCCATATCAGCAACCTGATAAGCTGGGGATCCCAATACTTTTGGAGGCAACTCCTTGACAGTGATATCAATGAGAGACTAAGCAGGATAAGAGAAAAAAAAAACACATTTAAATATATTTTTCCTGATATTTATATACAAAAATATATATAAGTTATACAGGATGAGAGAAAAAACATATTTAAATATATTTTTCTGGTATATATATATTTATATATATATAAATAACACAGGATGAGAGAAAAAAAAACACATTTAAATATATTTTTTTCTGGTTCAAATATTTTAAGCAGCACCACCAATCAAAGCAAAATGGAAATAATTCCCTTCAGTTAAACACAAAAAATTCCATCAAGGTATCCAAAGTGTTTTTTGAAGCACAGGAGAACCATGAACCCAATTTTGCTGCTAAATCCAAAAATGGTTTTCAAGAAAATCTTACCAGGATTTTCTGCACAGGCAGAGAATTTGATCTCACAGTGTTTTTTAAGGCCTGGAGTAACATGGTCAGTATTTCTGAGCCTTGCTTTTCTTTCTTATTTCCTGGAATAAAGAACATTTCCAGTGACAGCACATTAGCCACTGAGCATCATTCAAATTTTTAGTGCAAAAGCAAAAAAAATTCTGTGTACATCTGTAAAAATTTACCAAATACTTCAGAGATTCAGGTATCAATTCTGCTCATAACCTAAATGAAATTTCAAAGTTTAGATAAAAACTTCCAAGTTTAATTAGGAAATGGAAACACTTTTGTTTCATTAAGGATTTGAATTTTGTTTCATTAAAGTTGTGGAATTCTGTATTCATCCAAAGGATGCTTCTTCATTTTCTGTTCCATTTTCAATATAAAAGTTTGAATTATTATGAATATTTTGGATTTTCCTTTGATAAAGGACATTTTAAAAATAGGAAACAGCTTTTATACATCTGCAGACAATACAATTATGGAACAGAATTTCAGTGAGAAGAAAAGGCATCAGAGTCAAAAACTTTAATTTTTGCCTCCATTCCTCGGCACTAAAGACTTGAGGGTTGTTTTTCTTTTGAAATTGCTTTAAAATAAAACAGAATTATTGATTCAAATTAAACCCAAGCAATGAAACATCAATTTATGGTGTAGTTTAAAAGTAAACCCCCTCTGACTGGTGAGCAATGGCAAATTAAAGAAAAAGCCTCTTTTTACCTGCTTCAATTGCTGTTTTTACAAATCCATTTATGTCCTTCCAGATAACATTCAGCAAACAATCTGCAAGGTAACAATGGTTTCATTCAGTTTGCTACAAAAACTAAATGAAATTGCAGCTAAAATACAAATTGTGTTAAAGGACAGGTTTTGATTTAAGCCAAAACTCGAATTTCAACATAAGTCAGCCCAGTTCTGCTTTTTATACCATCAGGATATCACACAAAGTGCTGCTTTTTTATGTTTCCCTTGCTCATTTGATTTCCCAGAAAATGTTTAAATTCTATCACTTAATTCTTACCAGGAACTTCTTTTCCAATTGCAACAAAGCCATCCTGAACAGCATTTATCAGAGTGCTGGCATGCTTACAAAAAAAAGAAGGGCTACTGATCAGTGGGTACTGGAGAGGCTCTACAAGAACAAAAAAACACATTCCATAAACCTGTTACTTTGCAGTTTACTGGGAAAACAAGCCTTAAAAATAATCAAGTACTTGTGTATTCACAGCATTTTTAACATAAAAATATCTTAAAGATGACAACGCTTCAAAGTTTAAATCGTTTCGTTCCACTAGGACAAAATTTGAGATTATGCAAATGTATCTATAAAAATTAAATATTTTTATATAAAACTCATATACCTAAACTAAGCACCAGTTTGTTCTGCTTTGCAAAATCCACAACTTGTGGTCCCATGAGGAAGTGGAGCAGCATTTCAATCCCCAGGAGCTGGATGGAAGGGAACTGCACCCCTGCTGCTGTGCTGCTGTTCAGGGCCATCCTGGGTGTGCCTGGGCTCACAAATGGGAAAGGACCTGGGGGCAGGGACACAAATCCACAAATTAGTGTCTCACATTCCAGGGAAAAGCCCAAATTCCTCAGGAAAAGGGAAAAATCATGGAGTGGTGCTGGCTGAAAGGCATCTCTGACAGCTAGGCTTCTCATATTTTTGCCAGGTATAAAAATCTGCCCCAAAATTATAAACTCCTGGGGACCAGATTTCATTTTGGCCACACAAATCTCCATGCAAGCTGTGGTTACACAGTCACTGAATGCTGCTGTAGAAATCTGCTGCTACAAAACAGTTTCCATGGGAAATTGTCAACTAGAATATAAATTTAAGAGGTCTTGGCAAAATATTTTGACTAATTCAGACTAAGATGAACTTTTTAAAGAAGGGAACACAGGAAACTCCCAAAATTCAGCCCTAAGGCTGCTAATTACAGAATTTTATGAATAGAAGAAATTCTAGCAGAATAGAATAGCACAAGCCATGGAAGCCAGAAAGAGAAGAAAAAACAGGAGCTCTTTATTGGATATTTAGATATAAAGCTCAAATTGATGTGGTTTCAACATGTGGTTAAAGAATTAAAATTCCTGATGGATCATCATCACTGGGCAGGGTTAGATGGGATATTGGGAAGGAATTCCTGGCTGGACAGGGCTGGGATAGTGGGAGGAGTCCCTGGATGAGCTTTAAGGTCCTTTCCAACCCAAACCATTCCAAGAGTCTTCACTACTGAGGCAGAAATTAAAAATGCTACAGAAATAAAAGGGCACATAGAAATAGCCCATGTATTAATATATGAAAAATAAGATTTTAAACAGAGAACAACAATTCAGGACAACAAAACTGGTCCTCAAACTGTGATTGGCACAACTTTTAAAACTTTAAATAATGACAGCAACAGCCTCATCTTACCCAATATAAATCCTGACCTCTGAGCCCTGCAGTGACCATGCAGAAAAATCCCTGTTTCCAAGAATAATTATAAATGAAAAAGCAGAAGCAGGACAAACAGAAGAGAGGAGTGAAATGGAGCTGGGAATTTCAAGAGGGTGATGTTTTTGAGTACCTGATTTCTGCCCAGGGGTTGCTGAGCCCAGGCTGGGGTTGCTGGGGCGTGAGGGAGTTCCTGGGAATGCAGCAGCAGCAGGATCCACACTCAGGGTGCTCTGGATCAATGGGACACAAACCTGCAAAGGGATCCCAGCAACAGCTACAGCCATAAAAAAATCAATTCAAATATCACACACTAGCTGCTGCTCACAAATCTGAGTTTCTGAGTATTTACAGTGAATTAGAAATGTCTAATCCAACAAAAATTCCTCTTGGATGCAATAGAGTTTAATAACCCTAAGAAAATACTTTTCCCTCCTTTTACTCACATCTTGAAGATTAATTTAATGAAATTCAGGTGTTGAATAGAAACAGGTCCATTCCACTTACAATGTGACTAGAAATGGAACACCTGCATCATTTTTCTTTTTATCTTCCTAAAGAATTATGGGGTTTCCCTCAGTTTCCCTCTGGCAGCCTTTTCCAAGCCCACAGTTCCTTGGTGAAAGGAGAACAGAGTCTTTATTTAACTAATTTAGAGAGACTGCACTCAGGGGAGATTTTCAGAGATGCTCACAGGACATTGCCACAGTCTCTCCAATATTTTGGGGCTGTGAGTCCCAAATATTCCTTTAAATCACACACAAGGACAAAGTGGCTCCTTGAAGGAGTTTGATTTCAGTCTAAAGCAGGAATATTTTATTAGATATTTACACTGATTTATATATTTGATTTACTAACTCAGAGGGGATCAGGGTTGTTGTCACCTGGGTTACCTGTTCAAAGTTGGAGGGCAGGTGAGGGCCCAGTCTCATCAGTAAATACCACCACACCTCCAGCTTGGTGAGTGCCAGAGCCTCTGTCCTCACATGGATGGAGCTCAGGGGCTGCATCAGCAGTTTCAGCCTTTTAGCACTGCACAGAATATCTGGGAGATCAAAAATACAAATTATTAAATCACAGCTCAGCAATATTTGATCAAACCATTGTGGGTTTTTTTTCCTAATATATTTTAGCTTCAAATTCAATTAACAGTAATTTGCAAAATTCAACCACCTTGCAAATTCTCTTACTGCTCTAATTATTGCCTAGAACAGCGCAGGAAAAATCAAATGTTTCTTTTCAATACCAAGATTGAAATGAAATTTTCTGAATTCCAACCTGACCCTGCTGGAGAAGAGAGGCTGGACCAAACCTGACCCATTCTGGGATTCTGTGATAAACAGAAGAAATTCCCTCTTGTTTGTTCTGTTAGGTCCCATCTGCTCCAGGAACAGGAAAATCAAACTGAGTTTTTTCTTCAGAACACAGAGGAGCACAATCAAGGTAAATATTATTGCATTTTGACACAAGGTAGACTAAAAACTTATCCAGATCCAGATTACACCTTTAAAACAACTTTTTTTAAACATCTCTGGAATCCTGAAGTGTTGCCTTTCTCCAGTTAAACCACACCATCCAAAATAAAACATACAAAATGTTTTATTCACTATTTCATTGCTGTTTGGAACAATTATAGCACTACAAAACAAGATTCACTAATTTTATTCCATTTCTAGCAGAATAAATTAGGATAAAAAAATGATCTATCACCTTGCCTCAAAAAGAAAATAAAACAAGAAAAAAAACCAACAAAAAACCCTCAAAATTTTTAATTTTACCTGTGCACACACACAGTAAATTTTTATGCACCATTATGCGGATATCCAGTGGTATACACAAAATTGATGGACCACTGACAGAATAATTTTTTCCAGTTATGTATTAAAGCAAGCAAAACAAGTCAGGTTAATTTCTTTTTTTTTTTTTAAATCTACCTGGATTCAGGGCAAAATTATCAATGAGGCTCTTCCATGCAATGAAGGCAATTTTCTTCACCACTGGGGAGCCACTGCGGAATCCCAGCTCCTCCAGCTGCAGCAGGGAATTGATGAAGCTGCCACTGCGATGCAGAGTCTGAGCAGGAAAAAAAAAAATCAGAATTTAAAAGACATTTCTGCTGTTAAAAAACTCATTTTTTTTTCTAAAGATTTGGTGCCTTTCTGTTTACCTTTCCCAGCAATCTGACAAACAGGGGCCACAGCTTTAACACGAAGGTCTCGTTTTTGGCAGAGAACAATTTCTGAAGTTCGGAAATTAATTTCTGCAGACAGAAAGAAACAGAATTTCAACAAGAAATAGATTTTAAAGTATTCTAAAAACTACACACTCATCACTGTCTGGGGACACAACCACCCTGTTTCTACATCAGGATTTCATTCTGCGTTTGCTACACCTGATTCTCTTTTTAGTTCTCTCTCTCTAGTTATCTTTAGTTTATCTCTTTTTAGGTTGTTATTCTGACAGTGGCAACCAACAAAGCAAAGGAAATTTGCATTTCCTCCAACTTTAAAGCCAAAACACACCCTGACCCCAAACCACCTTGTCTGGTTGGGTTTTGGGGTTTTTCAGCAGAGAATAAAGCAAATTAAATAAGCCAGCCCTGGAGGTGAAGGGAACATGAAAAGCTTCATCAAAACACCACAAGGCTGCTGCACAGGGTGGGGAATCCTGAAGGATGGAAACTGCTGAGAATCCTCTGCTTTCCTGCCTCCACCTCCACTCTCAGGCCTCCAAATTCCATCTCCCATCCCCTTTTTACTGGGAATTTTTTCCTATATTTACAATTCCATTCTTTTTTTTTTTTCCCCATTCAAACCAGTGGCATTAAGTTGCTGTTAACGCACAAGGAATTAAATTAATGTGCCCCCAAGACCCCCAACTTCTCCTGGTGGAGAAGGCCCAGCTCTGTCACTCACTGTGGTCATCAGGTGCTCAGTGACAGCTGCCACCTCCTGCTGCTTCTGCAGGAGCAGTGGCATCCCCATCTCCAGGGCAGTGGCACCTCTTAACTGCACTTTGTGAGCTGAGTGGACAACCAGAGGGATGATCAGCTTTGCCCACCTCACAGCTTCTTCTCCCATCTGGGCTGGAGTTTGCTCCATTAAGCTGGATCCAAAAAAAAAATAAAGGTTTTGATTTTTTAATCAGAGATTTACTGGTTAATGTATTAATTTATGTGGTGGGTTAAACAGTAAGAGAATTATTTAGTTATTTTATGATGTGATACAGGATAGAAGGAAGGTAAAGTAGGTTTAAATTTTAAAGGGTATAAAAATAAAGATTAGTAATAGAAATTAAAAGAAAAAAAGAAGAATCAGAATAAAATTTTTAGAATGTTCTTCCTCCCCCCTACACTTTCTTTTCTTATACTGATAATTGAGACAAACAAACTAGTTAGTTAGTTATTTTTTAAAATAGTCTTTACAGACTCCAACAGACAGCTCAGGCACTCGAGTTATCTTTGTACCATCAATAAATGCTCTAACTCAATCCATGATTTATAGGAATCATTCAAAATTTTTTTTAACCAATTGTATTTTGAGTTTGCATTAAAACTGCAAAGTTCAAGTGTTATTTCAGACAAACCCCAGAGCTGTCCTTTCTGTTTTATCACAATTCTGTTTTATCACAAAGCAGCTGAGAGCCTGACAGGACTGCACAGTGCCCAAGGAAAGTTTGGCCATGAACCATCCCTGGGAATTCCCAGCAGCTCCCACACAGTTGGGAATAAATCCCAGCAGCTTTTGAAAAAATCCCAAGCCAGGTTTGCACAGACTGCATGAACACTGGGCTGCTCAGAGCTGATTTTGTTCTCCTATTGCCAAACACACCAGGGCAAAATTCCACACATTTATAGCAACTCACACACACCAAATGTGCAGAAATGGGAATATCTGGCACATACTCAAGCCAGCCCGTATCTAGATATCCTGGAATGTTGTCAAGTCCCTCTTTTCCCAAAGTCAAATCCCAATCCCTACACTTTATGGAGAATTTGCTGTACTAAGGAAAAGTTCTGCTTTTCAAGTCATTTTATTCAAGCCACAGCACAAGAACTATTTAAGAGAACTACTTCAAGTGAATTTGCAGTTCAAAAGCTTAAGAGAAAACTTTAAAAAGAGTCAAGATACAAGCTCAACGTATTTACTAATAAAGAAATTAAATTAACACTAAGTAAAGATAAAATTTGAATATTTTAGTTCTGCTGGCCAGAACAATGCACTCACAGTGATGGCACTAAAAAGTCACTTTTGCAGTTAAACAGGAATTTCAGCTATTATAGGAAACACTGCACTAAAATGTGTTGCCCAGGGGATATTTTTAAATAACATATTTTTAAATAAACCCCCAAATAATGGCAGAGAATTTTTCAGCAGGCAAGTTCTGGAAACAAAATGTGAAAACAACTTAAAGCAATATTGTCTAATTTCTGCATGAGCATGATTATATTAAGGTAATAATTTGTAATTAAGATAATCAACAACTGAAGGAGGATTAAGGTTTTTTTTCCTTTAGTATATTTAGTGTCACTAAGGTTTTGCATGAAGTTTCCCCCTCAAATCAAGGATGAGAATTGAATATTGCAGAGCTCTCACCGAATAATGACATTAAGTGCTTCATATTCAACCACAACAGACTGAACTTCTCCTTTAGTCAGGATTGTTTCCAGGGTACAGAGAATACTGGACACCTGAGGGAACAAGAGAACAGCACAGTGAGCACCTAGAGAGAAATTCCATGAGGAGCTGGAATTATTTCCTTCTGACATTTCCTTCACACATCATTTTCCAGGACTGTGTTTGGATTATGCCATGTCTTGTTTTAAACTGGAATATTCATAACCTTTCTTCTCTGTGATATTTCATTGCTTTCTGTCAGAACTGCTCACATTGCAGCTCTCCCCTCAAGGAAAGCAGTAATTTCTGGCTCAGGTTTTCCAAGAATTGATACTTGGCTGTCAGATTTGATGGGAAATAACCTAGTGAGTGACAAAGGATTTAACTTCCTCTCCCTAGGAAAGGACAGCACCAAGATGAAGAAATGAAGAAACTCACCTTCTTCTTAACAACTTTTACAACTTTTCTCTGTGAGAAATGAGGCCACCAAAAGCAAAGTGAAGAACCTCACCTCCTTTTTAACAATCTCTGGAGGAAAAGCCTGCTTAGAGATGACCCAAAGTGCCCGAGTGCGAGTGTTTTTGTCTGAGCATTTCACAGCCACGCTGTTCACTGCTGCCAGCAGCTCCTGGGTTTCAGTGGCTGAAAGCAGAACACACAAACCCTCAAAATCCTGTTCCCACATCATTCTGCTCACTTCAGTTTGCCCAGGATCCATTCTGCTGCAAGTCATGGTGATTTATTGCCTTGAACATCATTTTGGAGCAGTTTTTTTACCACTAAAGAAGCCAAAAAGCTGAAAATATATTCACAATAATGCAGTGCATCTGTATTACCTTTATAAGAATCCATAAAATTAGAAATCTGAGCTAAAGATTAAGTATTGAATCACTCAAAACTTCTTTAAGTGAATTTAGCAGCACTTTGGTCACAAATTGACACAAACAAATTTATTTTAGAGCCTTTCTGTTATTAAAGGTGGCAAAATTGTAGCTCATTACATAAAAATTAATAAGGTCAGTATAGGACTTGGGGAAATCACGTGTTCCTTTAAAATTCAAGGGTGAAAAGTCTAATTTACTGCAATTTTGCATTTTATGGGTGAATGATCTCCCAGTCAGAGAAATGGAAGGACATTTCCACTCCCCTCCCCCAAGCACAAGTACACCCAAAGGTACAGGAGCTGCTTGTCCTCCCTGCCTTTTGAACTCCCCATTGTCTGTGATTTCTGGAGCCTGACACTCTGTAACAGAATTTAGCAACTGGTTAGAAAAAATCACTTCAGAGAGGGAAGAAAGGTACAATAATACACATTGTTAGAAATGCTTCATTCTCACAGAAAATCAGGGGAAATTTTGCAAAATAGGAAAGCAGAGGACACTGAAAAAATGCAGAA
This sequence comes from Pogonocichla stellata, assembly GCA_026546895.1. NCBI lineage: Eukaryota > Metazoa > Chordata > Aves > Passeriformes > Muscicapidae > Pogonocichla > Pogonocichla stellata. The sequence goes on along the minus strand of JAOTQZ010000359.1, from coordinate 36,412,184 downwards.
GAGCCAAAAGAACCAATTTGAAACAGGAAAAATGTCCTCACCCCTGTTACCAAAAACTGTGGGTTTACCTTGAGGCAAAGCCTCAAGTTCTCAAATGTTTTTGTGAAAGAGGTTTAGCACTTTCTAGGAATGCAGGTCATAAGATCTTGGATTACTTTAGATTAATTTGAAATATTTGGGGCTGGACTAGATGACCTTTAATGGTCTCTTCCAACTCAAACCACTCCATGATTTGATGGAATAAAGAAACTCCAAGAAAAAGCTGGAAAATGTGGAAAAGCTCTACTGTGCACCCTCAAATCCTACAGATAGGTTCTTCACTCCTTTCTCATAAGAATATCTTTTTTTTGATCACTAATTCCACACAATTAATTACTACCAAAGCATTTAATGAAACTAGAAGTTAGCAAAACAGAATTAGTGTAACAGTATGGAAAATTATCACCATATTTGTGTACAAGGTGTAATTAATGAACTGATCACACTGCCTGTATTACAGACAAAACCTGGTCAAAATTAAAATAAATGCTAAGAAAAAAATAAAGAGCTCTGATGGATATATTTACACTCACAGTTTGTTTGCTTACCAGATAATTCAGCTGTGTTATTTGAATTAAAAGTGCAGAATCCCAAGGCCTGCAATGCTGCATTACTGAGCTCCAAGTTTGGACTGGAAATGTGTGCCTGGAAAAAAAAAAAAAAAACAAAGCCAAATTCAGAGAATCTCAGGTTAGAAAAATAACTGAGAAATATTGAGTTTATTGTCTGAATAGCAACACTTCAGGGAAAATGACAAAAGCAACACTTGGTGAAAAATCCACCCGTGTAGGAAACCCTCCCTGGATTCTGTACACACCAAATCAATAAAACAATTTGAGGTGCTGAGGGCATTTTGGCTCCCTGTAATTAAAACATCTTTAATGAAATAAATCCCAAATATCCCAAGTTTTGGCTGTGTATGTTATGTTCTCTCACTTGACTCTCCAATTGCTTTGAAGCTGCTAAAACACAAGGAAAAAAAGGCTAAGAACAATCTTTACATTAATCCTGAAAAACCTTTGACATTTAGTGCATATTGTGAATTCTGAAGTGTTTCTAAGGCAGCCACAACACTCTCTCTCTTCTGGCTGGAAGATTTGATTTGTCTGTGGGATGCTGCCTGAACACACCCAAGACCCAACATTTTAATTTTTTCTGCACTAATCCCTCACCACAAAAAAAGACCTATTTTGCCAAAACCCCTTCCTGCTCTGTCACCAGCCTGCATTCCTACTGAAGGTTGGATTCCATGATCTCAGAGATCTTTCCCAACCTTAATAATTCTGGGACTCTACAAATGAACTTCAATATGAGTCTTTCAACGCCCACTGACCTTGCCCATGAAAAAATATATTTTTTTTTTATTGAAGTGTAAGAGAACTGAATGGAAAAACCCTACCTTGAACACCTTGCAGAGTTGAGGGAAGTGTTTCTTGACATCTGCAATGAATGCTTTGCCTCCTTCACCAGTGAAGCGACTGCAAGGAGCAGGAGGGAAAAAAACCAAACAATATTTACAGGTCAAACACACTGTAACTGACTTAAGTTTCATCTTCTGACACACAGGAGCATATTTTCTTGAAGGAAATTCACACTACACTGAAGAGCTAAAGAGAAAAATGCCACCAGGTCTGACCCAGCAGCAAAATCCTGTGTTATAGTGCAAAGTCCTTTCTGTCTATGGAACATCTATAAAAAATATTAAGGGCTTAGATTTCTCGGTCAGCTTCTATAAAACCATTAAAATTTAGCATGCAAACTTTAAATAACTTGCTGCAAATTAGAAAAGCAGAAATACAGGAGCTGAAAAAGCAGTTTCCTCATAAGCAGTTCCAGAATGCAGGAAAATCCTGGGCTGACAAGCAGCAAGGATGACTTTGCACATAAGTGAGGAACATCCCTGCAGGAAAGCTGTAATTGTCCCATAAAATGTTAATGATCAGATTCGCACTGCAAAACCCAAACTGAGCTCAGTCATCCAGGAACAACCTGAGAAACCTGCTGCTGCTTCCTACATCAGGACTTTTTTTTGCTGTCAGTTTTTTCTACAAACCTGTAAAATCTGAGTAGCTATAGCTTTAAAGGTCACTGCAGAACTGAATGGAGACACTGAGAGAGAGAGATCGTGCCTTTGCACGTGATAAAATCCAAATTATGCAGGTAAAGCCACAACCTCATGGGGAAGCACTTCCAGAAAGAAATGCAATTAAAATACGGCAAGATCGCTCAAGCCCAAGTAAAAACTTCACCCTTCCAATCATAAAGCTGCAACGCTCTGCCACTAAAAGAAAGTTGTTATTTCCCCAGTTCTTCACGCACCTCTGATGATTCCCCCAGGAGTGTGGGGAGGCTCTGGGATGCGCAGCGCCGGGGAAGCCGCGCTCCTTCCTCCCTCCCTCCTCTTCCTCTCCTTCCTTCCCTGACTCCTCCCTCCCTCCCTTCCCTCCCCCCAGCCCCGCATGTCTCCCTGCGGCCACGCCGCCCCCAGCCCGGGCTCCGATCGCGCTCCCGGCTCTGTCGCTGCCCAGGCCCGGCCGAGCCCTCAGGCCGCCCCGCTCCCCTCAGGCAG
>JAOTQZ010000359.1:36373207-36395764 GCA_026546895.1 Pogonocichla stellata | reverse complement strand
TGGCTGTGCAGTTTTGTCAGATCACACCATGAACACAAATCTCCGTGCTGGTCACTCATGGCTGTGCAGTTTGGGCAGATCATACCATGAACACAAATCTCAGTGCTGGTCACTCGTGGCTGTGCAGTTTGGGCAATTCAGACCATGAACACAAATCTCAGTGCTGGTCACTCGTGGCTGTGCAGTTTGGGCAGTTCACACCATGAACACAAATCTCCTCAGTGCTGGTCACTCATGGCTGTGCAGTTTTGGCAACTCTGATTTCCTTTTTCCTTTTGTGCTCTGGCCAAACTGGACAGCAACTCCCCGTGGCCCAGAGGAGAAGCTGACAAAGGACATGATCCCATGCAGAAATTCCAAGGGCAGGAATCTCTCTGCAGCTCTTTGTGTGCAGAACATCTGGGAAGAGCCCCCACCCCACAGAACTATTTGATGAACATAAACAAACCCCAGCCTTGGGAGCACAAACAAAATGAGCACAGCTGTGCAGACGTCACGGCCTAGGCTGAGTCTGGCTCTGCCAGGCAGGGCTGGGAGCAGCTCAGAGCCAAGCTCAGCTTTGCTTTCCTTCCTGGGACCACGTTTGCCATGTCCCCTGCTAAGGGAAGGGACACCAAGCTGAGGTGTGAGTATTGCTGTCACCTGCAGTGCAGTGTGGAGGGGTTGGAGTGTATAAAATAGAAGCCTGAGTCCCTCAGGCAGAGGGAAGAATGCAGGGATTTGTTTAAAGCCTTTTAAAAAATTAAAGACAATTAAAGCCTTTAGAGAAATTAAAATATATTAACAAAATTTTAAAAATCCTAAAGAACTTAAAAAAATTAAACAACTTAAAGAATTAAAGCCTTTAGAGAAATTAAAATATATTAAGCCACACAGACATGAAGTAGAAGTGTAAGTTTAGTTTTAAAGAATATACTTTGAGCGCCTTAAGACAGTAAAAAGCCCTAAACTTTAAAGTTCAATAACTTAACTGCAGACATAATGAAAATATAGCAGAACATTGCTTGCATTTCTAGATAAAACAGACAGAACCATTGATGTGAATAGACAGAACTATATGTAAATTATGTGTAAGGACTGACACTGCTTTAGTACTTTAGAACTGAGCTCTAATAGGTGTAGGAAGAATGTTTTAGAGTCGTGTTTTTAGCTGATTGGATGATTTAGGAATAAAATCCCCTGTATTGGGGTGAGAGAGGAAGAAGAAGAAGAAAAGGAGGAAGAAGAAAAAGAAGAAAGATGTGGGAGCTGCTGTTGCTGTTGCTGCTTCTGCTCTGGACTCTATGTCAAAAAAGGTTTCAGTTTTTAGTTTTTAGCACAGACTTTAATACTCTGAACTCTTTGCCTTGGAGACAGATGTATTCCTGCAATAAAAAACTTTACAACTGCTCTTGTCTCTTTGAAGACCCAGAAAATCTCGACAGGGATGTGTCTCTGCTGAGGTTCTTGTCAGTGGTGTTGGAACTCTAATCTGCTCTGGAGATCCACTTTCCCTCCTCTAATTACACACAAAGCACTGCTGGGAGCTGGTGGGAGTTTCATAGAATCACAGAATTATGGATGGTTTGGATGGAAAGGATTAAAACTCATCCCTTGCTATGGGCAGGGACATCTCCCACTGTCCCAGGCTGCTCCAAGCCCCATCCAGCCTGGCCTTGGACATTTCCAGGGATCCAGGAACAGCCACAGCTGCTCTGGGAACCTGTGCCAGCCCCTCCCCACCCTCACAGGGGACAATTCCTCCCTAGGACAAGCTCCTAAGAATGCCAGTCCCAGACAGGGCATTGATTTTCAGAGCTGTTCTATCTCGGACACTAAAAGAGAAAGGTTCACACCAGATTTAACCTGCTGCAGGCAGAATGCCTCGGATTATTCAGATAAATTGTGGAATAGGTGCAAAAGAGGACAAAGGAGGATAAAAAGGGGATAAAAGAGGACAAGAGAGGACAGCCCCCATGGCTGCACTCACCGTTGGGGTTGTAGCAGTAGGCGTCCCACCTCTCGCTCCTGTTGAGGCGAATCCCATAATCAACAATTCCAGTCTTGCCAAAGCCACAGTTGGCTCCAGCCTTTACTATGGGATAACCAACCCTGCCCTTTGCCATCCAGCCAGCAGCACACACGTGGAAACCTGCAGCAGAGGGAGAATGAGACGTGGATCTGATCAATCTTGAGCTTCTCTTATTCAACAAAACCTTGCTTAAGCTGATGGCTCAATGACCTGGGTGTGACTGGCCTGGTAGAACTGAGCTGCACGGGAGAACGGGAGGTTGAGAGGATAATTTTAAATACAGAGGATAAAATTGAATTGTGTTCTCCACAGTGTGATTCATCAGAAACCCCAAATCAAATGCAGATGGACTGCACAGCTCCCTGGGCAGTCAGTTTTAAGTGCTCTACCAGCACTTGTAATCAAATTATCCACTGGATGACTTTTCCAAGGGTGCTCTCTGTTTTCCTTTTGAAGCCACACAAATTTACTCAATCCCATCTCAAGAGTTCTCAGCATTAAGTTCTAAAAATACACAAAATACTACAGACAAATACTACAGACAGTTAAAATCCCCAAGTATTTGCTTAAAACACTTTCCATTTCAATTTAAATATCTGAAATGCCTCAAGGATTTCTTGCCAAACAAAAAGATCCTGTTAATGCATTTTGTGGCTGAGAACTTAACACCAACAGCCAAAGAATGCAATGTTGTTCACCCTCTGGTGGAGACCCATCCAATGTTTTCATGGAGAGGAGCTGGAACATATTTGTGGCATCTCAGGGCTCTGAGCTCCTCAGAAGACACGAAAGCACCCTTTTCACATGTGCTGGTGCTGGGAGCCAGCTTCTGACTCAACAGCAGAGTGAAAAAATGTCTGGAGTGGGGGATATTTTATTGTTTTCCCAGGGAATTTATTGGGAATTAGCTGGAAATACAGGGGACCCCTCACTTTTCTCTCCAAGTGTGACAGCAGTGTGTCCATGAGTGTGACAGCACTCAGTGCCTTGCAGAGAAAGTATCTTGATGGAAACAAAAGTGGTTGGAGCGAGTCCAGAGGAGGTCAGGGAGGTGCCCCAAGGCTGGAGCCCCTCTGGAGCCGGACTGGGAGAGATGGGAATGTTCCCCTGGAGAAGGGAAGGATCCAGGCAGAGCTTCCAGCACATTCCAGGGCCTGAAGGGGCTCCAGGAGAGCTGGAGAGGGACTGGGGACAACGGATGGAGGGACAGGACACAGGGAATGGCTCCCACTGCCAGAGGGCAGGGATGGATACTGGGAATTGGGAATTCCTGGCTGGGAGGGCAGGGATGCCCTGGCACTCACCACACTCAATCACCGAGCAGCACAAAAACGCAGAGTTGACAAATCTCTGAGCCCAGAACTCACAACAGATCTGACAACACACCCTCTGAAGGAGCCCCAGAGTGCCCTGAATTTTTCCAGACCTATTTTCCTGGCTGCCTCCAGCTGCTGGTACGTGGCCAGGTGTCCTCCCTCGTACTCGCACACCGCCTTGGCCTCGGCGTAGGTGAGCCGGTACTTGCCGGAGCGCGACTCGCGGTGATACACGCCCGCCGCTCGCTCTGCGGGGACAAACGGGGACAAACGGGGACAAACGGGGTCAGGGAACAGCTCCCACCTGATCCAGCAGCTCCCACAGCCCGGCAGGACCCGCGGATCCTCTGCCAGGTGAAGGGGAAACGTTCAGTGGTGGCACGAAGGGAGCGCCAGGAAATATCATCCATCCCGAATTGATGGGATGTGTGACAGACAAAGAATGTGTGTGACATCCAAAGGGATGTGTGACACCCAAATGTTGCATTTGGGCTACAGGATAGAAGCAAAACAGAATTTTATTTAAAGAAACACTCTTCTTATATAGGGTAGTTCGTGCCATACAGAATAGAAAAGGCTCATTGGTCCAAGAAGGGAACACCTCTTTGAAAACATGCTTTCTGCAAAACATCACATCTCCAGCAGGTGTGTTTAATCATTGTTATAATTTCTTGTCCTTGAGCACCCTGAGAAAAGGCTGATTTCTTGGTTCCTAACAACACGCAAAGGATGTGGGAGACACCCAAGGGGATGTGGGAGACACCCAAAGGGATGTGTGTGACACCCAAGGGATGTGTGACACCCAGAGGGATGTGTGACACCCAAAGGATGTGACACCCAAAGGGATGTGTGTGACACCCAGAGGGATGTGTAACACCCAAAGGATGTGACACCCAAGGGGATGTGTGTGACACCCAAAGGGATGTGTGACACCCAGAGGGATGAGTGACACCCAAAGGATGTGACATCCAAGGGGATGTGTGTGACACCCAAAGAGATGTGTGACACCCAAAGGCATATGTGACACCCAAAGGTGGATGTGTGTGACACCCAAAGGGATGTATGTGATGCATTAGGATTTTAGCTTTTATATATTTAGTCTGTTTGTAATCCTGTAATTTTTTAGTGTGTAACTCTAAACCCCATTCACGGTGTCATTTGTTGCTTTCCCATTTTGATCAGACACAACAATTCTTCTCCAGGTTGGGATTCAAGGACTCCTCACTGCCTCAGGCCCCAAGAAATGGAAACAAAAGTGACTTGGGGGGCAGCAAACTAGGGGTAAATGACTTCATTACCTGAAGCTGTAATTGGGAGATTAACCCCAATATGCAAATGGACCAAACTTATAAAAGTATGAAAACCTGTGACCCATTTTCCATTTTGGGTGTAGCCCCTGGGGGTCTTTGCTTGAAATGTCCCTGAAGGCCCTTCAATAAATAGAACTGGGTTTTATTCCCTTAATTTTGTCTGGCCTGTTTATGGGTAGCCCGAAAAGGCATCATGTGTGCAACCCCAAATGATGGGTGACACCCAAAGAGATGTGTGTGACACCCAAAAGTAGGATTTGGTGTGGGAGAAGTTCAGAACAGAGCTTGGAGAGTTTGTGAACAACAACAACAAAAAAAAAATCAACCAAGGCTGGGAGGGCTCCCCAGGGCTGTAGCCATGGGAGCCACGAGGAGTCAGCATCCCCAGCTCTGTGTGTCCTGCCTGACTCCTCCTGGATCCCCATCACAGCATCCTGCTGGCTCCAACTCCAAGGGCCTGTGCAAGATGAATCAGAGCTTTGTTTTGAATCTCCAGAGAAGTGAAATCACAGCTACTTGGATGGAGGAGAGGCAGAAATTAAAGGAGGGGGGGAAATGTCAAATAAAAATATCTGAGTGTGTGTCACAAAGGGCAGGACCAGAACAATTGCTGGCTGACATTTCTGCTGCACAGAAAATTCAATTTCTTCGTTTTTCTTTTTTTTACTTTGCCGTGGCAAGTCTGAGATAAAACAGCTTTCCAAGGAAACCTAGAAACTGCCAGTGCTGCTGGGAGTTTTCTACTCTTTGCATGTTGCACTTGTCTGGTGCCATATGTGTGGAAATCTGTCCCAGCAGCAATCTGCAGATCTAATCTGAAGGGGCTTTTTGTTTAGGTCTCACTTATATTTAGCATAATCTGAGAGGAATGGCTGTTTGCAGCTCTGCCCAGCCAACGTGACTGTGAAAAGATGGAAAGCAGGGAGCACTTTTTACAGTAGTTATTTGTAGCATAAAAATAAGGAATGTATTTTCTAGGGACACGCTTGGAGTCAGTGCTTTTGGCTGGGTTAGGGGAGGTTTTTTTTAAAAAAAGCCACTGGATTGTGGTTAGGAATGGTGAAAGCCCTTAGTAGACACAGGATGACGTTTGCCAGGGTGGTTTCTGGACCTGTAGTCACTGGCCTTGTGCCCAGAGAAATAAATTATAATGCTGACAACAGTCTCAGGAGAGGGAGAGCCTCCTTCTGCAACATCCCTGGGAATACCTCTGGAATATCCTGGGAAAAATCTTCCTGGAGGAGCCAGTTCCATGAGCCAGAACAACCCCCAGCTGGGGGATCATGGCATGGTCTATTAGAAAAACTGCTTTTTAATTAAGAATTTGTTCATAGGAAGTATTACTTTCCAGTCACTCAATAGTCATGGCTAAGTTTGTGAGAAATCAGGAGAAATCAGGAGAAATCAGCTCAGTGTTTGTGCAGGGTTGGGGATGCTGGGTTGGGAATGCAGGGCTGGTGAATCCTGAATCCCTCAGGAAGCAGCACAGTGCTGGAGCTGAGGGGACAGCCTGGAATCCACATTATTGATCCTGCAGAGCCCAGGGAAGGCAGCTGGGAGGTGACTGGAAACCAATTCCTTGAGCTCTCAGAGCTGCCACTAAAAAATCACCATTTTTAGTTGGTGCTTTTTTCACCTGGCAATATCATTTTCAGATTTTTACTGTAAAGTAAATTTATTTATTCACTTATTTATTCACTTATTGCTGGAATATCACTATGGACAGGCAGCAGATTTTCCAGAATATTGCTGGGAAGATCAGCTCTTCACAGAGCCTGAAACCAACAGCAGCAGCACCCTGTGAGCAGCAACCAGCTTTCATCTCCTCCATTCCTCTGCTCCATGGAAAAACAGCCTTTGGAAAAAACAGACCACACACACGTCCTGCCCCCAGCCCTGGGAGCTGCTGCTGGCTCTGGCTGTCCCATTTTAAGGACACAGCATTCCCTGACAGAAAATCCTAAATAACTGATGCATCTTGCACTGGCAAATTTTTCCCCCTCCCTTTTAATTCCAGGGAGATAAACTCATCACCAAACACAGACCTGGGCCAGAGCAGGGTGAACTCTTCATTCCCATTAAATTTACTCTAAATTTCTGTCTCTGGATACACTTCCACACACATACTCACAGGGAAATGCACCCCAGTCGCAATTTATGGAGTTGAGCTCACATCCCTGTAGACAAACCTGCAGGAAATGTTGATTTTTCTGGCACGTGCCACAGTGCCATGGGTTCCACAGCCCACAGGCCATGTGTGCTCCAACTCCCACTTCCTAAAATGCCTCCCTGGAGCCCAGGGACAGCAGGACCCTGCAAGGACAGTGACCCCCAGCTCACCCACAGCAGCAGGAGGGGGTGAAACTCAGCCAAGCTCTGCTGCACAAACACGAGCAGCGTGAAATTTGGCTCAATGAAGTACCTGCAATATGCATGACACCAGTGCTGAGTGCTAAATCAAGAGGAAATATTTCATTTTCAAGCAGAGGGTGGCCACGTAGAGGTCCTGGCAGGGGCCTCTGCTGCTCAGAGAACTTCACCAGAGGGGGTTGGTGCAGCCCCTAAAACCCCATGGCACTGAGAACTGGCACTGGAACGAGCCCAGGAGTAAATCTGGGCAAAGCTTTGCCAATCCCCCCTCCTCAGCTGAGAATAAACCCCTGGGCACAACGTGCTGGTGGCAAAAATGAGCAGCACTAAAGTTCCATGGGCACCAGGAGCACATTGCCAAGGAGGTGACAGAGAGGAGAGGTTTTGTGACAAGGAAAAAGGTAAAAGCCAGGAGCCAAGATAGAAAATTGCTGTTCAGAGTGACAGAAATTTCAGATTTTATTTACATATATATATATATATATATGCTAAGGGTTTGTGGAGGGAAAAGGCAAAATGGAAATTATCCTGAATTTTGGGTTTGGTTCTTTATCAGAAGAGGAGAAAAGCAAAGCTCAGATGTCACACTGCATCCTCAGGTTTTATTCCAGTGATGCTTGAGCACAGTGAGGCTGAGATTGGGGTGAATTCTTTTACTGTTCAAGTTATTTTATTTTAAATGCAGAGAAGCATGAAGTGGATGGCTGCAAATTTGCCAATTTTATCTTCATTTATACACAGAGTCACTGAATTCCATTGGTAATTCAATTAACTGCACTCTGAGGTTCATTTCAATAATGTTATTGCTGTACTTACACAAGATGGTGCATTTCTATTTTGGTTTGTTTATTTAGAGAAAGCCATCAGGTCTTTTTACCCCCTGGTTTATTTGTATTTACTCTCCTGGTAAATGCTTAGAGGTGTAGCCAAACAGAATTTTATGATGCATTCCAATTAGCACACAGTTGCTCCATTTTAAACCATTTAAAATATTTTGCTTCCATTTGACTTCAATTCATGGAACTGCTCAAATGATCGCTGTTATCCCAAATTTTTGGACAGCAGAAGTGGAGCCTGGAGCTGCCAAGCTGCTCTTTTTTTGGAGCTCTCCCCACCTGAGCACTCTCAGGAATTGTGAGGCACAGCAGGCACAGCCCCAGGTTTGGGGAGGGGGGAAGGAGAAGTCATTAAAAACGTGCAGCCAAATGGAAAAGATCATTTCTGTGCCTCGCTTGTGCTGCTGGTGCTTTGCAGGCTCCCCTGAGAGGGGCTCAGGAGACACCTGGGCACAGCCAGCTCCAGGGATTCCTGAAAATCCTCAGGGAAGTGCACCACATTCTACAAGGATTTGGAAATATTTGTCTGGAAAACAAATTGCCTTGATTTTGGCATCCTCTACAAGGCTGTGTCCTGAGCGAGCTCTCTGTTGTTTTGGATAATTATAATGAGCTATAAAAGAACCCTCAGAGCTCTTGAAACCCACTTGAGGTACAAACAACCATTCCCACAGCATTTTTGTGCTGCCCTTTTGAAATCTTCTCTGTGCTGCTAAAGGATGAGAACAACCCAAACATCCCCATTTCTGCACTTTTCCAGAAAGCCAGGAAATATTCCCACTATTATTTCCACATCATTTAGTTTCACATGCAGGACCCCAGGCATGGGAAGTATGTTCATGCAGAAAGTAATTCATTCCTTTGGCAAATGTTTCTTTTCAGGCTCGTTTTCCCTCAAAACAAAGCCTCTGTTCTTTAATGAACTCAGTTTTCACTTTGCCTCCTGCTGCAGGAAAATACATTCAGATCAAATGTATAATTACCTTTTAAAATAAATAAACAGCTTTTCCTGCAGTTCGGTGAAACTCAAGAAATAGTGAGCTGCAAAAAGGGACAGTCACTCTGCAGGTAAAGTGATTTCAATAAATTTCAGAGCAGAATTTGGCTGTACCAACGCACAGCTCAGCTTTGTGGTGCTGGGAGCTCATCCTTCCCCTGCTGGGCAAACAGAACTGGTGATAATGGAATGATTTCTTACCTAACCAGATGGAGTTGTGCAGCACTCCATTCTTGAAGCCCCAGGCTGCAGCCTGGTCCCAGAGCAGGGCAGAGAAGAGGAGCAGTGCAATCATCTCCAGGGCACAGAGGGGCTGGGAAGGTTCTCACTCCACACTCCAGGCTGGCTCTGCAGCTGCCTCGATCCTCCTGCAACATCTGGGAGCCAGATCTTAAATAGAGAGCTCAGCTGTGAGGTCAGCAGGGCTGCTCCAATTGTGCTGCTGCACTTCTTGCCCAACTGCTGGGGTGGCTGCAGTGCTCCATGTGACTCATGGCTGGCTCTGCTCCTTCCCAGCCTGGCCAAGAATCCATCCCATCCCATCCCTGCGTGCTGCAGAGCACAGGGACACTGCCCCAGCCAGGCTCTGCTCGTTCCTCAGCACTCACAATAAAACCAGGAGCCAGCCAATCTGCTCAGAGAGCTTCCAGTCACAACATTTACAGCATCCAAGAGATCACTCACACTGCTGTCATCCTCATTTAAACATTCCTCTAAAAGATCCCACACACTCCTCTCATCCCCATTTAAACATTCCCCTAAAAGATCCCACACACTCCCCTCATCCCCATTTAAAAATTCCTACAAAAGGTCCCTCACACTCCTCTCATCCCCATTAAAACATTCTCCTAAAAGATCCCACACAGTCCCCTCATCCCCACTAAAACCTTCCTCTAAAAAGTCCCCCACACTCATCCCCATTAAAACATTCCCCTAAAAGATCCCCCACACTCCTCTCATCCCCATTTAAACATTCTCTCCCTAAAAGATCCCTCACACTCCTCTCATCCCCATTTAAAAATTCCTACAAAAGATCCCCCACACTCATCTCATCCCCATTAAAACATTCCTCTAAAAGATCCCACACACTCCCCTCATCTCCATTCAAACATTCTCTCCTTTTATAGAGAATCTGGGTTTATTTTCACCGGGGATTCATTTTCACAGTGGGTTTATTTTCACAGTGACCTGATCAATGGAGAGAATATTTTGCCCTGATTGTTTGAATTCATTTTTCCTATGTGGGATCTGTAATTGCAAATCACAAAGCTTCAAGTGTCCAAAGCAGCTGCTTTTTGTTCTCTCAGTGGGATCCAAGCTCCAAAGTTCCCCTCCAAAGCAGAGTTTCTGATTCACAGCTCTCTGCCTGTCTTCCCTTCTGGCTGCAAATGAATCCTGCTCATGAATGAGTGGGAGAGGAGGAAGGGGGAAAAGATGAAGGGATGGAAAAAATGGTCTGGGCTCTACATTCACCAACACAGCTTGGAAAACTTCCCTGCAATTCTGATAATGGGTTAAATTCTGAGTCAGGAGCTGTGGACAGGGATGTGCTCATGAGCATGCAAATGAAATCAATGAAAGGGAAGGGTGGAGGTGTCTGTGCTCACCCACAAATATTTCAGCACAAATTTTGTACCACCAGGAAGGTTCTTCGCCCTCCAGCCCTTGGTGTTTTATCTGTATTGGTTTCCTGCTCTGCAGAATCCCAGAATTATTTAGGTTGGAAAAGCTCTCCCAGCCCATGGAGTCCCAGCTGTGACAATCCCCACCTTGTCCCCAGAGCTCTGAGTGCCACCTCCAGGAATTCCCTGGACACCTCCCTGGGCAGTTCCAATTCCTGACCATCCTTTCCATGGGGAAATTCCTGCTGATGTTCACCAGAATTAATTATCATGACATGAATTATTTTCCCAGCCTGAGGCCGTTCCCTCTCGTCCTGTCCCTCCTGTCAGGGATCTGCTGAGAGATTTGTTACAGTCAGGGGTGAAGTTGATTCCCTTGATGGACTAATTGGTGCTTTTTACCAATTATTTCCTAACTTCCTAACACCTCTAAAAGTGCATAAAATGGTTTTTGTGGGCATCCTTCTATAACTTCCATAACAGGTTTTATATTGATCCTGGAGGATTTTCCAGCCTTGATGATCCCAGGAAAAAACTCTGCAAAGTTCAGCACAGGTTTTTCAGTGATTTTGGAGGATTTTCCAGCCTTGATGATCCTGGGACTCCAGGAAAAGCCCTGCAGGGTTCAGCACAGGATTTTTTGTGATCCTAGATTATTTTCCAGCCTTGATGATCCTGGGATTCCAGGAAAAGCCCTGCAGAGCTCAGCACAGGATTTTTAATGATCTGGAGGGATTTTCCAGTCTCAGTGATCCCAGGAAAATCCCTGCAGGTTCAGCACAGGTTTTTAGTGATCCTGGAGGATTTTCCAGTCTCAGTGATCCCAGGAAAATCCCTGCAGGTTCAGCACAGGATTTTTTGTGATCCTGGAGGATTTTCCAGCCTTGATGATCCTGGGACTCCAGCAAAAGCCCTGCAGGGTTCAGCACAGCTTTTATATTGATCCTGGATTATTTTCCAGCCTCAATGATCCCAGGATTCCAGGAAAATCCCTGCAGGTTCAGCACAGATTTTTCAGTGATCCTGGAGGATTTTCCAGCCCCTGGGAGCTGCAAAGGAAAGTTTCCACCTGCAAATCCCAGCAGAAGCTCTCAGCAGCAGGAAGACATTCCACAGCTGGACACAGCATCCAGCTGACATTCTTCAGCTTTCTTCCAAGTTCCCCACGTTTAAATATATCCCAGACAAATCTTATATAAATTGGAGGGGGAGAGGGGACTTTGTTAACTCTTTCCTTTTCTTTTCCCTTAACTCTTTCCTCATTAAGAAATAATTGTAAAGTTTTTCTCTGGGTTTTACCAGCACTCAAAGTAAACTCTAAATCTGGTGATTCCCAAGCTGGTGTGACACCCACAGTGATAAAAGAGAAAAAAAACCAAACAAATACACAGGAGCTTAATGAATGAACCACTGAGGATGAAAGAATTTTTAAAAAATATGTGTATGTGGGTCATGAATCTCTTTGCATTAATTTAAATATCAAGCACCTAAACATTTCTTTCTTCTTCTATTTATATACACAAGGAGAATATTTATAGACAAAGTTTAGCCTTTGGATTTTGTATTCATATCTTATTATTTCTGGTATAGAATATATTAAAATTATGTCAATGATCCTGAGAAATGATGGATTTAAATGGAAGGAGTGCAATGAAAAGCCTTTCATTGGGAATTTAATTTTTTGAAGACACTGTAATCTCATTCAGAAAAAATCACTTGGAGGGAAGTGTAAGAAAAGGAGTGCAGGGAAAGAGGGAGTGGGAGAATTAAGGTTTTTTCTTATGAGAAAAAAACCCCTAAAATAGCTGCTGTGAATTGAATTTAGTTTTTGAATTTATATTGGGGGAAACCTGGGAATGGAGGAAGAGAATTTTAACCTAAAGAGAGGAAAAAGCCTGAAAATAAAATCATCCCCATCCCATCCCATTGATCCCATCCCATCCCAGAATTAAATTTAGGCTGAAAATCCAAAGATAATTTCAAACAGAAATTGAGATAAGTTTCAGAACAGCCAAACAAGAAGAACACCTGATTTATTCTGGATATTTGAGGAGGAATTTGGACTTGGTGTTCTTTAAAAGAAAAAAAAAAGCCACTTCCACCTATCTTATCTTTATCCCATTTTAAACCAATCTGATTGTTTTTAAACTTTTTTTTCCATAAACTGAGGTACAAGGTACAAATTGAAGGGTTGTCCCAGGACCTCCATGGAAAACTTCAGAACCCTCAGATCCCAACCAAATGGCAGAAATAATTATCATTCATTAATTATTCCTGCTGGATAATAAATAAATAATAAATAAACCTTCTTTCCCCAGAACATCTTGTATTAACTCAATTTGTCCTGCTGCAACTCCAGCTGATTTTTTTCTTTTTTTTCCTTTTTTTTCCTTTTTTTTCCTTTTTTTTCCTTTTTTTTTTTTCTTTAGCGATTTAATTTTTGAGTGCCTTTTCACAGCAGGAAAATGATGTTGCAATTTTAATTCTCTCTTGTTTTAAGTCTCCTTAGGAAAAAAAAAAAACAACCAGCCTGATCTTTCCACCCTTCCTGCAGCTCATATTTTCCAGACTCTGGGATCATTCTCTTTCCCTGCTCCTTTCCCAGGTGTCCTGCATCCTTCTGGAAGGGCCATGCCAAGAAAAAAAACACAGAGCTCCAACCACAGGCTGAGTCACCTCTGCTGCAGACAATGCCTGGATGTTTTTAGGGGTGAAATTCCCTCTAAAAACAACAAATCAGGGCTTTTAAAACACCTTTTTCCACTTGGAGTTGCTCAGATCAGAAGATGCTCCAAGCAGGAAAACACATCCAGAGTGAAAGAAATTTGGATTTATCCACCTGCTTTTCCTCTTGTGCTTCAGTGAAAGCCAAAAGTGATGCAGAAATGGTTTTTTGTGGGGGAAATAATTGATGAAATATTTACATTTATGGTTTAGACTAACAAGAAAAATCACTATTTATGGATTTCTTGCTGGAAAAGGTCTTGCTGTGTGGATATTTGTGGATATCTTGTTGTTTAGACACACAATTTCATGATTTTTCACACATTTGTTGTATTTAAGGAAAGACAGGAGAATTTTTAATGATATTTCCCAACTTTCTCTGTCCCTTATAGGCTTCAGATGATGCAATTTTAGAAGAATTTGATAACGTGAGAACTTCTTGGCCAATGATGTTACAACTTATTGTCCCAGGGTTGAGTTAATCTTTCAGAGAGGATTTTCTCTCCGAACTAAATATTTTTTAAACCTTCTCTCCTTTGTCCTGTAGTCGAATTCTCCTTGAAGCCCATTCCCATTTTTTTATCAGCCACATCAATGAGAGACAAGAATCGACCATTGTGTGCAGTTTAAAAAAAAGAAAACAAAAACCTTCGTGTGAAAAGTCCAACAAACCCCAAACATTTGGGATTATTAAGAGCAGATGTGAGCAGAGAAGAATGGATTCACTCATAAAAAACCTGAACATTTGCCAAGTGCAAATTTTTGAAGTCCTATAGTGATAGTTGCTCTCCAGAAAAGAATTGAACCTATCAACATTTAAAGGGTGTATTTTGATATAAAATAGATATAAAATTAACAAGTGTCTTTCTGTGTTTCCATTTTAAAGCAACAGAAATCCAGTCAAAAAGCAGAAAATGTTGTAAACAGAGAGCTCAGCCTGGTCCTGAGGAATAGGTAATGGGGCAGGGGGATGCCAAGACAAACAGGCTCCAGGGATTGCCAAGAAACTCAGAAAATTAAAAACAACTCGCAGCTCCAGCCAGGGCAAAGCCAACTGCAACAATTTGGGGGGGGTTTATGAAAATGTTCATGTTCAAGTGCAAAATTAATGTATGGAAAAAGTCAGGTGTACAGAATGTAGGAAATGTGAGATTTGTTCCTTGGGTATTAAATTAATTAATAAACCAAATAATCAGAGATTTTAAAATTATGTCATTTCACAATATGTATTATATATTATTTTATATATATATCATCTATCTATAAAATATAATATTATAGATATTTATTTGCTGCTGGAGAAATGTCCTTTAGAAATAAATCAGGTTTTTAAAAAAATTCTTTCACTTAAAATGACTTTGAGAAGATGCCCTAAGCAGGAAAATGCATCCAAAATGAAAGAATCCAATGGGATTTGGCAGGCCTCATGTAATATATATTTATATAACATATATTATGTTTATATTTATATAAAAATAAAAATATTGCTGCCTGGCAGTAATGAAACATCTGGGATTTACATTGCAGGAATTTTTAAAGCATTTTCTATTAATAATTTTCACAGTGGTGAAAGGAAGGTTGGAGTTGATCATTCAAGCTCGTGGGGAGAATTTTTGGGAAAAAGATTCTCTGGGGGAATAAATATTCCTGTAAGCTCCCAAGCTTTAAAAATGGGGAATTCTAAGAAATCCTCCCATGTATGAAATAGTAGAGATAATTATTTAATTGTAGAGAGAATTATTTATGCTACAAAGGCATAAATAAACTGCAAGGAATAATTACTTCTCGGAAAGGAATAATTACAATTCCTTTCATCCCCTAAGCTGTGCATGGGCAGGTTGGGAGTTTTCAGAAGCAAAATATTGCCATGAGTTTGAGAACGAGAAATTGAGAAAATGCTATTTTTGGGGCTGATAATTGAGAAAATTTAGTCAGGTCCACAAATGCTTTGGAAAAATTGGTCTTTTTAGCCATTATCCAAAAGTCTCCTGCTCTGTGTTCTTGATGTGTTGTTCCTGATTGATATTCCTGGTAGATGGATTAAAAAAGGAATTTATTAGCCCCAGGGTGGAATTGGATAGCCCAGCACTCCATCATTCCTCCCTAAACTCTGCACTTTGGAGAAGCTGGAGGGCACTGAACTCCTTGGGTGTGATCCTCCTGAATCCCAGCGAGATGGATTTGTGAGAACACACTGGGATTAACCTCACCAGTATTGCCTCAAATGTCCTCTCATGTCTAAAATGTCCTTTTTTCATGCCTCATTTGAAAGAATATTCCCAGTTTTGGACAAACCCCTCCCTGTGCCATGTGCTGATCCTACAGGAGATCAGCACCAGGTTCCTTCACTCCTCATTTTGTGTGATATTCCAAAAGTTTGTAGTTGAATCCAGGGATTTTCCACAGGGAAAATCCAAATATTATCTCATCACCCTGGGCACTGATATGGTGGTGGTGGAATCTGTCCTTGTACAAGGTCAGCACACATTGATGTATTTGCAGTTTGGGGTTAAATTCCTCCTGAATCCCACTGAGATGGATTTGTGATAACACACTGGGATTAACCTCATCAGTATTTTCCAAAATGTGCTTTCATGTCTGCAACACTCATTTCCTACCCCTGCCCATGGATCTTCTCTCCTCCCTCCCACTGTCTGCTCCAGCTGCTGAGGAAATGAACTTTCTGTCTTTTCTAATGACTCAAGATTTAATCAGCTTTTTTTGGTCCTGATTATTTATTTATTTTAGGGGGATGTGTGAGATCTGTGTCACCCATTTCCTAACTTCTGTGAAGGGCTGGGCTGTGGATTTCCTTAAATCCATGCTGGGGGCTCAGGAGAAGCCAGCTGCTGTCTCTGGCATGGCCTCACCCATGGAATTCCACGATTGCACATCCAGGGTGGTGCCAGTGCATGCTCCTGGCATGGCCTCCTACCCCTGGAAATTCCTGCTTGCACAACTCGGCTGGAAATGGGTTTATGAAATCTAGATTATCCCATTTTCTTCTGAAATAATGCTTGGAATTTCTCCTCTAGGTGGTCCCAAGCAGCGTCTTCCCAAAGGAATGTCCTGCTGGAGGTCTGGGCTTCCAAAGGAGGCAATCCCAGCTTTTCAGCCTGATGGAAATACTGAGTAAATTATTTGTCACTCACACTTTCCTCTTCTAATCATCCAGTGGTTCAGCTATTTCTTTATTTCCTGTGCCTGTGAGCCACTGTCTCCTTCCCAGATTATCCTGGTGTGCGTGGGTTTTTTATGGAGTTGGAATCCTCCTTCCTTTACTTCTTTTTTAAAGTCTATTTTCTCTCTAATCTGTTTGATTATAAAATAAAATGGAATATCCCATCCCACAGTAATGTCACTCCAATAAAGTCATTTTTACACAATTGTGGCCTCAACCTCCTCTTTACACATTTATTAAAATTCCCCTTTGCTTTGCTCACACACTTGGCAGATTGTGACTGATCACATTTTTATAATATTGTCTTTATTTTTCATGCTCTGCCTGTGCTTCTCTTAATCTGCCAGCTTGAGAGCCATTAGAACACTCCACTCCTAAATAACAATTCCAAAGGCAAACCAATCCCCTCCAGTGAGATTAATTCCATTGTACAAATACACCCATGAACTCCAGTCCTTTTAAATCAACACCACATCCAAAGTGTCAAAAATGGATCAAAATAACCCAGCTAATTGCTCTTAAACATTCCCAGTCATTCAGCAGCCTGTGACTGGAAAACACAAATTCCCTGTTATTTACAATAGAACTGATTAATATTCCTCTGATATTTATCTTGCCCAAGAGTAAATATTAAACACCACTGCAGGCACTGTGGAAAAAAAAATATCAGTGGGGTAAGAAATGGAAAATTATAGTTCTTGCCACTTAAAGGTGAAAAGGTAGAACAAGAATTCCTGCAGCTCTCACAAAATAAGTGAAAAAGATTTCTTTTCTGTGTGAGGAGTTTTTAAAAAGCACCAAAGTGCCCTAGTGGGGTATGAATTTCTGCATTTAAATATGGAGTTTACAATTTTGGACAAACTTTGCACTGTCACAAACCCAAAGTGACAAATTGGGATTTGCATCCAAAAGCAGGATGGAACTGCAGCCTGAATTCAGGATCTTGGAACGAGAGGATCTTTAAGGTCCCTTCCAACCCAAGCCTTTCCATGATTCCATGACCTCAAAATATTCCAATTCAGCCTTAGAAAAATTGATAATCTCCTTGATATCACTGCCACAATGAACTTGCCTAATGGAATTAGGCTCTTTTTTGTTTCATTCTGTTTTATTCCAGCTTTCCTTTTTTTATTTTTTGATGTTTGTGCTTCCATGCTGGTGGAACACGTGTGGAGTTTGATACTAGTGGTTTGCAGACCAGATCCAGGTCTCTTCCAGGAATCCCAGCCCAACCTGAGCAGATTTTCAAAGCTCCCAAGCTGGCAGTGTCATCCCAGAAACTTCTCTCTCATCCCTCAATAGTAGCAGCTGCATCTCATTAAATAAATCAATATCCTGAATTTAAAGCAGGGTGATGAAAGCAGAATGAATCATCTTTCCCCAAAAGCTGATGACATAAATTTACCAAAATTTACTGTGAAATATCCAAGGCTTTGGTGCAAGACACTCATCCTGGGAAAGGTAATTCCTGAGGAATTCAATATGTTTTCTTTCTTTCCATAACTGCTTTTTACCAAATTTTAAAAAAGTTTTCTCCCCCTGAAAACTTAGTTTTGTGTTTATTGTTATTAAATAATAAAAACACAAATTCATTCACTGATTTTAAGGCTGTGAATAATATCAGAGTAGGTATTTAATGTTGAATGAATGTGAAACTTGTCAGATTTAAACCAGAAAATTAAGGATTAGGAGCCACTTCTTTTAGAGGTGGACACAGCAAAGTAAGTTCAGCCAGAATAAGCAAAACATCAAAAACAGAGTTTAAAGAAATCCTGCAAAAACTAAACCATTTTTAGGAGTTGGTAACATTTGGAAATGAGCCAGGCTGAGAGTTGTTGGGTCTTTATCCTCAGAAGGTGCTTTATGTACAAGTGTGAAGGCAGAAATTAAAATATGAATGCATCCAAAACAATTCAGCTCTGGGTTATTTTGGGAAAAATGGAAAAATTAAAAGGGAAAGGAGAAAAGGAAAAGGGAAAAGGGGAAGAAGGAAAAGGGGAAGGAGAAAGGAAAAAGGAAGAGAAGAAGAAAAAGAAGGAAAACGGGAAAGGTAAAGGAAAAGGAATATAAAAAGGAAAAGGAATATAAAAAGGAAAAGGAAAAAATGGAAAGGGAAAGGTGAAGGAAAAGAGGAGAAGGAAAAGGGAAAGGAAAAGAGAAAGGGAAAAAAGGAAAGGTAAAGGAAGATAAAAAGGAAAGGGGAGGGAAAAAAGGAGAAGGGAAAGGGAAAGGGAAAGAGAAAGAGAAATAAGGAAAGGTAAAGGAAGATAAAAAGGAAAAAATGAAAGGGAAAGAGGAGGGAATAAAGGAGAAGGGAAAGGGAAAAAAGGAAAGGTAAAGGAAAAAAGCAAAAGGAAGATAAAAAGGAAAAGGAAAAAATGGAGAGGGAAAAAAGGAGATGGGAAAGGGGAGGGAAAAGAGAAGAAGGAAAAAGGAAAGGGCTGGGGACTGGGAGATGGCGACTGGAATGTCAGGATTCGGGGGTGAGATCCTCTCACAGCCAGTGCTCCCAGTTAGGGCTGGGGACTGGGAGATGAGTTCTGGAATGTCAGGATACGGGGTGAGATCCTCTCACAGCCCGTGCTCCCAGTTAGGGCTGGGGACTGGGAGATGGTGACTGGAATGTCAGGATACGGGGTGAGATCCCAGGGTTTGTCAGGACTGGGGAATGGGATGAACTAAACCGGGGGTGTTAATGAGCCAAGCCCAGCACGCTCAGCTCTCATTAACAGCTTCTCAGAAATGACCTTTCCTCACCACTCACAAGTTTTTCCAGGAATGTGTCAAGGTCAAAGCTCTAGAACATGGGGATCACTCTCCTTCCTAGAAATATCTACATGGGCAATTCCCATGTAGAAGTTTTAACTTGCACATACTCACTTTTTAATTCATCTCAGCTGCACCATGGCTTTCTAGATAAGATTTTTCTCTTTGCTTGACACTCAGTGTTTCTTTCAAGAAGAACGGATTGTATAAAATAATTCTGGGGAATCAAGAAAAAAAGGAGGGAAATGTCACAATTGCTTTCAAAAAATAATTTCTAGAGACTGAGGCACTTAGTTAAATATTACCAAAAAGATTAAATTGGTAGTTTTCATTCAGAGTTATATTCTTTCAGAAATCCTGATTACAGAGTTTGGCAAGAAACAGAAAAGGTGTTTTGTTTTTTTTTAATAGGATCATGGAATTCCAGAGTGGTTTGGGTTAGAAGGGACATCAAAGACCATGGCAGGGACACCTTCCACTGTCCCAGGCTGCTCCAAGCCCTGTCCAGCCTGGCCCTGGACACTTCCAGGGATCCAGGGGCAGCCACAGCTGCTCTGGGCACCCTGTGCCAGGGCCTGCCCACTTTCCCAGCCAGGAATTCAATGCCAATTTTCCATCTGTCCCTGCCCTCTGGCAGTGGGAAGCCATTCCCTGTGTCCCATAGAACAATACTTTTGTCAGGCACATCTCCCCACCTGCTCTCCTGCTTTCCCTGCCCTCCCATTTACATTTTCTCAGCACAAAATGGGCTGCACTTGGAATTTATTCTGCCTCAAGAAGCCACTAATCCTCCCTGCAACACCAGCAGTGCCATTTGCAATGAGTTTAATTCCATGATTTCATTAACATGCAGTGATTTTCCAAAGAACAGGAGTGGGATTCAGGCCTGCCAATGTGCCTCTCAGATAATTCCTTCTGCATTGTTTGCTTTCAGCACCGTGCTGGGATTAATTCCTAGCCCAGGGCATTGCCTCATAGTGCTGCTTCCCAGGACACACAGCCCAGGGAAGCTGGAACATCCCCAACTGCTGCTGGACACGCTTCAGAATCCTCCCTGGGAACGACAGAGATTGATAGAACATTAATTCCATCCTTCTTTTGTGTTGGCAGGGCAATTGCACATTTATGCCAGGCAGGTATTTGATATCTAAACTCAGAGTCTATTTTCCTCCTTTGCCTTGCTGGGAAAAAAAAGGGTTAAAAAATGATTTGGTTTGTGCTGCCTATGATCCCTTAAAACATGATCTGGAAGCTTTGTCACCCTGAGCTGATTTATCCTTCTCCCTCACTGAGCTGACCCTGCTGCACATCACTCCCCTGGGATGGCCCAGGATGAGCAGAGAGGAGCCAGCTAAACCCAGCTTTATTCTGGGTGAATCTTGAAGCTGGTTCATTTCCCTGGACTGGCTGCATGAATCCTCAGGAAAATCAGGGAATTGAAGGATAGGAAACTTCCTGAGGGATCCATGTGTTCTTGGAGTCTCATTGGCATCAAGGACAGAAAATTCCAGATTTTGCCTCAGCAATGAGATCAAGAACTCTTATCCTGATGGATTTTGATGCTGCTTTTTGAAGCCTAAGTTATCACCTAGAGACCCTGAGAAAATAATAAATATAAGATCCAAATCTGCTCCTCAATATTGACATGGCATCAAGGCTAGAAAGATTTCTTTGTTTGCCTGAGGTGTGTAGGGCTTTTTGCTCAGTAATTTAGTAGGGATTCCTGAGGATGGGAAGTGGTACAGCAGTCACCATGATTGTGTCCTGCTTGTGCAGCTCCTTAAAGAAAAATCTGGAAATTTATTTCTTTTTTCCCAGGTACTAATAAACTACAAAAGCCACAGCTCCAGGATTTTCCAGACTCTGGAAATCCTGGAGATGAGCAGGGAAGACACCATTATTAGGCATCTAATTTCCATTCACTTCCTTTTTTGAATCTGTTGTAACTTTAAAAGAACCCAAATTTTCTCCCTCTGAAGGTAATGCCATGAGATTCTTAACTGAGCTATGGCCAAACAGTTTTTGTACCAACAAAAGGTACCTTATGGCTGTGGAACTTCCTCCAGCTTAATCAGAATATTTCCTGCTGTAGATGAGTCCTAATCATGATTTTCTTTTCATGTTTCCAGTTCGGCTTCCTGGGCTCATCCAGGAAAAACTCATTGAGTTTCTCAGACTCCTGAAGAGCAAATTCGGAATCAGTGCAGGCAGCTCAGGGAGTTGTAAAGCTTTTTGTACTCCATGCTGTATTTTACTCCTTGATTTTCCTCTTTAGCTAAACTCCTCAGAGTTATGAAATCCACACGTTCCCCTTTACTCTGCTTCACACGTGGTTAACACCAGAAATCCACTAAGACATCAACTCCAAGTCAACCCCATTTCCAAGTCAAGGAACTTGGCCCAGGTCAGCACCTCCAATAAATTCCCTTTACCAAACAAGCACAAACACATTGCTCAGCTCAAATCCCAAAGCTGCCCGTGTAACCAGGCTGACGTTGCTCGTTCCCTGGGAAATAAAGCTCCTTCAGATCCCAACATGACCCTGGTCACTGGAGAACAGCCCACCACTCTGACATTTCAATCTGTGAAAATCTGTGGGACTTAGGTCATACCAGAACCACCTCCTCCTCCCTGGCTACTCCAGCAAACCTCTCCCTTTTACTCATTAGTAACCAACTTTGTGTTTATAAAGCAATAGTAAACATTGTTAGCCATTGTCAAGGCAGAAAATAATAACAATAATAATAATATTAATAAACCCTCAAAGGCAGGGTCAGAGTTTCATCTACTTATCTGAAAAAACAGATAAGGACTTTTGAAGCTGCCTTAACAATCATAAGATGGGTAAAACTCCCAGTGAATGAGGTGATCACTATCCAAGCAGGGGGCAATCCAAAATTCCCTTTGTGGAGGCAGTGAAAACAAAAATTCTGAAACCCTTAATCTGGCTGCTCCAGCACAGAGCTCCTCGAGTGTGCTCACAGACCCAACCAATTCCACCACAGAGCTTTGCCGTTATCCAGCTCTGTCTGTTTTTTCTCCAAAAATAGAGCCCACATCTGCTAAGTGACAAAGTCAGCGTTTACGCTTTCCCCAGCTATTTGGCATATTTTGAATTTTTGAGGATTAATTTCTTGAACACTCAGCGCTGCTTGACTGCAACCCATGCAAAATCCTTTGGCCAATGAGTACAAGTCTGTTTGCAATTTTGAGGGGAATTCTAAAAGATCCCTCAGCTTAGTTTGAAAGGAAGCCTGAAAGTAATATACTTCATTTTTCTCCTTAGTCTAGGATATGGACTCTTTCCTTTAGTTATCTGTATGAAATCATGGGATGGTTTGGATTGGAAG
Source organism: Pogonocichla stellata (assembly GCA_026546895.1). Lineage (NCBI taxonomy): Eukaryota > Metazoa > Chordata > Aves > Passeriformes > Muscicapidae > Pogonocichla > Pogonocichla stellata. The sequence continues at coordinate 36,373,281 of JAOTQZ010000359.1, read as the reverse complement.
GGACTTAAAGATCCCAATCCACCCCCTGCCATGGGCATGGATACTTCCCACTGTCCCAGGCTGCCCCAAGCCCT
>JAOTQZ010000359.1:36362146-36373107 GCA_026546895.1 Pogonocichla stellata | reverse complement strand
TCCTGGCTGGTTTCCGGCTGGTTCCTGGGCGGGTCCCGGCTGGTTCCCGGGCTGTTCCTGGCTGGTTCCCGGCTGGTTTCCGGCTGGTTCCTGGCTGGTTCCTGGCTGGTTCCCGGCTGGTTCTTGGCTGGTTCCCAGCTGGTTCCTGGCTGGTTCCCGGCTGGTTCCTGGCTGGTTCCTGGCTGGTTCCCGGCTGGTTCCTGGCTGGTTCCTGGGCGGTTCCCGGCTGGTTCTTGGCTGGTTCCCAGCTGGTTCCCAGCTGGTTCCTGGCTGGTTCCCGGGCGGTTCCTGGGCTGTTCCCAGGTGTTTCCCAGGCGGTTCCAGGCTCCCCTGTGCTGCCAGGCTCTGCAGCAGGGCCATGCCGGCGCAGTGGCTCCTGCGGGATGCTGGTCGCTAAGCAACTGGCAGAGGTGGAGCTTCCCGGGTACTGCTCCCAGCACATCCCTGCCTGCATCCCTGCCTGAGCCCTGCTGCCTGCTCCTGCATCCCCACATCCTCCCAGGCAGCTCCGTGGGAGCTCCTGCTGCCCACACCACCCTGTCCTGGGGCAGGAGAGCACCCCAGGGTGTCCCTGGGCATCACTGAACCCTGATTTGGGGTTTCTCTGCCCAAGATAACCCAGACCTTCTCTGGGGAAGGATGATGTCTTGAAGCTCTGTTGACCCTTTTGCTTGGGATTCCTCAGCACTGCTCCCCTGCCTGGCTCTGGGAATCAGGGCCAAAACAGGGGAGCCCCAAGGCTCCTGCACCCTGAGAATGCCTGCAGCCCCCTGGCTGGGCTGGGGACTGGGTGTGGAGGTGGGCTGGCTGTGAAATGCTGCAGGAGCAGCTTTCCCTTCTGGGACAGTTGTACCCAGGGAGCCTGGGTGCCTTGGGTCCTCCTTAGGCTGTGGCTGTTTTGTGACAGGGACACTCAGACTGGCACAGGAGGACTGGATGTCCCTCAGGGTGACCCCAACCCTGCCTGGGGATGTTGTGGCCTTGGCTCCTGTTTCTTTGTGCCTTTCCCAAGGCTGGTAATGCACTGGGAGGGTGTTTGGCTCAGGTGACATCCCATCCAGATGGGAAGAAGCCTTCCCTGTCTGCCTGGAGGATGGGGAGGATGTTCTGGGGGTGGCTTTAGCCCTTCAGTGCCTCCCCAGGGCTGGTTTATCGCGTGCTATGGCACTGGAGGATGTTGTGTGCTTGCTGAGTGTTGAGCACCTGCTTTCTCCCCAGCCTTCTCCTGTCCAGTCAGTGCTCCTTGCTGGACTTTGCTGCAAGAGCTGAAGGCCCCAGCTGTGCCATGGGATCATGAATTTCCCCTCTCTCCACTCCTGGTGCATTCCCAACTCTGCTGACTGTGCAAGCCATGCCTTTTGAAAGGTTGGTATTTCCCTGGAAGAGGCACATTCCTGGCTTTATGGGGCCGCCTGGAGTGATGGAGAGGACAAGCTGGGCAGCCTTTGGCTGTGCAGGAAGCCCAAGTGGGCTTCCAGACCCCTGGGCTCTTCCCTGGAGTAGTGGGCAGGGATCAGGCAGTGGGGTGGGGTGGCTGTGCAGGCACAGGGAATGCCTGGTTTGCTGAGGATCCTGCCACAAGGATCTGTCCTTGATGCACCCACTGCTCCCAAGTGCCACACTCATGGGATCCTGTGCTCTGGGCTGAGTTTTGGGGTCCCTGTGAGCCTGCAGGCTGATGTGGCTGTGCTGGCAGGAAGGTGCTATGTGACAGCTGTCCCCAGTCAGGGAGGGGACTGGTGAGCAGCAGGAATGGCTCTGGGAGCCGAGCCTCTGCCTGGCAGCAGAGGATTTTTCAGCACTGGTGACAGAGAGAAACTTCTGCTTGTGCTGCTGAGTGGCTGTCCTGGGGAGAGAGTGAGGGAACTGGGCTGGAGTTGGAGAGCTCTGGAAGAGCATCACCCCCATGTCACCTCCACGGGCTGTGGGACTGTGCAGCTGCTGGGCAGGTGCAGCCAAGGCCCTGGCGTGGCTGAGGGTGTCAATAGGGCTTGGATTTTGGAGGTGGGAAGGGCCCGTGGATAGCAAGGAGAGCAGGAAAGTCCCCAGAGCACTGAGCAGGCAGGATGTGCATGCCCCGAGGATGGTGCTGTGACACCAGGGCTCAGTGGTGACACAGGATGGCTGTGCTGCTGCTGCTGGCCCCATCCTGCTCTCTGGGAGGGAAACCAGAGGGGCCTGGGGGCTGCAGAGTCTGCTGGCTCTTCCCTCTCCCTGCTCCGTGGTGTCTGGGCTGTGCTTCCATCTGGAGAGGGTCTGACCCACGGCTCTCCCGCCTGCCAGCTGGGACATCTTCATTTGAGCCTTAATGGGACTGTGGAAGGTGTTTCTTGGCTTCTGAGGGGACACAGCCACTCATTCCTGCACTTATTTACTCAGCTGGGAGGTGTCACTCAAAAGGGTAGGAGTGAAACTTTGTTTAAAGTGGCCCCAAATTTCCCATGTCTGGCAAAAGGGCCACGTCCTGCCGTGGGAGGGGGAGCAGGGAGACACTGCCTTTGCATCCTGGTAGGCTCAGAGGAGGAGGAGGTGCCTCAGCCCCTCCCCTGGGATGCAGCAGAGGTCGTGCTCCTCTTCCCTGGTTTTTTCTGGTGCCAGAAGGGTTGAGGCCAGGGCTGGGAGGAGGGTTTGGTCTCTCAGGATGGGCTCAGCACTGGCAGCTGTCGTGGTGAGCTGCCATCACTGCCTGACTTCAGCCTGACTCCTTGTCAATTTAGTGGTTTCTTTCCCCCTCCCCAACTTTCTCATGATTCAGTTTTGACCTGTGGCCTCGGGAGCCGCAGGGATGCTGATATTGTCTTGCAGGGTGTAGTTGTGCAGAATAAGCTCAGGCTGCTCTGTTAACTCCAGCTCAGGGGCTGGCAGTGTGGGCAGGAGGTCCCTGCCCGTGCCCTGCAGGCCGTGGTGCCAGGGGAGGATGGAGCTGTGCAGGGGAGCCCTTTGCTGCAGGGTCAGATGTCTCCACGCTGCCTGGCTCAGGCCTGATGAGCGAGCAGCTGTCTGGGCTCCTGGCAGCTGCTGACATCATGTAAATCCATTATTGCCCAAACACACATTCAACACGTGTCAGTGGAGGCTGGGCTGGCTGCAGGGAGGTGGGAGAGCCCCACACCACGGGCTCCTTTCGGCTGCTGGATCCCGAGGCTTGTGGAGGAGTCGCACAGGATCACTGCCCTCACATGAGTGTGTTCCCATGAGATCATCCCACCCTTACTACCTTTGCTCTCCTATTTTCCCCACTTGACCCAATTCTTCACTTGGCAGCTGCAGCCTGGCTGTCACACTCCGTGGTGATGACGAGCCACTGGCTGCTCTGGCTGCTTCAGTGGTGCCTCAGCCTGGGCTTGGCTCCTTTTCCCTGCCTCAGCATCCCTGGGGAACTCCAGGTCAGCTCAGCAGAGCTGAACACACCAGCCCCACCCTGAGCTTGCCAGGCTGGCTGGGGCAGCACAGCACCCACCTGTCTGGACAAAGGTGTCTGAAGTTGCCAGAAAAGCCCCACAGGGCCTGTCCCCAGGAAGGGACCAGTCCAGCCAGCCTGGAGGAGCCAATCCTGCCTCCCTGGCCAGGCAGGCTCTGGGCTGGACCTGTCATCTGTGACAGAGGGACAGCAGTGGATGTGTCCCAGCAGGTTCACTGGGAGCAGCCTCCTGTGGTCAGCCCATGGTGATTTCCTCCACCAGCTGGTTCTCAGCTCTTGGCTCTTCCCTTCCTGAACTGCAGAATCATTCAGTTTGGAAAAGACCTCCATGATCACAGACTCCAACCTGTGACTGATCACCACCTTGTCAACTAAACTGTAGCACTGTCAGTCATGTCTTGGCCACCTTTAGGGAGGGGGACTCCACCTGGGCAGCCCCTTCCAATCCCTGGCAACCCTTTCAGTGAAGAAATCTTCCGAAATATCCAATCTAAAACTCTGCTGGTGCAACTTGAGGCCATTTCCTCTCCTCCTGTCCCTGTTCCCTGGAGCAGAGCCTGATCCCCACCTGGCTGTCCCCTCCTGTCAGGGAGTTGTGCAGACCCACAGGGTCCCTTCTGATCCTCCTCTTCTCCAGGCTGAGCCCTTTTCACAGCTCCCTCAGCCTCTCCTGGTGCTCCAGACCCTTCCCCAGCTCCATTCCCATCCCTAAACACACTCCAGCCCTTCCAGGCCTCTTTTGTGAGGGCCCAGAACTGGACACAGCCCTGGAGATGAGGAGCTGGTGCTTCCTGGTGCTATGGTGCCATGGGCTGGGACAGCTGGGGTCAGGTTGGCAGGACAAGGTGACAGAGCTCCCCTGGGCTGGTGTGGAACCTGCTCACAGGCTGGGGGCCAAGGCATCTGAGGTGAAGAGGAAATGCTGGTGCTGCCCTTGGTGTTGCCAGTGCCATGTTTTTGAGCTCAGAACCATCCTGCTGTGCTCTCCTGCTCTGACATCCTTCCAAACTCCTGGCCAAGGGTTGGGAGGGAGCAGCACTGGGGCAGTGTGGCCTTGACCCTGCACAGCTGTGGGGACAGGGATGGATGTGTGGGGTGAGCAGTGGAGGGACGATCCCACAGGCACCTCGTGGCTGCAGGGAGGGGGGATGAGGTGGGTGGTGGTGGCAGGGGAAGAGCAAAGCCTCTCCCAGCACCCCAGTGTCCCTCTGTCCTGCAGGAATTGAGGTGGCAGGGGAGGAGCAAAGCCTCTCTCAGCACCCCAGTGTCCCTCTGTCCTGCAGGAATTGAGGTTCCCATGGGATGTGCTGCAAGGCCAGCAGGGAACTGCTTTACTGTAAATGGGAAACACCAGGAGAGACTGATTGTCTGGGAAAAGGCTTGGAGGCTAAACACCCATCTGTGTGACTAACCTGAGAAGCCCTGAGGGCACAGCTGGACCTGAGGAGGGAACACAGAGAGGGGGATTGAGAGAAGTGTTGGGGATGAGGGGTCAGAGAAAGTTTTGCACCAGAGGGCAAATTTCGGTGCTGTGATCACAAAGCTGTGATCGGTGCTGTGCCAGCTAACAGGGACCTGCAGGAGCCAGGCAGGGGGAAGAAATGAACCCCAGGGTGCATCCAGCTGCAGGCAGCAGAGCCTGTTCCCTTGGGGAGCAGCCAAGATCCCACAGGCAGGAGGAAGAACCGAATGTGGGGCTGAGCCCTGTGACCTGCCAGGGCTGTTGGCACTGAGCTGTCACTGCCCCTGGAGCTCTGCAGGGCTGGTCCAGGGAGGGCACAGAGCCTGGGGCAGGGAGGAGCTGCTGAACTTCAGTAAGTGGAAAGGCAGAAGGAGCTTTGCCCTTCAAGACAGGGACAACAGCATCCCAGATCTGGAGGGAGGTTTGCTGAGATGAAGAATAACTCTCTGAGCTGAGGAGGATAAAGCCCTGGCACAGGTGGTGGTGCAGGAGAGGAGTTTTGGAATCCCAGACTGGTTTGGGTTGGAAGGGACCATAAAGCTCATCCTGTCCCATCCCCTGCCATGGGCAGGGACACCTTCTACTGTCCCAGGCTGCTCCAAGCCCTGTCCAACCTGGCCTGGGACACTTCCAGGGATCCAGGGGCAGCCACAGATTCTCTGGGAATTTCATCCCAGCCAGGAATTCCTTCCCAATATCCCAATACTCTCTGGCAATGAGAAGCCATTCCCTGTGTCCTGTCCCTCTACCCCTTGTCCCCAGTCCCTCTCCAGCCTTTCTCCCTCCCTTGGATGAGAACCCAGAGCTTTCTCTTCCTCAAAATGATCAGCACTGAAATCAAAGTGGGTTTATTTCCCCCAGAAACCTCTTCAGAGGTCACATTTTGGTGACAAGCTGACACTTGGTTCTCCAGAATTCTTCTATACATTAATTAATAAGATGCATCTCCACCTATATATAATTAATAAGATGCATCTCCATCCGCAAGGGTTCTTTCTGTCTGTGATGCTTTTTGCTTTTTTTCTTTCCTTCTTCTGTGTCTCTCATCCTAACAGAGGAGATTTTATTCATAAATCATCCAATCAGCTAAAAACACGACTCTAAAACATTCTTCCTACACCTATCAGAGCTCAATTCTAAGGTACTAAAGCAGTGTCAGTCCTTACACATAATTTACACATAGTTCTGTCTATTCACATAAATGGTTCTGTCTGTTTTATCTAGAAATGCAAGCAATGTTCTGCTAAATTTCCATTATGTCTGGAATTAAGTTACTAAACTTTAAGCTTTTTACTCTCTTATGGCACTTAAGGTGTATTCCTACTTACTTAAAACTACTTCATATCTGCGTGGCTTAATATATTTTAATTTCTCTACAGGTTTTAATTCAATCCCTGCATTCTTTTCTCTCTCTGAGGGATTCAGGCTTTTATTTTATACACTCTTAACACAATAGGAAACCACATACCTTAAAATACAAAAAGTTATCTCAGAGAATTACAAGCAAATAACTACACAAACAAATTCAGCAGAGTGCGCTGAGTTTGTGCAAGTTTGTGTAAATTTGATTTCACAGACGGGGCCAGGCGAGACAGGCGAGCAGTGGCTCCACCGTGAGGCGATAGCTTTTTCCCACAGAAAAGAAACCATATTTATTATAATACAACACGTAATCCCAGAGAATTACAAACAAATAATAAACACATACAAATTCAGCAGAGTGCGCTAAGTTTGTGTAAGTTTGTGTCAGTTTGATTTCACAGACCGGGCCAGGCGAGACAGGCGAGCAGTGGCTCCACCGTGAGGCGATGGCTTTCTCCCACAGAAAAGAAACCATATTCCTTATAATACAACACGTAATCACATAGAATTACGAGTAAATACTAAATACACACACATTCAGCAGAGTGCGCTAAGTTTGTGTAAGTTTGATTTCATCAGGGACGGGCGAGCAGCGGCTCCGCAGTGAGGCCATGGCCGCCCTCAGCGCCGCCCTGAGGGCGCTGCTCCAGCGCCCCTTTCCCCTCCCTTCGCTCGCCGCCTCTCGCCGAGATTTCCCCGTTTTCTCCACGTTTGTAGCCCCTGAGCATCAGCAGGGCTGGGCTGAGGGCCGGCACCTCCTCCCCCACACCGCACGGACACGGCGAGATGGACGCGGATCCCCCGGCGGGTCCCGCCGCGGCTGCCCGGCTGTGTGAGGGGCTGGCCGGGCTGCGGCCCCTCCCTCCGCCCGGTCCGGGAAGCGAAAGCGAAAGGCGGCACCGGGAGGGCTCGGGAGGTGCCTGAGGAGCCGCCGGGAGCTGCTGCCCCCCGGGTTATTCCCCCATCCCCAGCCCATCCCCGGCCGTGTCCATCGGGAGGTGAGCGCTGAGGGAGCCCCTCGGGTCCCCCATGGCGGAGGAGTCGAGGGTAAACCAAGAGAAGCCATTGATCATTTATGCTTTCACTTTCTTTTTTAATTTTTTTTTCTTTCCCAGGAAACTGTACAGAAGTTTCTGAATTTTGGCTGCTCGATCCAAACCGAAAGCAGGATCCATAAGCTCAGTTTCAAGCCTCTGAGCGAACGGTGTCGGCTCAGAATCAAGGTGAGGGTTCCCAGGTGAAAGGGTCAGAACTGCTCCGATGGGTCGGGAATTTGGGCTGCTCCTGCTGGGATCTCGTGGTCAGACAGTGTCTGACCTGTGGAGAATCCAACCTAAATCTTCCAGGATCAAACCTTGCCCTGGCAGCCAAAGATTGGCTTGGGAGCCTCTGCACCTTGGCATCTCCTCCTGGTCAGTGGCCTGGGAACTTCCCCAAATTCCTTTTTATCTGTGTCCACAAAGTGTTGTGGCAACGATTCCAAATTTTAAATTATCTGTTGTGCGAAAGTGTTTCTACTTGTGTTAAGCAGGTTTTGTATGATCCCAGCGTGGTTTGGGTTGGAAGGGTTAAATCTCATCCCAATCCACCCCTGCCATGGCAGGGACACCTCCCACCATCCCAGGTTATTCCAGCCTGGCCTTGGACACTTCCAGGGATCCAGGGACAGCCACAGCTGCTCTGGGAATTCCAGCCCAGCCAGGAATTCCTTCCCAAATTCCCACCTCAATCTCCTCTTTCCCAGTGGGACGCCATTCCCTGTGTCCTGTCCCTCCATCCCTTATCCCAAATCCCTCTCCAGCTGTTCTGGAGCCCCTTCAGGCCCTGGAAGGGGCTCTGAGCTCTCCTTTTCTCCAGGTTCTCAAGCACAGAACATAGAGGCTGTTCCCATGTGTGTAACAGCACAAAAGTAGCATAAAGATAAATACAGAACTGCCAGAACAGCAAAAATGACTTGTGCATTTCAGAATTCCTCACATCTGTCTCTGCCATTTATTTCCTAGTAAGGAAGAAGGCTTCAGATACCCAATATCTGTCACTTTTGCCTTTTATGTTGAAAAGTTCTTTCAGCTCAGCACAGCTTTTTGTATTCCTGATATTCTCTGGCATAAGAAATCCCCAAACAATACACACAGTGTTGTCATTTTTTTTCCCATTCCCTCAGGTTTCCATGGATGCTGCAAGTCCCCCATTATCTCTGCAAGACAATGGCTTTGTAAGTATTGCAAAAGTTTTACTCCTCTGCCTGGGAGTAAAATTTGTATTTGACTTTTGTAGTTCTGACTGAAGGTTTGTGCTACCACTGTTCTGCTTGTCTCACCTTCTTGAACCCTTTAACTTGGGACATTCCTCATTTCCACCTCCTGTTTCCATAGGGAGAATCCCATCCCCAGGATTATACAATACTGATCCTCTCAGAACTATCTGTCCTGCCTCTCTTGCTCATCTGTTTGTGGAGGATTTTAGGGGAATTTCCCTGTTCCTGGGATTCAGCTCCAGCAGTTCACAAGTGGTTTGGATGGGACTTTCCCTGGCATTTCTTGTGTTTTCTTGGTTATTTTTTTCCTTCTTTCAGGATGGAAACTGTCATGTGAAACGATATTTTTTTTAGTAAAAAACAGGCATCCTTTTTCTTATTCTCTTCCAGCTGTTGGCACGTGCATCCTTTTTATTCCCTGTACTCAATCCCTGGAGTAAAGGAATATTTTTCTCATTTTGACTAAGACACAGATGGGTATTTCCCTGTTGCTTAATCTGAAACTTGAAAAAATACTTTCTATTTTATTATTTTTAGGAAATAGCCAGCATTTCCAAGAGAACTGACAAGATCATTTAATTCAGATCTTTTCCACGGATTATCTAATTTAGACCTTTTCCATGACTAAATTTCATGGTTCCCATTCAAGCTTTATGTAATCTTGAGTAAAACAGGAGGGAATATTTCAGCAGATCTCTTTGGATTTTTTTTTTCTGCAGAATACTGCAGCCATAGAAACAGAACAAAACAGAGATTTTCTCTCTCCTTGGGCTTTGTAGTTTTCCTGGCCTTGTGAACTTCTGCCTTGAGTTTCAATCTTGAAATGATTCTTTTATCACCTTCCTTGTTATTACCTTTTATTACCCAATCTCCCTGAGCTTGGAAGATCAAAATCCCATTTTCACTTTGATTTTTTTGTGTTGACACCTCCTGGAGAGAAAGCACAGGGTGAGTTTGAGGGCCTTAGTTCTCTGTGGAAGAACATGGAGACAACTTGATTTATTATTTAGCTAAATATTAACCTATGGATTTTAGCAGTTGGATAATCAGAAAATAATAACAGCGGGCCAGTAATTCACATTTTTGTGGACTTTTGTCCTGTCCAGCCATTAAAATAATTCAATTATTTGACCTAAGTGAATGATGTTTTAAATTTTTTGTTTAAACTTTTTAATTTTTAATTTTTTTAAATTGTTAGGAGTGTCTTAGTTTTTGCCCAACAGAGGAGAAAAGTAATGTGTTCCTCTTCTTTTTACAGAGTATAGTACCCACTGATCCACTTGGGACATCCAAGGAAGAGATGGAAAAACTCAAGGAAGAGCTGAAGATGTGGAAGGCAAGTTCTGTAAAGCAAGTGGAATCATGGAAATTTGCTAAAAGAGAAAGATTAGAAAGATTAAAATCACATTCCCCACATTTATAACATCTTTAATTTGTTCTGTCCTTCAGTGCTTTGTGCTTGTGTTGATCCCACTCTTGTAAGTTTAATATTTACCCAAAGTGTTAAAAATAAATACAAAGGGCTGACTGAAGGTTTTGTTTGTCCCTGTAGAAATAAACCTTTAAAAAATTGAAAATATTTTTCTTTTTGCTGTCCAGAAAAGAGTTGAAGAGGCTAACAATGTAAAGAGTGACCGTCTTCTCTCCAAATCAATTGCTGATGAAGAGTGTGACAGAGCAGAGAAGCAGCTGGCAGAGCTGAAGGAGCAAGAGAAGCAGCATGAGGACAGAATGGTCAGCTTTGAGGTATGGAGAAGGCTCTGGTGTTTGGAGGGTTGGTGCTTTAGGAAAATGGGAGGAATATTCCCAGTTTCAGTGGCTTTACCACTGTGCAGGCTGGACTGGTCCAATGTTCCACAGATTTTTTGCTGCTTTAGTTTTTCACTGGCAGGCAAATAGTGCAATAAATGGAATTTATTTTGGGATGAAACCTGATAAAACCAATCTTCCTCTTGCAAGATTCTCCCCTACAGATGAGTTTCAGGTCTGGGAGAAGTGGATAAAGCTCAGTGGGATGATTCCTCTGCTTTGCCAACTCCCTGTTCTATGGGAGGTCACAGCACCCAAAGGATCAGCATTTCTTAGGTACCAGTGAGCTGGGCAAGATCCAGGCCCTGATTGAAGAGGGTTTTTCCTTCTAGAACTGCTTGGTTCCAGAGCCCCTTGGTTCATTCCCCCAGTATTCCATGTGCAGTAACAGCTCAAGGTTCCACAGGCTGCCAGGGAGGTGCTTTCCGTGAGCCTTGGCAAATCACTGATGACAGATTATGGCTTCAAGCTTCTCCTGGTTCGAAGGACAGGTGTCTGCCAACAAAGGCAGAAGCTTCTCTTTGAAATGGAGAATATAAACCCCCTCCCTCCAAATTATTATTATAATTTTGAAATTAAGGGGCTCTCAGGCAAAGATGTGGGAATTAGGAATAACAGTTCTTTACTAGGAAAATTAAAATAGAAATGCA
>JAOTQZ010000359.1:36241200-36252044 GCA_026546895.1 Pogonocichla stellata | reverse complement strand
TTTTTTTTTTTTTTTTTTTTTTTCCCCATCTTCTATCGTGGCCGGCCGGGAGGGACTTAAGGGGAGATCAATGAAGGAAAGAAGAGCGAGCCAGAAGTTATCGAGCAAGGCTGTGATGGATCCCAACCAGAACGTGAAGTGCAAGATCGTGGTGGTGGGGGACAGCCAGTGCGGGAAGACGGCGCTGCTCCACGTCTTTGCCAAGGATTGCTTCCCTGAGGTGAGCGGGACGGGGCCGGGATCGACACCGGGATCGGCACCGGGGCCGGGATCGGCAAGGGGAGCGGCCGGAGATTAGCACCGGGAGCGGGTCTGGATCAGCACCAGGAGCGGGCCGGGGCCGGGATCAGTGAGGGGAGCGGGCGGGGATCGGCACCGGGATCCGGCTGGGGATCGGTACCGGGGTCCGGGCGGGGATCGGCATTGGGGCCGGGATCAGCCCCGGGGTGCGGGCAGGATCAGCACCGGGCTCCGGCTGGGGATCAGCATTGGGGCCGGGATCAGCACCGGGGTCCGGGCAGGATCAGCACCGGGGTCCGGCTGGGGATCGGTACCGGGGTCCGGGCGGGGATCGGCATTGGGGCCGGGATCAGCACCGGCGTCCGGCTGGGGATCAGCATTGGGGCCGGGATCAGCCCCGGGGTGCGGGCAGGATCAGCACCGGGCTCCGGCTGGGGGTCAGCACCGGGCTCCGGCTGGGGGTCAGCATTGGGGCCGGGATCAGCACCGGGGTCCGGGCAGGATCAGCACCGGGATCCGGGCAGGATCAGCACCGGGGTCCGGCTGGGGATCGGTACCGGGAGCGGGCGGGGATCGGCACCGGGGTCCGGCCGGGGTCAGACCGGGGCGGCGGCGCTGGTCGCGGCTTTGACCGTGCCCTGTCTCCCTCCCGGCAGAGCTACGTCCCCACCGTGTTCGAGAACTACACGGCCAGCTTCGAGATCGACACGCAGCGCATCGAGCTCAGCCTCTGGGACACCTCGGGTGAGCGCTCCCCGGCGATCCGGGTGGGATTCTTGGGCAAAAATCTCGGCTGTGCTGGCAGGATCTCCTTGTGTGAGGGTGTGGGCAAGGTTTGTCAGCATTGCAGGGGGATGTGTGCTCACCTGCCTGGCTGGAAGGAGATTTTTGGGGAGCTCCTTCGGCTCCTCTGCTGCCTGCGAACCCCGCTCTGCCTTGTGTGCTAATGGTGAATTATTTCTGCTCTCTCTGGAGCTCCTTGGTTTTTTACAAAGCCTAGCACTTTTCATTTTAGAGAGTCTTTAAAGCCAGGAACGGCTTTTAGGGAAAACCTTTAGAATTTCTGATTTTCTGGGATGCAGAGGGAAGCATCCTTTCCTCCATCAGGGCTTTTCGTTCTCTGTTTTACTTGGAAGAAACCGGCTGAGATGCCTCAGAGGTTGAGGGCTTTGGTGTTTGGCTGGCTCCGCTCACATGTTGAGACAGGAGCTCCTCTAGATCCGCCTGTCGTTGATAATTTGGATAATTGGGCTGCACTTACAGCCAGGGGGGTGAAGGAGCACCCCAAAATTGCTGCCTCAGTGCTGGAGAGGAGCGTGGGGAGCCGGAGTGGCTCTGAATGAGGATGTCCAGGGGGGAAGGACACCAGGAGCCATTACCAGAGGTGTGGATCAACATCATCTGCAGAGCTGATTGGGAAAAAAAAAAAAAATCCTGGAGGAACTTGGCAGAACACACAATCCCTCCCTCTCTCTTTAATGCTGAATTTGGACCCGGCAGTTTCTCCTCAGTGTGACAGCAGTGCTTTTACCAGGAATGAAAATGTTAATCCCTGTTTAAAAGAGGAGTTTAGGCGGCGGGTTGGCTTCCCTCTTGCTGTTGAGGAAATTATTCCAAATTCTTGCAACACGATTGCTGGGAAAAGGCAGCTCTGCCCACAACCAGTATCAGCTTTGCTCTGAGCTGATTTTTTTTTTTCTTCATCTTATGCCAAGTGAGACTTGCAGATTTCTGGAGTATGTCTGGTTGGAGCTTTCATGCTGATTACTAAGCTGGCTGGAATTATGGAGCAAGGGCTTATTAAAAATTAATAGTTATTTTGGAAAGTGTTATCTTTATTAACATACAGCACGCACGCAGGCTGGAGATGGGAAGGTTTGGAATCTGTTTGTCAAAGGCTGGAGACACCCATGGAATGAAATATTCCCTAGCACTTCAAAGCAGTGGAAGAAAAAACACCTGCCAGCCTTTTGTCCTCTGTCCTGGAACTCAGAGAAAATGTGGTTGAGTCAGAAGCTTGAGACCAAGTGGGTGATTTGTCTGACATCCCAAAAGTGAAGAGGAAATATTTGAAAGATCCAGTGCTTGGTTTTACAGAGTGATGCTGAGTGGATCCTCTGCCTGTGGGACTCTGGATGAGGAATTTGGGCTCACCCACTGCAAAAAACCAACCCTGCCCAAGCCCATTAACCCAGAACAAAATCACATCAGCAGATAAGAGACAGAAGATAAGGGAGTGTTTTAGCCTTATCTGAAAGTCTTGGTAATTTAATTTTTACAAGTCTTTGTCCTGGTCCTCTGCTGAGTTAGAAGAGATGTCTGAATGGCATTTTAAAGCAGGACTAAATCTAATTAACTTGAAAAGATGGCTGATCATTGCAGCACGGGGGAGGTGATGGCTGCAGTTTTTGTGGTGCTTGAATATCTCCTGGGAGGGGGGAAAAGATGCTGTTTAATTGAGTTTATTGCAGTATGCTGCAGATACTTCCAAGGTGACTCAATCAGCATTTTGTATTCATCCTTAACTCTTTTTTTAACTGGCAGCATTTAGCAGCCTTCCCAATTAGTCTCTTGAAATAAAATTGATAATTGGGTTTTGCAGTGAATCCTTTGGAAGGATGTTCTGCCACTTCCAACTCTTTTTTTTTTTCTCACTGGGAAAATCAGAAAAGCTGTGGTTAAAATAGTTGTGTGAGGGTGAGAACAGGCCCTGCTGCCACAGTTTTGGTTTGTAATTCTTTATGTACCAACAATAATAACAATGTGTTTTTACTGGAGAACTTTTAGCTGTCATGCAACTGATAGAAAAATTTTAAATTCATTGGGGAGTTGTTGTTGCATCTTGGATTTGCCCATAGGAATATGGGACAAGTAAGAGTGGAATGGAAGGGGAAGGTTCATTATTCAAATGTTTGCTGGTGCTGTCTAGTTCTGCAAGTCATTAGAAGGATTTAAATTAGCCACAGCATTAAGGAGAAGCACTTGCCAAGTTGAATTTCAATGGGGTTTGGGGCTAGCAGCCCTCTCTCAAAGCAGGAATGTCTGGTTGCAATCTCACTACACCATAAATTACTCTGCTCTGTGGTAACATGTGGCAGTCTTGAGCTGTTTGGGAGCTCTGTGCTTCTTGTGTGAGGTGAAATATTTAAAGTTTCTCCAGGTTAAAACTTCATCTTGCACTTTCAGGGCCACTGTGAAGCAAAAAAATCTGTATTAGTTGCCTTTATCTATCATCTAATCTCCATTTACCAAGTTGGTTTTTTTTTGGTTTTTTTTCTTTTTTTTTGCTCCTTTGATATTTATATTTCTTGCTAGGACAACAGCAGCTCTGGCTTAGAAATGCCATTAATTAGGTGTACATACTTGTGTCTCCCTAAAATGTGTTTTAGGGGCTTTCTTTATTGCTTGAACTGTGGCTACTCCAATAAAATAATTCTCAACAGGGCCAGAAATACTTACAACTGCTGGGGATTAGCAAGTAATTAAATCCAGAAGGGCCTTGGAGCTGGGAGTCACGTTAGTTTTGCTGGGATTTTTTGACTGTGTACAAAGTACTCAGTGTCCATATAGAAACAGAAATTAATTGGAAAGTTTGGTGCTGAAACCTTTCAGGTGAAAGCTGAAACTTGGAGGAATTAAAGTTGCTAATTCCCCAAATTCCCTGGCAGTAAGGGTTGCAAAGGAAAAAAATCCAGTTGCTGCCTTTGCCTCCCAGTTTTCTTGCAGCTTGGCTGTTGAATTTTGGGATTTTCTGTTTTTAATTGCCCATTTTAGCATTTCTCATTGCTTTTACAAGGGGATTAATTACAATTGATTCCTGGGATTGCCAAGTGGCCTCCCAAAATTTTCATTTGGAGGTGTGATCACACAGAAAACTGGGAATATTTTGATATCTCTTTGCTTGGAGGTAAGCTGCAAAAATGAGGTGAAAATGCACCTCAGCCACCCCAGGTTTTTTGGGGTTTATTTATTTCATTTTAAGGAGGAAAACCATCAGCACTGAGGGAGCTCCTTGGAGCAGCCAGTGTTTGCTGTTTTCTGTGATAATTGTTGAGCCCAAGGCTTTGGGAGTGAGAATGCTGCTGTTCATCTGTTGTTCTTTCACTTGACTGGGCTCCAAAAGGCTCCAAAGCCTAATTCCTGGTGGCTGCTTGCTGGTGTGGAAATAGCAAAGTCTTGCCTGTCACTGAGCCCTCCTGGCCTCAGGATGTGGAGCTTGAACCCCCCTGGTACCCTCAAGTAGTGCTAAACCACCCCAAAATTCAATATTCTTCCACTTCTAATGGTGTCATTCTGTTCTTTATTAAGATAGCAATATTTAAACCTAAAATTTAAACTTATCCCCTGTAGGCCAAACCCAACCATATTGCTGGGGAGGGGTTTTATTTCTCTCTAAAAGCTGAATTTCTCTTGGGCTCTGCATGAAACATAAGGTTTCAAAAGCAGATCGTCCTTAATGTTGCAAGTATTTTTGGCTGCAATTATTGAAGCTGCCAAACAAATGAAAAGTTTAAAATAAAAAAGGAGGGTTGCAGCTGGGATAAATGTCCAGCACAAAGGAAAATGAACTACAGCCTTATCAGCAGCTCCTTGATAAAACTACAAAACCACCCATGTTGTCCTTGCCAAAAATGTTTTATTTTGCAGGAACAGAATCCCAAACACAAATAGGCTTTTTTTTCCTTTCTTTTCTTTTTGTTCTTTTTTTTTCTCTCCCCACAAATACCATGGCTCCAGTTCCACATTCTCCTTCTGTTTTCGAGGGTTGGCACGGCTTCAAAATCTGCAAAAGGAACATGAGAAAGAGGGAGCAGCCTGGCTGGGCTGTGCTGGGGTTGTCTGTTCAGACTTGAGTGAGCCTCATTCCTGACATTCCTGCCTTCTGAGGGTTTCTCTGGGCAAAGGGATGGAAATGCCAGCTTGAATAGTGCACACTGAGGGCTGCAGCCCCTCTTTATTTGCACAGGGATAAAGGTTTGGTTATAAATGAGAGCAGGAAATTTCCCTTTGTGGGTCCTGCAGCTCCAGAGGAGTTCAAATGGGCTCTGCTTGTTCTGCCTAGAGAAAAACTGGGGAATATCCCTCCTAAACTTGCTGAAAGTGCTTTTATTCCAGCTCAGCAAATAAAAATTCAGAGAGGAGGGGGGAGAAAAAGCAAAGCAAAGCAAAGCAGCTCCAGCTGCTGGGGCTGGAGGTGAGGGCTGTGTGTGTACATAAATACATCTCCTGGACATATAAGGGCTCCCTGGAGCTGCTGAGTGAGCCCAGAGGTATTTGTGTGAGGAATGAGTTTCTGGGTGAGGCTTTGCTGAGACTCCTTCCTAGCCAGCAACCATGAAGGGTTCCCTGAGTCCTGCCCTGGCTTGCTGGAGCCCAGGGGGATGTGGCAGTGCTTTGGTGGCACCCAGGTGGCTCTTGGTGGCACTTGGTTGTTGTGTCCAGGAGAAATAAGGCAGCCCTGGGGCTGCAGGGTGAATAACCAGCCCTGGGGTGCAGGACAGGAGATGCTGGGGTGTAATTAGCAGTGGAAAATGCTTATTGATAGCTGCAGTCGGTGATTAACTCCAGGTCAGATTTGTTCCCAAGGTGTCATTTGTGCTGAGTTCAGCTGCACTGGGGTGTGAAGAGCCTTTGGTGACAGCTGCCTCTCTGTCACATTGGCATCATTCACAGAGATGAGCATTGGAATTAAATCCTTCTCCTCCACCAAATTACCTTCTGCTGCCTGCTTTGGTCCTGCTGCACTCCCCGTGTGCTGTTCCTCATTTCAGAAACAACATTCCTGGCATTCCCTTCTGCAACAGCCTGGGCTGTCTGTCAGGGAAAAACTTGAGGAATTCCTCTAATCCAGTTCATAATCAGAGGCCTTACTGCCAATTAGTTCTGGAGAGCTGGGAAATGGGTGGGATAATGAGCTGATAACCCCCAGACTCCTGGGAACTGGGTTCTCGTGCTGGGTGTTCCATGCTGTGCTTTAGGGTCTGCTGGATTTTAGGATTTTTCATGGAAAAAATACAGAAATAAGGATGTAGGATGAGTGAGAAAATAAATTTTAAGTTGCCCAGGCCCTTTCCCTGTTGAATTGGTTTAAATGCCCTTTTAAATGCATTAAGAAATGTATTTTTCTCAGGAAGCAAAGCTCAGCAGAGTTGAGGCCAAACCTCATGGTGGTTGAGTGGCTGCAACTTCTGAGAAAAAACAAAGATTTTTTTCCTTTTTTTTTTTTCCCAACCTGTTACCAGATTCACCAGATGATTAAAACAGGATTTTTAACTCTGGACAGGTTTTAACTTTTCGCATCATGACTGTTGTTAAGGAAACCAGAAAACCCCTTCACAGGCCTGCAAATAAAACAAGCACAAAGAGCAGCACTGTACCTACATCTGTTCCCCCAGATTACTAAATTAGCTTTGATCTTGTTGATAAAAATCTGGTTTATGGGCTAAACATAAACATTTATTGCAAGCTTTATTGGCTTACAGATTAATGAGGCTTTTTGTGACAGATAACTTGCGTGCCTGCCTACAGGATTGGGATTTTTCCCTGCTGGAAATCTGTTTCCTGCAACAAGTTCTTTAATTTGAAGCAAGAGTTTCTCCTAAACATTGCCAATGTGACAACTAAAGATGCTTTTTGCACTTGAAGCTGTTTGTTTTAAATTATCTGCTAGGCAAATCAAATCTGAGGGGTTTCAATCTGCTTCAGAAAAAGCCTTTTGGAGTTCAAGGATTTTGTTGGGTGATGCCTTAAACTTGGGCTGACCCCGTTTTCCCTCTCCTTGGGAGTGTTTGCTGGGTGATGGATCACTGGGGGCTTGTCACTGGGAGCCTCTCCATGGTTGCTGAGTGGCTGCAGGAAGAGGAAAAGGGCAATTAATGATGATTTTTGTTTGTTTTCCCTGCAGGCTCTCCTTATTACGACAACGTCCGCCCGCTCTCCTACCCGGACTCGGACGCTGTCCTGATCTGCTTTGACATCAGTCGGCCAGAAACCCTGGACAGTGTCCTAAAAAAGGCAAGTGTTTGAGCAAGCCCTGAGCACAGAGCTCTGCTGGAGCAGCTCATCTTGGAATCCCTGCAGTGGTGCTGTTCCTGCACTGGAAACTTCCACTTTGTTTCTTCTAATGGAGCGATGACAGGAGGGTGCTTTGGTTTGAGGTCATTTGTTTGGAAGGGCTGGATGTTAATTGAAAACAAAATCTCACTAATGGACACTTGGAGCTGAAGGAAATTCTCATTCCTCAGCCCTGAGACAGCAAGGGGATTGTTGGGGGTGGTGTGAGGTGCTGTAAGAAATTGTCTCTCACGTGTTCCTGTGACGGGATTAGGAAACTTTGCTGGGTTGCAGGGGTGGCTAAAAATTATCTGCAGAGTGTTTGGGCTTCTGCCATGGCCTTACATAATTTGGGAGCCAGTGACAAATGCCTCTGGAAGCCACCAGCAGAGCTTGCAGTGACACAGAAATGCAGCCCTGCCCCAAACCCTTCCTGAGGTCACTGATCCGAGCTCGTGTCACCCTTCCCATGAGCTCAGACATGGAATTTTCATAATCAGGCTCTGTGTGTGCAAGGTGGTCCTGGTCCCTTCCTTGGCTGCTGAGCATGACTCAACTTCTCAGTGGTTTTGGGGCTTAATGACCTGAAATTCCTTTTTTTTTTTTTTTTTTTTTTTTTTTTTTCCCTGAGGCTGGAGCCAGTGATTCTTGTCTCACTGGGATAAATTGCCTTACAGTGCTCTGAATAGCCAACAAAAAAAACTTCAAAACTACTCTTTCTGTGTGAAAAAGCATCCAGAACTGTGGTTTTTCTGCCTCTGCTAATTCTGGTTATTTAATTCTGCAAGAGATCTTTCTTACAATGCTTTAAAACCCAAATTATAGCCTTAAATTTTAGGGAGTATCATCCGTTTTGGGTTATGGGTGAAACCAAATTAATTTTTCCCGAGTTCTGACCGAGGGGCTCGTTGCTGGGGCTGATGTGTGATGTTTTAGGTGTGAGAATGCAGCAGAAATCCCACATTTAGCCCTGCTGGTGTTGTGGTTGTGAAGGTGGGGACAGCATTTCTGCACCTGGCTGGGGCTGGGTGTGAGAAACAGCAGCTCTGCAAACCTTTGCTCATGTGGGTAAACAATCTCATTCCCTGCTGATTAGTAAGCCAGTGGAATTCATGAGTGTGTGAGATAGGAAGATTTCATCCTCGACCCAAGTTCTTGCTGCAGCAAAAATTACCTGGAAGGCAAATCCAGCCATTACATCAAAAGCATTCCAGCTTGGGGACATCAGGGCTGATTGAACTTTTACACCCATTGCCTCTTTGAGTGTTTAAACAACCACCACCTGCCAATTTTGCAGTGGAAAGGGGAGATCCAGGAGTTCTGCCCCAACACCAAGATGCTGCTGGTGGGCTGCAAGTCCGACCTGCGCACCGACGTCAGCACGCTGGTGGAGCTCTCCAACCACAGGCAGACCCCCGTGTCCTATGACCAGGTGGGTGCCACCCCCTTCTTTGTCCCTCAGGAGGGAAGAAAAACCCCTTTTCTATCCCAGGAACCCTCACTGTGACCAGCTTTTCCCTCTCAGTGCAGCCTGAAATTCGGATTTGCGCCTCTGGTGTGGGTGGGTTTGAAAATGATTTTTTCATTTTCATGAAGGGAATCCTGCAGCCTCACAGCACATCATAAAATCATCCCTTTAAACATCATCTTTTTGCTTGCAAATTGCTTTTTAGGTGAGCTGTGAAAACAAACTTCCTGCTTTTCTGTGCCTGCACACACCAAAAATGTAGCTGAAAGGTGACACATGCTGTTTATTCAGTGACAAATCGGTGAAACTGCTGTCTGCAGAATCATGACATCATACTGGAATAGATAATGTCATGATTCTAATATCACCTTGTCCCTCCTCCTGAAGGAGCAGCAAAGCCAGATGAGTTAATTCCTGATGAGTTCTTTGCTCCTGGGGAAGGGAGGCTGGAGAAAGGGAAAGGAATCAGGTCATGGGAGCAGGGAAACTGCTCAGCTCTGAGCCTGCCTGCATTACTCACACGTGTGTGATCCCTCCTGGCAGCTGAGTCACCCTGTGGGAGGGACAGTGGCACCTCCAGGGTCACCTCAGTGACTTCAGCAGCCACTTTGGGATGGTTTGTCCCTCATGTTTTCCAAACCAGCACCTCCTGATGTGGGGCACTAAGGATGCAGCTTGGCAAGACTTCAAAATCAAGTTTTTCCATGCTGGCAGGTGGATTTTTTTTCTCTGAATTCACAGCTCAGCCTGTACCCCTGAGAAGCAGGAGTCAGCTGCTCCTAAAAATCCCCTTTCCTGGCTAAGGCAGGATGGAGTCAGAGCTTTCCCCATTGCTCTGAGCTCCAGCAGGAAGCACAGAGAGGGAAGGACAGGCTGGTGACACCCTGCTCCAGCTCCCAGCTCCACCTGAGCAAACATTCCTGGGGCTCAGCCCAGAGGGAGTTGAGGTGTTGAGCTGTGGGGAGCTCCTGCTGCCCTATCAGCCTCTCCCCTCACCACTGATAAGGTGCCTGCATCACTGCAGGGCAAACCTGCATTGGTGCCATCAGGGGTGGGCCTGGATTTTGTCATTTAGTAAAGAGTCACCCCTCAGAAATCAAATTCCCTTGGAACAGCTCCCACGTTTGTTCTGTTTTGTTTTTGTTTTTTTTCACATAATGCTGTACTGTGTTCCAGTAGCAAAATCAAGGATATGGGGAAAGATTCACCCCTCAGAAATCAAATTCCCTTGGAACAACTCCTGGTTTTTTGGTTTTTTTTCCCACATAATGCTGTATTGTGCTCCAGTAACAAAATCCACCACGGGATACTGAGCTGTTGTCATCTGTCACATGTTGGGATGTTTGCCTTGTGCTGCTGGAGCAAATATCCCTGCTTGGACTTAAAATCACAAAAAAAAGAACTCCTGTAACTCCTCATGATCTTGTTCCCTTTTTTCCCCTACCAGGAAGTTGATGGAATTATCCCAGAGCACATTTCCCTGAGAACTTTGCCCTTTTCCTGCAGCTCTAACAGGCTCTGCTCCAGGTCAGGAGCAGCTGCTCCTTCCTTAAGGCACAGAATTTCTCTTTGGAGATTCCAGGTTTCAACCTGAAAACTGCCACATTTTCCAGGAAATTCCCACATCCAAATTAAGGTGAAACTGCTGAAAAAGCCTCACTCAGACAATTCAGGTTTTTGCAGTTTTTTGCAATCACTGAGCTGCTCTTCTCTCCCAATTTATCAGCACAGCAGATAAAGCTTGGACACTTTTAACTCCTCCTGGGAGCAAAGCTCTGTTTATTTTCCAAAATCAGCTGTTGGAACTTTGGGTTTTCCAGGGAATCAATGCTGAGCTGGAATTGTGAGGATTGCTGAAGGTTTTGCACAACTTGGTATTGATCACATGTTCCTTTTTTTCACCTCAGGGTACAAAAATGGCCAAAATTAAAATTTAAAAAAGGACTCCTATAACCCCTCATGCCTTTTTTCCTTTTTTTTCCCTGTTCCCCACCAGGAAACTGATAGAATTATCCCAGAGCACATTTCCCTGAGAACTTTGCCCTTTTCCTGCAGCTCTAACAGGCTCTGCTCCAGGTCAGGA
>JAOTQZ010000359.1:36212348-36227413 GCA_026546895.1 Pogonocichla stellata | reverse complement strand
TTCTTGGGGAGTCCCACCCTGCCTGGAGAGCACTGAAATAGGAAAGGGAAACACAATTCCTGGGATTCCACTCTGAGCTGTTCCCATCCCAGGCAGAAAAGTGCAGCTGGAAATGTCCAAGGCCAGTTTGGGCAAGGCTGGGAACAAACTGGGATGTTGAATTCCACAGAATTCTATTATTCCATAAATAATTCACTGTTTCTTACACAAGTGCTGCTTTGAAATCCCTCCAGGGATGGGGATTCCACCTCTGCCCTGAGCCTTTTCCAGAAGAAATTCCTCCCATTATCCCACCTGAACCTGCCCTGGAACAGCTCAGGGCTGTTCTCTCATTCCTCATTTTCATTTGGCCCCTTGAATCCTCAGTTTTCATGCCTGGCAAACACAAATATTCACACCCCCCTCTCATTCTGGGACTCCCAAAAAATCCCAGAATCCTGAACGTTGGGAAAACTCCCTCGGACCATCGAGTTCAACAATTCCCCAGCGCTGTCCCATGCCCCCAAGGACAAGGATTTTATGGGGTGGGGACTCCACCAGTGCCCTGAGCCTTTCCCAGGAGAAATCCCTCCCCTTATCCCACCTGAACCTGCCCTGGAGCAGCTCAGGGCTGCTCCCTCCCTCCTCATTTTCATTTTTCTGGGCGCACAGATTCTGTGAATTCAGCAGAGAGGCTGAACCATCAGTCTCTGCTGAACACAGACACCCACACCCACCCTCTCCCCTCTGCACCCCAAATCCCAGCTCAGCCCCAGGGGTGGTTCTGGGGGCTCCTCAGAGCAGAAGGTGCCGATCCCCTGGCACCTCCTCTGGGAGCTGCAGGGCTCAAGGTCGCGATCAAAGGTCGTGATTAATCGCTGATTAATTAACCATGCACTCAGGCAAAGGTTAACCCGGACAATCCCCGCCCTAATAAAGCTCTGATTGCACTTAACACCCGCTTTAAACCCAGCCTCGTTAAGCCAGGGCTAATGAAGGGGGAATCTTCCAGCGAGGACAGAGCCAAAGACTTTTCCCTCCGCGGAGTTTTCCCACCGGGCAAAGCCATTCCAGCAGGAAATGCTCGGGAATAATTAATAATTGCCATTTAAATTAAAACCGGGGTCTTTCAATCGGGTTTTCAAAGCAAACAAACGAGCAGCTGGTGATTGCCTGGGAGGGGGCTGAGGCTGATGGGGCTGGGGGATGTGCTCTGGGGCTTTTCCTGAGGTTTCAGCCCCAGGAATTCCAGAATTCCAGCCCCTGGATGGTGCCAGGAGACATTCCCTGTTTTCTCATTGAGCAGAACCCAGCAGGGAAAGCGGAATGGGAACAAACCAGACATTTATAATCAATGTCCTCTGGAGCTTTGATTTTCCATGGGCTCCGTCGGGTTTGGAAGGGACACCTCCCACCATCCCCAAATTGCTCCAAGAAGAATTCCTTCCTAAAATCCCGATAAATTCATCCTCTTTTCGTTAAAAAAAAAATCTTCCCCTTGTGCCCACAAGCCCCCTGCACCCCCAAATCCTGGATGGGCTCCGCTCAGAGCCAGGTGAGCTCTTCTTTCCCTTTCAGTGGGGATTATTTGTCTTCTTCCTTTATTTCACTCCTGCCCGAATGGAATAATCCCTCCCAGAAACAAACAGGGGTTAAAGCCAGGCTGGACAGGAACCAGAGCTCCAGCAAATCCTCCCCACTTGAGACTGGGAGACAAAACTTTGGTGGGAAAAATAAAAAATCCTGCATTTTCTCAGGGGAAGTTTCACTGCTTAGAGGAAAAACATCATTTTCTCCTCTTTAGATTTTTTTTTTGTTTGTTTGGTTTGGTTTTTGGAGGTTTTGTTTTTGTTTTTTCCTTCTAGGAAAAAAAAAAAAAAAGAAGTGAGAGTTTGGCATAAAAAGCCAATAAACTCCAAGATTTCCTCACTTGCTGGGATGTTCTGGTGGGGAAATCTCGAGGGGTTTGCACATTCCCGGTGGGCAAAGGGCAAACTCAGCCCCTGCACGGCCAGGGAGCAGCTGCCTGACTCACCCCTGGACTTTGCAGGGAAAAAATCAACCCCCGGCTGGGCTGAATCATCCCATTCCCACCCTGGGGACGTTTCCTGTGTGTGAGGAAAAAAATCCCCGACCCTCAGTGTTCAAATATTGAGAAATGAGATTAAATCCAGGAAAATCTGTTTTTTTTCCCCCACCTTGATGGTGTCACCATGCCCATCCTTATTCTCCTGCTGTTTGATCCCCTCTATTTTCCAGCTCCATTTTACAACTGTTAATATTTAAAATTAACCCTTAAATTAGAAAAACTCCAAAGGTTTTAATCCCAAATTAGCAGTGGTGCTGGCTGG
The DNA here is from genome assembly GCA_026546895.1 of Pogonocichla stellata. Taxonomy (NCBI): domain Eukaryota; kingdom Metazoa; phylum Chordata; class Aves; order Passeriformes; family Muscicapidae; genus Pogonocichla; species Pogonocichla stellata. The sequence continues at coordinate 36,225,083 of JAOTQZ010000359.1, read as the reverse complement.
AAACACCTGGGAATTCTGGATTTCTGCTTTGGGAAAATTCAGGGATTTTTTTTTTGCTCCCCCAAACCACCTGAATTCCCATTTTAAAATGTTCAAGGATATTCTGCTGCTGCCCTGAGCAAGGAGCTTTCCCAGGATAACTCAATTCTGGACCTGGAGAACTTCGGCCACCAGGAACTGGTTTAGGAATGGAATCCGTAATTAATATATTTATAATGATCATTGAAAATAAAGTGGAACTCTGCAGTGTCACAGCAAGTGTTTAAATACACCTCAAGCCAGGTTTAGCACCAACTAAGGCAGAGAGGGAGGTGTTTAATTAGGATTTTAGGGATGGAATGGGATGGTGGGAGCAGAAAAGAACTGGAAACATCAAATCCTGCCTGGAAAAGGCTCCTGAGGGATGATCCAGCTCTTTTAAACCTCACAAAAAAAAAAAAGGATGCTGAGGTTTTCCCTGAGCTGCTCTTTGCAAAACCCCAGCAGAGGATTTGCCAAGCCAGGCTCAGCTGCACCAAGACCCATCCCAGGGAAATTCCCTCATCAAACCCATCCCTGGGTGGGAATTCCAGGATAAACCTGGATAAATTCCTCTCTTTTTGGCAGCAGCTTTTCCAGACTTAACCTCAGGCTCAGCCATCACCATTTCCATTTTCATTGAAATTCAGTGTGGGGATGTGATATAAAAATATATATATATATGGTATAAAAACCCAACAGTTTTGCCCCCAACCCATCCCTTTTCCATCAGGAGCACCACGAGGGATAAATTCAGTTTTCCTGGGCAGAGATTTCTCCCTGTGCAGAATTGCAGGGCCCTGCACTCTGCCATCAGGGCACATTATCCCTGTGGGAAGGCTGGAATTATTTTTGTCAGGTTGTTCCAACCTGTTCATTACCCGGCAGAGAATTTGGGGGAATATTTCTGCTGCTGCTGAGGAGAACTCTGGATTTATGGATGCAAGAAAAACACCTCAACAAAAGGAATTGTGAGCTGCTTCGGTTAAGCAGAGCTGAATTATTTTTGTGAAATGTTTTTATTCCGTCTCTGCCTTCAAGTGGAAACATTTGTTTTCTATTTCCTGATTGTTTTTCCCTCCACCACTTTATCCCACTCTGCTATTTAAATGTGTGTTTGCAGCTCTGCTGTGATTTCCACCTGGAATGAGATTTTCATTGGCCTCCTCCTCTCGAGGGCTGTTAAATCACCACAAATTGGAGCCTTCAAAGCACTTGGCTGGGAAAGAGCTGAAACCCTTCATTCTGAACCTTCCCAAAGAGAGGGAATATTTCCATTTCTCTGCTTTCCACCTGCCCTCGAGCTGCAGCAAGGAGACCTCCAGAGATGTTTTTTTGTTTTCAGAGAGAGGGAGGGTGAAGGATGCAAAAAATATTCAGCTGTGAGCAGGAGGGACTGAGCTGGGGGTGTTGATGCTGCCCTGGGTGAAGAGCTTTGTTTTTCCCTCCCCTGCACCCCTGAGATCCCAACTCCCCTCCTCAAGGACAAATCCTGTAATTGAGAGCAGGGAACTGGTGTCATCTCCTCGTTAGAAACCAACTGCAGCTGAAAACACGGCAGGGAAAAAAGAAAAGGGGAAAAAAACAAAGAGGAGAGGAGAGGAGGAGTCTTTTCCAACCCAAACCATTCCAGGATTCCACAATTTCATCATTTCACCATTCCACAATTCCATGATTCTATGATTCCAGGATTCCATAATTTCATAATTCCACGATTCCATGATTCCACAATTCCATGATTCCAGGATTCCATGATTCCACAATTTCATCATTCCACAATTTCATCATTCCAGGATTCCATGATTCCACAATTTCATAATTCCATGATTTCATAATTCCGTGATTCCAAGATTCCATGATTCCACGATTTCATCATTCCACAATTCCATGATTCCACAATTCCAGGATTCCACAATTCCAGGATTCTATGATTCCACGATTCCACGATTCCATGATTCCACAATTTCATCATTCCACGATTCCATGATTCCACAATTTCATCATTCCATGATTCCACATTTCCAGGATTCCACGATTCTACAATTCCACGATTCCACAATTCCAGGATTCCACAATTCCATGATTCTATGATTCCACGATTTCATGATTCCAGGATTCCACAGTTCCATGAATGTTTGGGTTCTCCAGAAAGATATTTAATGCAATTGGATAAAATGTCCTTTTATAGGAATAAAACCAAAGTGGGAATCAGGATAGAGACGTGGAAATAGTGGCATTATCTGGGATGGCTTTTGCTGCCACACCAAGACAACATTATTATTATTAATTTATTATTATGATTATTAATTTATTATTATTATCTCCTGGCAATCCCAGAGGTGTTGGGGGGGGCTGAGCAATTGTGGATATTTCTTGCTGGGATTAAACAGGGCCCATCCCAAAAAGTGCCAAGAGTTATTCAGAAAAATCAATCTCAAGGCGAGGAGGACAATTGGAACGTGGAATTATTTCATTAGCACCCAAATTTAATACAAAGGCAGCAAAGCTGAGTGGGTTTGCTCAACTTGGAGCTCTTTTTAATCCACCTTGGCTCAGCTTGGATGGTTTATTCCAGGGAAAAATGTGATTTTAGCCAAGCTTTGGCTCAGGCTGTGACACCCCTTTTCCTCACACTCCCGTTTCCAGCTCACCAGGAGCAGGCAGAGATTTTTCTGAGGAAGTTCAGCTCTGTTCCCACATCCTTCCCAGCTGCTGCTGCTCTCATTAATTAAGGATTGATTAGCTGTGATGTCTTTGCCGGGGCTGGACACGGAGCACGGGGGGTCCCCCCACGGGGTGGCCTTTTCCATCAGGACCCCCCACGCTTCCCCTGCAATTTGGGATGTTTTGGGAGGTCTGTGAACCTCAGCCAGAGCTGCCCTGAGCTCCTTCATCCTTTAGGAACGGGATAAAATGTGGGAAAAGAGGAGGAATGAAAGTTCTCGTTGGGATTTGGGCTCAGAGGAGCCTCGTTTTCCCAGGAAAAGCACAAAAGTGGGATTTTCCAGAGGTGCGAGGGATGGAAGGGAAAGCTTGCCTGGTAAATTCTGCTTGAATTTGGGCTAAAAAACTCTTTTAGAGCAAAACCCAGGCCAAAATCACTGGAGAATTGAGCCAGGGTCTCACGATTGAAAACATGAGAACGTGCCCAGATCCCAAATCTAAATTTTGTTATTCCCACTCCCAACCCTCCTCAGGAGGGATTCCCACGCTGACATCCCTCCCAAATCCCAAAATCCTCACCCAGAGGAGGATTTCCTTGGGGATGGGCAGCCAGGAAATCAAATCCCCAAAAATCCCAGGCTTTAGGATGTGGTGGGTGGGAACTGCTGACCTTTGCTGGCACCTGGAAATCCTCAAACCAGGATTTAGGCGAGTTGAAAAGCAAAGCTCTGGCTTTGGGCTGGATCATTTTTAATCCATTGGGGTCGTTGGGAGACAAATAAAAAAAGAGAGATGGGAAAAGAGGGATTAAAGCCCTGTTTGTCAGGGGCAGAGGGGTTTATCAGCCCTGCCCAGCTGAGCCAGGCTTAGATTAAAACTGATCTGAGGGAGCAGGGACTGGCTGCAGCCCCTTCCAGGTAATTACAGAGAGCAGCTGCAAAGTTTTTTCTCTCAATGAAGAGCTTGTCCACCCCCAGAACGGGAATAATTATTAAGGAAGGAAACTTCAAAAAGGAAATTACACATCCACTGCATTTCCCTAATTTCCCTGTTTCTGCAGCAGGACGATTTTCCTTGGAACCTCAGAGCTTTCCCAGCCTCACTGGGCACTGCAGCCCTGCCCTGCTCCTTCCAGAAATCCAGGAGGAAAAGCTCCCCTTCCCAACATTTCTTTTATTTTCATACAAGATATTCCCAATAAAAAATCAGGAATTGAGGCTTACACTTTTTTTTGGCTCAGTTTTTCAACAGCAGAGCAGAGCACCCCCAGCTCTCTGGATTTGGAGCTGTCCAAAGGGACACCAAAAGCTGTGGGCTCTAATTAATGATTAATTAATGGATTACCCTCTCAATCCCCAAATATTTTACCAATCCAAGACAATCAGCAAGGAGAAAGATGTCAAAACACAGTGAAAATGAAACTGCAAGAGAAGAGGAACCCACACTCCTTTTTTTTTTTCCTATTTATTTTGGTATTTTTTGGAGTCCACTGACACTAATCCCTGTTTTTCCAAGGATTCCAAGGAAAAAACAGGATTGTAACCCACAATATGGGTTAAGGGACCCTTTTAAAGTCTGTTTTTGGGGCTGCAGCCCTGCCCTGCTCCTTCCAGAAATCCAGGAGGAAAAGCTGCCCTTCCCAACATTGATTTCTTTGATTTTCATACAAGGTATTCCCAATACAAATCAGGAATTGGGAACGGAGCACTTTCTGGGTCAGTTTGGAAGAGATTCTTCACCTTTTATTTGCCCCACAGCACAAGAGGATCTGGGGTAGTGGAAGGTGTCCCTGCCCATGGAAAGGGTGGAATGGGATGTTTAAAATCCCTCCCAACCCAAGCCAGCCTGGGATTCTGTGTCCCATGGGGATTGGGATGTGCAGGGAAGCTGGGCTGGCAGGGGGATATGGGATTTATTGCACTTCATCCCAAAATTCTGCCTCCAAACCTGGGCTCTGATGGGCTTTGGGACACCAGGAAAATCATTCAGGCTCACCTGGGCTTCTCCCCCTTCGTGATCCAGCAGGATTTACATTCCTTTGGGAATACCCAGCAAAATTTCTGCTTCACAGCCCCAATTTTCCATAAAATCAGGGCACTGAGGAGCCCCCATGGAAGGCAGAAAATCCTGGAGAGCCCCAGCTCAGCCCTGTGGGATATTTCCCAAGGCAGGTGCTGCTTTTCCCAGGTGGCTGCCACAAGAGTGGCTCATTTCCCTCAACCTCAGGGAAAAACTTTGGTGCTTTATTCCCACGAAAAACAACAAACCCAGCACTGGGATGGGGATCCCATCACATCATTCAGGTTGTGGGATCAAAACCTGGAATCTGCTGCTCCCATCTCCAAGAGGAAACTTTTAATGGCCTGAAAATTGAAATATTTGTGCAGCCTTGCCTTCATCCTCTCTGCTGAAAGCAGCCCAGGCCTGAAGGGATTTCCTTGGCAGGCTCCAAGGAAAACCAGGCAGGATTTATTGGCTCAGAGTGGAGCAATCCTGGGATATCACAGCCTGCACAGCATCTCCAGCCCTGACTGCAAACAAAGATTTGATTGTCCCTGTTTATCTGGGATGATTTATAAAGCAGCTCTTTGCTGGGAGCTGCAGGAAGAAAAATATTTGTGGTTTTTGATCTGGGATCTTCCCTCTGTTTTTTTGGTGAGAGGGAAAGAAATGTCACAGGGTTGGAATTGGTTGGGCAAAGGTGGGATCAGCACATTGTGCACCAGGACCTTGGATGTGCTTGGAAAAATGGGAATATTCTCCTTTTTCTCCCAGGAATGAGAAACTGGATGTCCTGCTGCCAGGCCAGGGTGGCTTTGGGGTCTCAGCCCTGGCAGCTGCTCCACAACAATCCCAGCACAGGGATTGATTTTTTGGGATGTCCTGTGCAGGTCCAGAAGTGGGACTGGATGATCCCTTCCAGCTCTGAGTATCCCATGATCCCAGTGTGGATCTGGGGTCTCTGCACACCTGGGTGACTCTGGCAGACAGTAGGATGTGACCCAAAAGCTGGAAAACCTCACAGGAAAGGAAATGACAGCATTCCCACCATGGAGGGTTAAAATAACCCCTGGCAGGAAACATCCTGGAGTGGCTGCACCTGGAAGAACATTGTCCTTGGGGGAATTGTTCCCACCTGGAAGAACATTGTCCTTGGGGGAATTGTTCCCACCTGGAAGAACATTGTCCTTAGAATTGCTCCTGGAAGAACAATTTCCCACGTTGGGTGAATGGAGCTGGTGCCCAGAATGGGATCACCTGGCCAGGGAGGCAAGAAATTCCTGAGGGATTGGCAAGAGGTAAATTATGAACACACACAGCCCATAATATTTCCTCCTAGCTGGGAGAAATTGTTGTTTGTTTTCCCTGAGTGCAGCCTGGGGGGAATATTTATTTATTATTTATTGATTAGTTGTTTTATTACTGGCACAAAAATCCTGGTCCTGCAGAGATCTGGTGGCTCCAAAGTCATTCCTACTCCTGATCTTGTTCTTATTCCTAATCTTGTTTTTATTCCTATTCCTAATTCTGTTCTTATTCCTAATCCTGTTCCTATTCCTGATCTTGCTCTTATTCCTATTCCTAATCTTGTTCTTATTCATATTCCTAATCCTATTCCTGTTCCTAATCTTATTCCTAATCTTATTTTTATTCATATTCCTAATCCTGTTCCTATTCCTGATCTTGTTCTCATTTCTGTTCCTAATCTTGTTTTTATTCATATTCCTAATCCTACTCCTGTTTCTAATCCTATTCTTGTTCCCATTCCCACTCACCTTCTACTGTTTTACACCTGGAAGAGCAGAGGGCAGAGGTTAATTAGGGAATTAATTAGGGAGTGGGTTGTTAATGGTGAGGAGCAGTTGGGGAATAGGGATGGAAGCACTCCCAGCAATCCCAGGGTTTTGCATCCAGGTGGGAATTCAGGGGACACCTGGAGATTTGCCCGTGGAAAAATGGTGACACCCCCAGTGATGCTTCAGGCAGCCCCTGCTGCTCTCCCTCCCTTCCTTGGGGTTTATTCCCACCTGGAGAGGGCTTTTCCCATCCTTCCATGTCCACCAGCTCCTGCTGCTGGGAATTAATTAGCACTGGGAATTAATCTAAAGCAATCTGCAAATCCAGCACCGCACTCAGCTGATCCAATTAATTAGCTGAGTTCCTTAATCCTGATTTAAGTGCCTAATGATCCTGAGCTCCACTGGAATTCCAGGGATGTTCCTCTGGCTGCAGCACAGGTGGAACCTGGGCAGGGATGGAGGAGCAGCTCCTGTGGGGCCTGTGCTTCCCAAATTCCCATAAACCAGGTTATAAATCCCTGTGCCAGCCTTCAGAGCCCACCTGGCTCCTCTGGAATTCCAGGAATGTCCCTTTGGCTGCTCAAATCTGCTCAGCACAGGTGAAATCCAGGAAGAAAAGCAGGAACCACATCCCTGGGGTCTGTTCTTCCCAAATTCCCATAAACCAGGTAACAAATCCCTGTGCCAGCCTTCAGAGCCCACCTGGCTGGATTTTTTTTTTTCAAATTTTTGGCTGATCCTAGGAAGGCAGAATGAGGAGAATTCTGCTCCTCCACCAGCACAATCACTTCATTTAAGTATTTATTTATATGGCCTCTGACTCCATATAACAGAAAAAAAAATACATGGAAAACCTCCTTTTCCCAGGATTTCTCTTTTATAGCTCCTGGTTTATAGAGCTATATTTTAACTCCACTTTTCCTCTCCTTTTATTTGCCCAGCTCTTGTGTTGGTTTATTGTGGGATTATTTTTCCATGTGAATTCAATTCTGCCCCAGGCTTTTCCTCATCCAGGTATTTCTGGGGCTCTGCCCCGAGGGGAAAATTCCCTGCACACAAGCAAGGATTGATTTATTCAGCAATATTTACCAGATTTGCTGTGCTGCAAATGTGGGGCTTAAATGCTCCTGAGGAGGGAAAATCCTGGAATTTCTGTGCGGAGGATGTGCAGGATCTTTTATTTATGGCAAAAAACCCATTTCTATGGGCTCCTTGTGTCTGTCCCAGAACCACAAACCCAAATTAAAGCTGAAGGTGTTGCCCAGCTCCTCCTGCCTTTCCACAGGTGGCTGAAATCTGAAATCAACCCACATGTCGGGGTTTTAAAAAATCTATTTACTCTGGCACTTCTCTGAATTTAGTGGGATGATGCTGAGCCCTGGGGATGTGCCTCTGCTCCCACCTGTACCTGCCACAGCTTTTCCCCTAAAAATGCCTCCCCCCAAATGGCTCAGCTGTTGAAAACCCAATAAATTCCCAAATCTTTCCCATGTGCTCGGGGTTGTTGGTATCACGATTCCCATTTCATCTCAAACCCGGATTTATTAACTCTCCTGCTTAATTACTGCTCAGTGGGGGTGGGTTTCTGAGCTCTCCAGAGGCATTGGGAATGGCCAGCAGCTCTTCCCAGCTGTGCTCCCAGATGTGCAAATAAAAGGAATGCTGATGGCAAGGTGCTGTCCTAGCACAGAGGAAATGAGATAAAATTAAATTAAATAAAATGAAATTAAAAGCACGTCCTGTTTCCCAGACCTCACCCAGACCCTTCCATCAGGCAGCACCAAAATCAATGTTGGCATTTTAAGCCTGGCTTAATTTGGGCTGGATAAAATATGGGAAAAAAAATCAGCAAAAAGAAGCAACACTCAAAATTCTCCATCTTGTCCCAGACCTATTATTACATTATAAAGCCCCAAAATTCCAAACCCTTCACCATGTGAAATCACACACTTCTATTGAATTATTTAACTATATTAACTATATAACTATTTATCTATTTAATCATCTACACCCATGATTTTAACTCCATCACTCAAATTTGGGAGCTTCTCCAGCAATTCGAGTCAAAAATCAGCATTCTCCAAAAAACCAGTGCCAAAAAAGCACAGATTTCAAATTCAAAAAAACCCCAAATTTCTAGAATCCAACCCCTCCAAAGGGAAAAAAGAACCCCAGGATAATCCTCCAGAAAAAAAAAATATGGAATTCCCTGCACCCTGTAATTCTGGTATTTGCACCACTTAATCAGAAACACAAAAGAAATAAATTTTCTCGTGTTTGGGCTTGGTTGTTTATTAAATTTTATCTAAAGTACAAAAAGTTCAACAACACTTCTAGCTAAAAAGTGAGTAAAATCGAGGTGAACTGAGCTGGTTATGAAGTCTCCTGAATCTAAACAGTCCAATAAATAACTGACACCTATATTATTTATACTTTTAAGCTAAAAACCAATTTTTTGTGACTTTTAGTGCAGCTCTGACTGTCCAACTAGAAACTATTGCCTGAAACCATGAAAAAAAAGATAAAAATCAGCAGAAAGAAGCAACACCCAAAATTCTCCATCTTGTCCCAGATTCATTATTACATTATAAAACCCCAAAATTCCAAACCCTTCACCATGTGAAATCACACACTTCTATTGAATTATTTAACACTATTAACTATATAACTATTTATGTATTTAATCATCTACACCCATGATTTTAACTCCATCACTCAAATTTGGGAGCTTCTCCAGCAATTCAAGTCAAAAATCAGCATTCTCCAAAAAACCAGTGCCAAAAAAGCACAAATTTCAAATTCAAAAAAACCCCAAATTTTAGAATCCGACCCCTCCAAAGGGGAAAAGTGTCTCCAGCCACAACACACCAGAGGGATCCCTCTGTTGCCATGGATATCTCCCCAAAAAAACCCACGGGCAAATAATGCAATTAATCCTTTAATTACCTGGATTTTTTTCCAATTCCTTCTCCCCACTTTTCCAGAGGGGATTTCCCCTTTTTTTCCCAGTTTTTTTTTTGGACATCTCCCTCCCCACGAGGAGCCCCTGGGATAAATCTCGGAGCTGCAGGTGACAGATGCTGCAAAATCAACCTGCTGCTAATTAACCAAGAAAAGAAATCGCTCATTCAGAAAATCTGGATGTTCCCAGCAGGACAAACCTGCTGCCTTTAATCCCAGCATTAAATTTTGGGCTCTGGGCCAGGCTTTAATAGCTGCAGGCTGGGATCATTCACCTGAGGATGCAGCTCTGGGAAAAAGGGCAGGATGACACCAAAATTCTGATTTCACCTCTGGAAATCCCAGAATTAAGGGTGGAGGCAGCACGTTGTCACCTCCCAGGGGTTGGTGTCAAAACCTGCTGGGAAAAATTCCCCATTTTTAGCTCTGAGAGGGTTAACCCAGCCTGGGAAAGGGTTAGGAAGCAGAGAAAATGGGAAAAAAAAATTGGAATTTCCTCTTTCTCCCATGGTGCTGGGGAGAAAAGAACTTCTTTTCCTAAAGCCTGGTTTTATTGGGATTTTAATGAGCATTTCAGGCCCATTCTCTGCCTGCCTTTGAGGCTGTGCATTTGTCAGGGCATCAGATATTCCAGGCAGCTCGTTTGAAGGGAATTTTGGGATTTTTTTTTTTTTTTTTTACATATTTTTTTCCAAAGGAGACTTTCATGATCAGAGTTCAGCATCCCTTTCAAAGAGCTGGGACTTTGGTGACTCCTGGCTGCTTCTCAGTTCCTCCAGATTTGAGGCTGGAGCATTAAAAAACTCTCGTGGCCCCGCAGAAAATACAATTTATTCTGGGAGAAGGCAGCAATTCGGGGTGGGAATTTACCAAAAATGAAATTATCCTGGAATGTTTAACATCCCAATAAAAAAAATCCACTGCAAAAACCTCTGTGAAATTCCCTCCCCTCCCACACCTCCCTCCTGGATAAGGTGGGGGCAGCCAGGGAAGAGCAAACTTGGGGAATACTGGGGGGTTTTGGAGGGAATTTTTCCACAGTGTGTTTGGGAATGGTTTTGAGGATTATTTTTTTCCCCCCCATCATTTGGGATTTGGGATGCACTGCCTGCCCAACTCTGATTCCCTGTTTTTTTCCTCCAAGCTCCAAAGCTGGAGCACATGGACAGAGTATCCCAAATCCACCTGGTACTAAAAAAACGTCATAAATGATAAATAAATAATAAAATAAAATAATAAATAAATATATAAATAATGTAATCTGATTTATTATTTGGGGCTTATTTATGGGTGGCAAAAAAATGAGGTTTTTGAGGGAAATCTCCAGCTGGGAATTGCCCCAGGGAATGAGGAGCAGGGATGGAGCTGGGGATGTGCTGAGGGGAGCAGGAAAAGCAGGAGCTGTGGAATAATCCCAGGGAAAATTCCAGCTGGGAATCCTTGGCCAGCCCTTGGGAAGGAGAAGGAATTTGGCACAGGAGGGAAAGGCTCCAAATTCCACCTGAAATCTTCACCTGGTGCCTTCCAAACCTGAACCTTGGGAATAACAAAGGGAATTTTTGGGAAAATGGAGAAATCCACCTTTCCAACATCCCAGCTTGCTCCAAACCTTGGACCCTCCCAAAGATCTCAGATTTTTTTGGGATAAAATCAGTGGGTGCTCACCTGCCACCTCCAATTGTGTGCAATTAGAGGGAATGGGAGAAGGATCTGCTCTCCCAAATGGAAACCTGTTCCTAATTAGGGGTATCCTGGAAACATGGAATTCCCCCATGTTTATTGATTAATGATTATTATGGGAAAGCACGAGCTCCCCTCCACAAACCTTTTGACAGCAGCTGTCCGTCAGAAATAATGATCCTTTTAAAACTCATGAATAAATAATAATGCAAATCCATCCCAGCCTCTGGAATGAGATGCACTTATTTAAAATAATGACTCTACAACGCTTCCATAATGAGCCATTCCTGTGTAATCCTCCTGATTTTCCCTTTTTTTATTTCCCTGGCCTTGAAATTCTTCCTTTTTCAAATTAAAACGTTCTGTTCCTTCAGATCTTTCTATCCCAAACTCCTGTGAGGGTTTTTTGCAGTGGGTTAAGGAGTGAATTTTCCGAGGATCCATGGCATTAATAATGAGTTTTATTTATGCTCTCCTTGGGTTTTTTGGGATCAGTTTGCTTGGGAACACCAGGAAAGAGGGATAAGATCCCCCTGATCCTCCTTTTCTCCAGGCTGAGCCCTCCCAGCCCCTTTGGTGAGCAGGAAAAGGGATCCAAGGGAGGGAAGTGACTTTAATAAATATGGGCTCAGTTTGTATTTTCCTCATATTTCCAGTCAGGGGTAGAAACAGGCTTCTCCTGCAGCTCTGACATTAAAGCAAATATCCTCAGATTTCTCTTTCAGCCGAGTAATTTGGGATAATTTGGAATATCTTTTTGGAGATGGCTGTTAACAACTGCAATTCTTCTCCTGGCTTTCAAGCGAGCAGGGAGTGTTCCTAATGTCAGCATTTGGGAAATAGCTGGGGAGAACAATTTGTGTCGATGATTTCTTGCCATTTTTCCTTTTTTTTTATTTTTTTTTCCCCCCTCAATTTTTCAATTGGAGCATTTTCTGCAGCATTGTTACACGGAATTCAAACCCCGTGAGGAATTCAGCCCAGAGGAATTGTAAGGGAGCTGCAATCAAGGAATTTGCTGTGTTTTGGGATGGGGGCTGCTGGTGGAGTTAGAATAATATTTTTTTTTCCTGGTTTTTATTTGATATTTACAGAGATATCGATGGCTGGGTGATAAGGGGGTGTCAGCTCTCCCGCCCCACTGCACCATTGTCCCCAGCTGAAATCCCAGTCTCCACCTCCAAATACACAAATTACTCCATTTAAATATGTAAAAAAGATGGAAGGAGACACGGAATTGCCAGAAGGGTCAGGACTGGAGAGATCTGCAATTTTAAAAAGGATCAAAAAAAGAGGGAAAACAACCAGAGCCATCCTATGACCGAGCTGGGGCTGATTTTTCCCATTTCTGCTCATTCTGGAGTGGTTCTCTGTGCAGGGATGAGTCCCAGCTTTGTTCCCAAATCAACTTCAGAAAATAACAACCCTGCTTCCCTTTCATGTGAGGACACAGAGTCCTTGGAAATCCTGGAGAGGAAATCAAAGGCTGGGTTTGTGGGAGTCCCTGGGACTGCCTGGATCCCCCTTGTTCCCCAAGGTGCCTTCTCCTTCTCCTTCTCCTTCTCCTTCTCCTTCTCCTTCTCCTTCTCCTTCTCCTTCTCCTTCTCCTTCT
>JAOTQZ010000359.1:36196750-36212248 GCA_026546895.1 Pogonocichla stellata | reverse complement strand
CCTCAGGAATTCTCCATCCCTTTCCCATTTCCCTCAGGAATTCTCCATCCTTTCCCATTTCCCTCAGGAATTCTCCATCCCCTTCCCAGCTCCATTCCCTCCTCTCCCACGCTCCAGCCCCTCAGGGTCCCTCCTGTCCCAGGTTTCAGGTACAGCCTCGAGCTTTGCTCAGCATTTTAATGCTCCTCTAAGGCATTTTAATGTCTCTGCTGTAATTCCCATTTCTGGAGCAGCCCTTGCTGCTGTTTAGAGAGCAGGATCTCATTCCCTCCCTCCTCATGTGCTGGAAATTTGGGAAAACATTTCCAGCCGTTAGGTTTTGAGGACTGGAGTATTTCCCTCTCTGCATAACTTCTAAAGGAATTTCAAAGCAAAACTCCCTGGCCATGTTTGGAGTTTCACCAAGAGCTGAGCCAGGTTCCTGTACCCATCTCCCAGTGGCTTAAACCTCAAACTCTGCTTCAGACTTCTGGAGAGCCCTAAAATAAGTCAGTGTTTGGCTCAGGACATGGAAAGCACCGACTGATTTCAGCACTTCCTTCTCTGTTTATTCTCTCAGACGTCACCAGGCTAATTTTTCTTGGGCTGATGATGGGAAAAAATTAGGGATGCTAACTTTAGCTGGCAAATCTTCCTGCAGCAATATCATCTCAATGTTTCCCTCCTGAACCCTGGAGCAGCTGAGTTCCATCTGCAGAAATGTCCATGGCAAACCTGCAGAGAGTGCAGGGATTGCTGCTGCTGCTGCTGAGCACAGAGATTTTTCCACGAGGGGGCAAAACACCCTCCAATTTAAATATTAAAATCACTTGCTAATGAAATGCAGGGGAAGGTATAGAACAGGGTGGGTTGTGGCAGCTTTGAACATTCCAGGATTTCTGGAATCTTCATTTCTGGTCTCTTGTGATGCTGATTTCTGCTTTAATGAGCAGTAGGGAAGCAGGAGCTGCTGGTGCCTCTTATAAATGAGCTGGATTATCTGACCCCTGGAGTGCTGAACGGGAAACGAGAGAGATTCTTAAAAAAAAAAAAAATAAAGAATTGGGGGCTGTCCCAAACCCCCTCATTGCTCTCCTGGTACCCAGAGCTGCTCTGCTTGACCTCACCCAAACCTTTCCAGGTTGGGCTGGCCCTGGATGTGTCTGCTCAGTGAAACCTCCTCAAATGTCATTTGGAAAATTTCACTGTAGTTGAACATCTGCTGAATTTCCCTTCTCTGTTGTGGCAGGAACATCTCCAGAGAAAACCAGGGATCAGTTAAGCAGGACCCAGCCAAGCTGCTGTCCCCAGTCACAACCTCCTTTTCCTTTTCCTTTTCCTTTTCCTTTTCCTTTTCCTTTTCCTTTTCCTTTTCCTTTTCCTTTTCCTCCTTCTTCTCCTTCTCCTTCTCCTTCTCCTTCTCCTTCTCCTTCTCCTTCTCCTCCTCCTTCTCCTTCTCCTTCTCCTTCTCCTTCTCCTTCTCCTTCTCCTTCTCCTTCTCCTTCTCCTTCTCCTTCTCCTCCTCCTTCTCCTTCTCCTTCTCTTCCTCCTTCTTCTCCCTTTCCTCATTCTCAACTTCTTCTCCTCCTCCTTTCACTTCTTCCTCCTCTTCTTCCTCCTTCTTCTCTTTCTCCTCCTCCCTCTGGAGCATCCTTTCCAAGCCCACCTCCAAATCCATGAGATTCTGCACTCCTGATCCTCCAGTTACCAGCCCAAAACCACAGGGAAGGAAAGACCCTCTGTAAACAGAAAAAAAAAGGAGCCCAAAAATGCCATTAACTCCTGAGAAATGGAAATCCAGGATCCAGAGAAAGGAAAAAAAAATCAGGACATCACCAGCAGAGTTCCCTCCTTGTTATTTTAATCAAGGCTTTATCCAAGCCAGGTTTCCTTCCTGAGGTTCTTCATTGCTGTTGCTCCCATGGATCCCCAAATTCCAGGATCATGGGATTGTCCTGATTCCACATTGTCCTGCTCCAGCCATTCCTGCCTGCTCCCAGCTCTGCACAGGATCCTGCTGAGGTCAGTCAGACCAACATCCAGCTTTTCAGACCATTCCTTGGATTTGGGTCATTCTTCCCTCCTTGGATTTGGGTCATTTTTCCCTCTTTGGATTTTGGGTCATTCTTCCCTCCTTGGATTTTGGGTCATTTTTCCCTCCTTGGATTTTGGGTCATTTTTCCCTCTTTGGATTTTGGGTCATTTTTCCCTCTTTGGATTTCGGGTCATTCTTCCCTCTTTGGATTTTGGGTCATTCTTCCCTCCTTGGATTTCGGGTCATTTTTCCCTCCTTGGATTTTGGGTCATTCTTCCCTCCTGGGATTTCTTTGAGCCTGTTGTTGGTGGCACCCACACAGCAAAGGGAGTGACACTGAGCTGGAATTCCCACAGAAATCAATGCTGGATGCAGAAAGCAAAACCGAACACTGGGAAAACAGGAGGTGCTGGCAGCGATTTTCCAGCTGGGATGACCCCAGGAACTGGCACTGAGGCAGACCTGGAGTGGGAGTGGGGAGCCAGCAGGGTTTTCCCAAGGGAAGGGTTTACAGGAGAGACATCCTATCGTGATTTATCTTCTGTTTTCTTCAGCCAGAGTCGGGACTAAAAGCACAAGAGACAGAATTTCATGTTTGGATTCAGATGTTTATAATTCTTATCTGTGTTACAGTGAGTTTTATAGCACTTCTAGCTAACAAGCTAAAAATGGTGATGCATATCTGTCTCTACAAGGTTTTTTAAGGCCTACCAGTCCAATTAAGAATGGATATCTAAATTATTTTTAATTTTGACCCAACAACCAAACACCTGTGACCTGCAATGCAGAATTTTCTATCCAATTAAACAAGATCCCGCCCAGACCCGTGAAGGAGAAGGAGAAAGAAACCTCTGCCCCAAAACCTCCATCTTGCCTTCTATATATTGCTATATTCTAAAACTTTAAATTCTAAATTTTGCACCATGTGATATTACACATTTCTATTCAAACTACACACCAGTGATTTTAGTTCTATCATTCAATTTTGGGAACTTTCTCCACTGCCTCAGGTCAAACCAGAGTTTTCTTGGGGGTCAGTGCTTGTCAGCACAGAAAATCTAAAATTCTGTTTCCAGGGTTCCAGCTGCAGATTCCCCTTCCAGAGGGAGATGAGGAGCTGGGTGTTTTCCTCCAGCAGCACCCAGAGGGGTGGGAAGGAGCTGGAGTGTCCTGGTACCACAACACAAAATTTCCCTTTCCCAGCAGGAGCACAGCCTGAGCCCCACACCCAGCACTTCCCAGGAGCTTCCCACCCAAAGGATGCCAAAATAAATCCTCCAAAATTCCCAGAGCATTCCTCTCCTTATTGTTTGCACATGGGTCCTGCTGCAGACTTTCCTCCCAGCCTTGGGAATGAGGCTTTTCCAGCAAATCCCAAAACTCCTGCTTTTATAACCACAACTTAAAGTCCTCTGTCAACATTGGGAATCATTTCATGAGCTGGCAGGGATCTCCCACTTCAGCTGCCTCACAGCAGGCCAAGGAAAATAAATCACTTTTTATGGCAGAGGGAATTTCCCTAAAAGCCATAACCCAGGAAGTGACACTGGGGGATTTTTTTTTTTTTTTTTTTTTTTTTTTTTTTGGAATAGCAAACTTTTTATCCCATTCCCCTCAAAAGAACAGGGAATTACAAAGGGCTCTTCTGATCCATAGGGATGCATAAATGGGAGCTGACATTAATCCCCTCCTGCCCCGAGTGCTATAATGGGACACTTTACACGCAGGGGGAAAATTCAGCTAAAAAGGATTTTCTGAGGAGAAAGAGGAATAAAAATCCACCAAATCTGGGCTGAAAGAGCGTGAATCTGGTTGTTGAGGATCAAAGGGAGTTCATGAGACGTGACTCCAGCTTTTTGGGGTCTTGGATTAAGGACCAGGACCCTGGATGAAGTCTGGAGATGTGTGGGCAGCTCCCACTTGATCCCACATCCCAGCTTTTTCCCCAGTTTCCTTGGACCAAGCCCTAACTGAGATCTGGAATTACAAGCAAACAAGATGGAGGAGATTCAGTTGGGAAGGCCAATCAGGAATTTGTTAATTCTTGTCCATCCCACATGGATCCCTCTGGCTACTGCACCAAAGGGAGAGCTGTCATTCCCTCCTCAATCCAGCTCTGCTCAGGTATTCCAGAAGACAAGAAAACACTTTGGCAAGACTTTTTCCTGTTTTCCAAAGATCAGAGCTCTGGAGATGCTGCTCCTCCCCACACACCCAGATCTGTGTCCCAGGGGGGCTCCTGGAGCTCCAGGTCAGTAGGAATAACTCCATTTTCCTGCTGCACTTCTTATTTAATCAGTATCTAAACTCTGAGCACCTTTGGTTGCATATTAAAAATGTGAATTTCAACCAGGATGGGATTCCTGGGAATTGCATCCCACCCTGCAGAGCAGGACTGGCTCCACATGGAGCTCAGCCTTGTTAGGCCAGGCTGGTTAGGCCAGGCCCAGCGTGGCATGGGCAGAGCTGAGCCATCTCAAGTCCAGCTTGGATCCAGGATAAATCCCAGCATGGAATAGGCAGAGCTGAGCCTTGTCAAGTCCAGCCTGGATCCAGGATAAATCCAGGTTTGGGATTTTAAACCCAAATTTTGGGATGGCAGGGGGCCCATGCTAATGAACTCCCCTGGAACCAGCAGCATCCTCATCATTTTCCCTGCTCTACAATCCCAAATTGGATGGACAGTGAGGACTAAATCCACAAAATTCAGTTCAATTCAAAGGGGGTGGGTGTGAGGAGAAGGAAAAAAAACACCCCCAGTGTCCCCACCCACACTGAAGCCACCTCCAGTGACACTCACGCTGTCCCCAGGTGGAGAGCGCTTGGCTTGGTCTGAATTCCAAAGAAATAAATTGGATGTGAGGGGAAAAACAGCTTTCCACCTCTCATGGGAAAGCAGAAATTCTGGAGCAATGGATGACCTGCTAAAAAATATTCAGTGGCAGCAAACTGTGCCTTGTCTGTGTTTGTGTCCCAGCTGCAGGAACGAGGCCTGGAGGCAAATGCTCCCGCTGGGATGGAACCAAGCTATGATAATTAGGAATTATAATTAGATACAGTCTGTATTTTTAATACATATAAAATTACATATCATCAGGAGCCTTTTCCCCAGTTGTGTGTGAAATTGTTGGGCATTGCAACCCCGGGACGGCGGTGCCAAACCACCGGAACAGCCGGGAAGAATCCCTGCCTTTCCCGTCACCTCTCAGCCCAGGGAGGGAATTTTGGATGGGATTTTTTGGGAGCTAAACGCCTCATTTGTACCTCCAGACCCAGGAGCTGGTTCTGGGAAGCTGTTTGGACAGCCCTGCTGGAAATGCTCGCCCAGCAGCACGTTTGATAATCACCCGCGGGCTCGTAGCTCGATGCACCCCTGCCCATCTGCCGGCGTGGCAGCGTGCCCGCTCTCCAGATGGTCCTGGTGATTCACAGGGGCAGAGGTGCCAAAAAAAAAAAAAAGATGGATTTCCACGACACCGTTAGTGCCACCTCTCCAGCTTCCCCTCGGCGGTGACGGCTCCGACAAACCGGCGCGGCGGCGACAACGAATCCCTCTTAATAAAACGTGGGAATTAGGGATGGAAAGACCTATTAGGTCATTTACTGCAGCTCCCTGCCAGTGCCTGATCAGCACATTAATCTTCCCAAATGCTGATATCGCCGTGGAAGAGGAAAAACCAGGCTGCTCCCAGATACTGGGAGCTGCCAGCGACGCGAGCGGGATTTCAGAGCCGCCGGGGCCATATGGGGTGTCAAAATCTATTACACAAAAGTTCAGCCTCCAGGCAATCTCTGGGAGAGCAGGCCCGTGACAGACATGGAAAATGTTCCTGGTGAGGGGAGGAGCCAAAGGCCGTGGAGGAGCGGGAACACAGGGCAGGCAACCAGGATAGCTCGGAATGAACGGGGAAAAACGGGCACGAAAATATCTGGGAGCATGAAAAATGGCTCAGTCGGGAAAAAGAGCACAAAAATATGAAAACTGTCTTGGAAAGGGCAGTCAGCTCCATTTTCCCTCTTTTTTTGTTGGTTTTTTTTTTTGGCCATCATCCCATATGAGCTCTGTTGGAAATAAAATGGCCGAAGTTGAGGGATCCATCCCCATCCCAGAGTTGGACTTGATGATCCTTGTGGGCCCCTTCCAACTTGGAAGATTCTGTGATTATCTTTTAAGATAAATATATCAGGGATCTAAACATCTGCTGTGGCAAATACAAAGCCACCCAATGTCCTGCTTCCCAAAACATGTCCTTTCTCTCCCCTTGGATTGGGATGACTTCAACAGTGTCCATTTTAAAACAAAAAATTCCCTAATTTTTTCATAACTTTGCAAGCTCTCCCCAACCCTGATTTTGAAGTTTCTTATCAGTACAAGGGGAGCAGAAAATTGAAGTGCAGCCCAATTTCATGATGAACATCAAAAATTCTGCCAAAAATTTGCTAAAAAAAGGGAAGAAAATGGCAGAATAAATAGAGCTTTCCCTAAATGTTGCCCTCAGCCTGGGATAAAGGTTTCTAACAACTGCTTGTATGGCATGAGATAAGGATGGGTCTTCAACCAAGTTCTTGGCTTTTCCATGAGCTGGCTGGGGGGGTTTTTTGCCATTTTCCCCCTCTTTCCTTGATTCCCTTATCAATCCTTAAAGTCATGTAAATAACACAGAGAAAAGGCAGCCATTCCATGGGTTCTCCGTGATTTTTCCATCTTTCCTTCCCAGTTTGCAGAAACTGTAATCACTCAATTCACCTAATGGGGTGATTTCCTGAAATCCCTTGAATTCCTCCATCACTTATTTTCATATTGTACCTGGTATGGGAATTATGTCCCTGATTCCTGGTAGGCGAAGAAATAAATGGAAATCTGATGATTTTCCACTCAACTTTGCAACAATAGTCCACAGCAGCATTGAAAAAGTGAGGCTCTCCTGCTGTTTTACCTTTTTGCTGGAATTTATTCCAGGCAGAGGGTTAAAAAAGCATTGATTTAATTTTTTTTTTTTTTAAGAACTTCTTTGGGAAAGGCTGTGGGAAGAGTTTGGAAAAGGGCAATGAGAAGTAGGGACACGTTTCGGGGTGAATATTTTAAGCACTGCCAAAAAATTTCAAAAATGGCAGATTAAAAGGAGTTCTGCCTAAATGTGGCCCTGGAGTTGAGATAAAGGGAGCTAATTAATTTAGGAAAGGATGCAGAAAGACTTTGCAAAGGCATAGCTGCTCTTTCACACCATAATTAGCCAAAAAAATCCCTCATAAAAATATCCCTGAGGTACACAGTTAGGAACAAGCTGCTGTTGTTGGGTTGCTGGGGTTTTTTTGCCTTTTCACTTAAGGGAAGGGGAGAAATTCCTTGGTTTGCTCCAAATAAATTCCCATTAAAATGAGCAACGGAGAGGTCACGGGTCTGAGGGAACCCACGAGAGTGTAAGAGAGAATAAGAGAGTAGAGAGAATAAAGCATAGAGAATAAACAGAATAAGAGAGGGATTTTTTCATTTACAATACAATGAGTTTTTTTTTTTTATGTTGAGTATTTTAATTTCTATTAACGAATTTACTACAAAATACTAATTTCTTAATATTCACATGCAACCTATAGGAATCGATATATTACTATGTTTTATGGCTTTCTTATCTATAAACTTTATTTCTAAACCTTTCTTGCCATACTTGGAACAGGATGTCTGCTGGTTTTTTGGTATTTGTGGCATTTGGCATTATCTAAACAAAGGAAGAGGCCTTAAACCTTCACACGGTTGCTCTCAGCCCCACAATCCAAAACTGCTATCATTTTTATTTTACTGATGGTTTCAAAATTTTTCGCCCTAAGCACTCGTATTTATAAGGTTTTTCTATTTCCTCGTCCCCAACGCCCCACAGCGAGACGGATCCCGCCAGGAAAAAAAAAAAACAAAATAAAAAACCATCAGGACACTCGGCTGCCGGCGAGGAAAACACAAATCCATTAAGGCAGGAGGGGAAATTGCCCTGCTCTGGTGCTCCCTGGCCCGTGCTGATTCCAACCACCAGCCCTGTGTCCGTTTGGGATGCGCCCCACGGTGATCCCGGAGCTGCTGAAGTGAGCAGCGCCCGGTTTCCGGAACGTTCTCCCTTTGTTTCTGGCGGGTTTTCCCCGGAGCAGAGCTGCCTCTCGGGCAGCCAGGCGTGGGTGCTGAGTGCTCTGTGCTGAATGGGACGCTCCACTCCCGGTCCTCTCCTGTTTTTTCCGCTCTGTCACTCCTGGAAGGGCTTTGATAGGAGATGGCAGCCGGTGGTCGTTGACAAAAGCCGGGAAGGAGGATGCTCATTTTGTGTCTTGGAGAAGGGAAAAAGGGAGAGGAGCAGCCTCTTTTTCCTGCTTTCATGAGCAATCAGCGGGAATATCAAAGAAAAGGACGGCAGGTTTCCGAAAGAGTGGCTAAGAAAGAGATTTAAGGACACAGTGGAGCGTTGGTTTGGGATTGGGAAGAGTCCCTTTGGTTTCAGTGCCCTCCGGGAACTGGGGTTTGCAGGAACAATTAGAATTGTGCTGAGATAAATAAAGGCAGGAAAAGGGGAAATGCATCTTTATTTTCCAGTGTGCAAAGTGAGCTTCTCCCAGGAAAAAAAATAAAAAATAAAAGAGCCAGGTTTTAATTTATGAAGGAGAGACAGCAGAAGCTT
This sequence comes from Pogonocichla stellata, assembly GCA_026546895.1. Taxonomy (NCBI): domain Eukaryota; kingdom Metazoa; phylum Chordata; class Aves; order Passeriformes; family Muscicapidae; genus Pogonocichla; species Pogonocichla stellata. The sequence continues at coordinate 36,203,575 of JAOTQZ010000359.1, read as the reverse complement.
TTTATCCAAAGCTCTGAGATGCTTTCCTGACTTCTCCAAAATGCAATATCAGAGTGGATATTTTTGGGATGAGCACGGACACTCAGCCCCTTAGCATCATTCCATAGGCTATTCCTAAGTGTATTTTCTTCCCTGTATTTGTCCTTCTTTTGCCCCTTCCTCCTATTCCAAACCTGCCTTCCCAATGGCAGGATCCAGTGGAATCAAAGATTCTTGTATTGGAAAGCAGCTTGTGACAGCCTCAGTGTGAGGGATGCAGGGAATATTCCATAATCCACAGCTGACACCAGTGGGATGATCAAAAGAATGTTGTCCCTTGATCCTCACCTTTAGCAAATATATGGGATGGAAGATGCTTGGAGGTTTTTTCCAATCTTAATGGTTCTGTAATTCTGTGATCTCCAGTCTGTCCTGGAATCCCAGGTTCACCAGCCTCTCCATGAGAAATCCAATCAGCTTTAACCAGCTCCTGGAGATGCCAAGGGTTTGGGGCCAGGCACCCCAAACTCCCCAGGGAATGAAGCATTTCCTGCTGCTGGCCAGAATATTGGAAGGGCTTTGCCTTTTGGAGGTGAAAGGAGCACCCAGGCTACCTGGAAGTGGCATTTCAGGTGGGCACCTGGATTAGCAGGATATCCTCCTAGTTTCGTCCCTCTCTTGCCTATTCCTGCCCAAAAAAAAACAGAACAAAGGGAGACACCAGCTTTAAAATTCCGTTTTTCTTCTGCAAATTCTGTTTTTACCAAACAAGCTCAGTTTTATTTCCGAGCTTTGCTATTCCTGCTGATCACGAGGTACAGAAATCAAGGAGAAGAGCGTGAAATGAACTTGAATTGTTTAAAAAAGCTTGATTGATATGAAGGAAAAGCATTTCCCCTTGAATTCACTGCGAGGAGAGAGCTTTTTGAAATCCACACTCCTCGTCAGGAAAACAAGGAATGATGTGTTCATTGAAGCCAGATTCGAAGTCTGGGAAATTACTAAAGTTAGAAAAATGCAAATGTTGGATTAGTCTGGAATTAAGTTCCTTTATCTCTGACATTTCTGCACACCCACTGTGTATTTTCCCAGTTCGTTTCCGTGGCTAACTGGGAGCAGGAAAAGGGTGGATGACAAAGGAGGACACGGATCATGCCCCACGTGCCAGGAATTTCCAGGAATTTCCAGGGGCAATGACACCTCCCTGAGCTTCCCAGGGCTTTTCCAGCCTTTCTGAGCCCTCTACACTCTGCATCCAACAGGAAATATAACTGGGGTAGCTGCACCACCTAATTAGTGACTTCTCTTCATTTTCTCCTGTCTTCACTCAGAGCCAGGATTAAAAACACAGAGGAGACAAATTTCTGGTGTTTGGGCTCGGCTGTTTATTAAATCTTATCTAAAGTACAGAGAGCTCTGCAACACCTCCAGCCACCAGCTAGAAGTGAGCCCCTTCCTCAGAAGCAATAATGAATTTATTGCAGCCTGGGAGGTTTCCTGTTTTATCCCAGTTTGCCACGCTGGGATCTGGAATGCTGAGCTTGGGACTGTCCCAGTCTTCCTCGGGTTTGTGATCCAAACTTTCCTCTGGCAGTGGGAAGCCCCACGGATTTGTGGCTCTCCCAGGGGCTGCCAGTTGGAGGACCAGCACCTCTTCCCTGCCTGGATCAGTTATTCCAGAGAATATGAGAATTTCCAAGGGAAAAGGAGCATTTCCAATGGAAAATGAGAATTTCCAAGGGAAAAGGAGCATTTCCAATGGAGAATGAGAATTTCCAAGGCAAAATTAACATTTCCAATGGAAAATGAGAATTTCCAAGGGAAAACGAGCATTTCCAATGGAAAATGATAATTTCCAAGGGAAAAGGAGCATTTCCAATGGAGAATGAGAATTTCCAATGGAAAATGAGAATTTCCAAGGGAAAAGGAGCATTTCCAATGGAAAACAAGAATTTCCAAGGGAAAATGAGAATTTCCAAGGGAAAATGCAGAAGCACTGGTGTGCAAAAGCTGTTACAGACCTCAACGCTAATTTAATGCAATTCCCACCAGTTTAGCTCAGAACATCTGTGATCCAAAGCTGGGAGCAAGGAAATGTGGTTTTCCTGAATTTCTTGGGAGTAAGGGAAGAAAAACCAAAGAGGGAAAGGTAAGGAGAGAAAAGCACAGCGGCAGTTTCATTTTCCTCATGGATCTTCCCTCTCTGCCATCCCTTTCCTCCCCTTCTCCCACCAGTCAGGCTCCAATTATCCCAGCCAGGACCCAATTCCAGTGTTTATTGTCAACCTTCCTAAGTGTCCATAGTTCTGGCATGGAAATATTCCCCTCAAGGGACCTGTGAGGGATGGAATTAATTTTTCCAGAGCACTTGGGAATGCTCAGTTAGGAGAGGCTGGATTCCAAATGTGCCAATACTTTGGTCCCTATTATTATTATTATTATTACACCTGATCTAGTGGTGGAAAACACAGCTCTGGGTTGAAATTCCACGTGTTAGAAACAGCTATCCCAAAAACTGAGCATCATTTGGATTGCCCAAGCTTGCTTCTGACCTATTTCCTTCTCCATGAGAGAAGAACGATTAAAAACCAGGATCCAGCCAGCTGGAATTGCCCATAAAATCCAGGATATTATCATTTCTATCAGGGAATCATCATGCCAGGGATGTAAAAGCCACAGGTCTCCATGAAGGATGAATCCACAGCCAGAGCTCTTGGAAACATTAGGAAAACAAAAGGTTTCTTGCTGTTAAGTTTCATTTAAAGGAGCTTGAAACTCCCAGAAGAGCAGCCACGAGCTGCAGAAAGCCTCGTTAAGTGATTTCCAGGGCTGTTTGTTATTTTACCTTTGTTTGCATGACATTTAGATGAAATAACAGCTCCTTCAACCTGTTATAAACCCTCCCTTCTCCAAGGATAGCGGTGGTGCACGAGGAAAGGAGTTAAGGGATGAAAATGTGAGGGAAAAGGGCTTTACCCTGGAACCTGGAGTAGTTACAAATCCAAATAAACCCAGATTCCCATTGGGAATGTCCCAGTGGGGAGGAATTGGCTCTAACTCATCCCAAATCCACGGGGTGACCCTTCCAAACGTGCTGCACTTTGCATTTCTTGCCCTTTACTAACCAGCCCTTCTCTGCTTTGCTTTTAAGATGATAAAAATCATGATTAACGGAGGGGGAAGCTTGCAGAGAATTTAAATCCTCCACGAGCACCTTTGCACTGCTAAACTGCTGGGGAAAAGAAAAAAAAAAAACCAGCCCCAAAAAGCCTCTTTTATGTGCTGGATGAAAACACAGAGCAGCAAAGTACAGAGGGAAAAAAAATGAAGAAAAAAACCCCTCAGATAAAATTTTAATCATATTTGCAGTAAATCAAGAGCAGTTCTGGGTTGCTCTGAACTTTGTCCCCTTGGGTTTGTTTCAGAATGAAGGCATCAGATGAGAATCCCTTTAATAGTGACGTTATTTTGCCGGGTTTAGAAGAAAAGGATGCAAAAATCAGAGAGTGTGTGGCTCACAAAATTAAATACATGTGGGAAGCATAAAAGAACCAGCCTGAAGAGTGGATTGTGGGCTCAGGGATTCCCATAATTGCACAGACCCCGGTCACCCCCATCCAAAGCCAGAGCGGATTTGATCCGGGATTCTTCGGGATTTTATGGGATGTTCCAAGCATCACAAGCCAGGTGATTAACAGGGCAAATAGAACCGACGCTTTTCCAGCAAATCGTTCCGTTGTCAGCTCACTGATGAGGTGAAACGGCGACTTTTCCTCCAGTTCCCCAAAATCCACCACCGATATTTACAGAGGGAAGATGAAAGAAGCTCAGCCGCTCAGCTCGGGAAGTGACTGAACTGCAAACATTTTCCTTTCGGGAGCCACTTCGGGAGACACCTTAAAGGGGTTTGTTTTCCGAATGTGTCGGGTGTTTAATTTCTAAAATAACATTTCGTGGCCCCAGCGCTCCGAGTGGTGAGTCACTTGTCAAACCTTGGCCCACGGCTGCCGAGGGACTCGGGGAAAAAACTGCCTGAGGGTGTTTGGAAAAAAAAAAAAAAAAGGGGAAGGGAAAGAGCAGAGGAGGTGGCCAAGATTTAAAGGGTGAGTGGCCTTTTGGAGGCCAGGGAGGAGCAGAGCGGGATTTTGGGGAGGGGGATGTGTTCCCCTCCTCTCCTGGGGTTCTTTGTCCACCCACAACCCCCACAGCCAGGAATTCCTTCCCAATATCCCATCTAAACCTCCTGTCCCCCGGTTTGAAGCCATTCCCTGTGTCCTGTCCCTCCATGCCTTGTCCCAAATCCCTCTCCAGCTCTCCTGGAGCCCCTTTTATTCCCTGGAAAGTGCTGGAAGCTCTCCCTGCATCCTTCCCATCTCCAGCGGAACATTCCCAGCTCTCCCAGCCCGGCTCATTTACGCAGAGAACGAAATTCAAAAAAACCTCAACAAATTCTCGCAGGCCCCTCAAAATTCCACAACCTGGATGGAGAAGAAACCCCATCCAAAGGGATGAAGCTCCTCCAGTGGTCCCAACATCCCTCCCGGACTGGGAAACAGCGGAAACCTCGGCGAGGGAGGCAGAGCATCCATCAGCAGCCAATCCATTATCCCAAACCCAGGGAGGATAATGAAACCCGCTGAAATATGGGACCAAAGGCCAAGGTTGGGTTTCCCTGGAAACCAGAGCATTGTGTTGGCTGACTTCTGCCGTCCCCAAACGCTGCCCTCGGTGTTCCAGCGCCAAGGGAGACGCCGGAGCATTTCCCCCCTTCCCTCCCCTCCATCCCTGCCTCAGGCTGCCTTTATCTCCGGTGATTTCTTACTAAAAGGATCCCAAAGGTTGTTTTTTTTTATCATTCCCGAAGTTTTCCCCTTTAATCCTGCTATTTATCCCCATAAACATCCTGGCCCACTCAGTATCTCCGTGGCCCTTGCCAATCTCCGGGGAAAAAAGGAGTGACCCCGCTGGGGCTGGGATGATAGGGCTGGGATTCATCAGGAGGAGCTCCCCCGAGCCTTATTTCCATTTTTGCAGCTGGGGTATAAATCAAGGGGGTATCGGGGTATCCTTCATCCCTCGTGATGGATCTGTCATCGCAGGGAAGGGCGGGGGAGCGGGGAGATCCGTGCGGATCCATCCTCTCCCTCTCTGCTGCCATCCCTGATGGAAATGCGAGCTCGCGGTGGGAATAGCTGCGGAAAAGGGGCTGATAAATTGCTTAACCAGACCGTTCACATTGTCTGCTCGTAATTCCCGGTGTTTTATCTCCGTGTTTTTAAATGGCGAGGGAATTTCAGGGCTTTTTGCACCCCATTCCTTAAACGAGACAAACTATTTTTAGCGGCTGAGCTTTCCAAGAAGGAGTGAATACGAGATGGGCTTTCCAGCAGGATTTTTAATGCTCCAACAGCACTTTTTAACCCCCACATGAGGATCCTAAAAGCAGCTCCAGCCAGGCAGGAGATGCTTCTACAACCTCTGCTTCATCAAACCCTCTGTGCGCAGCAATTCCTCTCCCTTTGGTGAAAAAAAAAGGTGATTTTTCCTATTTTGTGTGGATGAAGAAGTGCCTCAGGCCCTCGGATGTGCTCTAATAACAACCAGCCCCACACAGCAGGAGCTGCTAGAGAATGGAAAATGGAGATAAAAGTGTGTAAACATTAAGCAAGGGATTAAAACATCGCCACGCTTGATGAGAAAGCTCCGGAATAACTTCCAGAAGTTCTCCTGAACCGCTTTGTTTTCCATGTTTTGTCTGTCAGCTCTGCCCCCTGAGCAGAAAGGCAGCAGAAAATCCCACAAACAGCCTGGCTGTGGGGGGAATGGCATTCCTGCCAGGAATGGGAAATGCAGGAAATATTTAGCATTCACCATCCTTCCTCGGGGGAAGGAAATTCCTGGTTTTTCTCACCCCAGATAGTTTCAGTCCTGGGATGAGAAGCACCACCCCTTCTCAAGCCACAAAGTTTTATCAACCTTGGAGCTTGGACTTGACTTAAAGGTCTTTTCCATCCTTAATTCCACGATTTTAAGTTCACAGGAGGCAAATGGTCCATGTGTCTATTTGGGTTTATTTTCCAGCTTTTGCCTCTTTCCCCTCTTTTTTCAGAGGGAGGGAAAGAGGGATGTTTTCACATTCCCAGCAGGATTGTGCCAGCCAGGGGACACAGATCCCTCCCTGAGCAGCCTCACCCTGCAGAGATGAGCTCTGGCACAGTCACTGCCAGAATTCCTCCTGGGACTGGGAAAATTCCTCCTGGGAGTTCTCCAGGGCTCAGGAGTGGGGCTGAGGCAGAGTTCTCTCCATGCCCAAGGGGAAGGAAACAAGAGGTGTAAAGTCACCACTCTGGGGCCATAATATTCCCAAATTTTGGCACTGGAGAGTTGCTGGCCCCCTGTGTGGTGCATTTTTTTGGAATCACTGGGAAACTGCTGATGGAAAAGGAAAGGCTGGCACAGGGAATGCTCATATCCCATGTTTTGTAGGCAGAGCAGGAGCTGTGCTCAGGCAGATACCTGAAATTCCAAAGGGATCTGGTGCCTCTGGAACTGAGCAGGACCTCGATCCTCATCCTTTGGGGACATGGAAAAATCCTGTCAGGAGTTGGGAATGCTGCTGATGGTGAAATCCCAACAGGGAACTGGGAATGTTCCTGATGGTGAAATCCCAACAGGAACTGGGAATGCTGCTGATGGTGAAATCCCAACAGGAACTGGGAATGCTCCTGATGGAACAATCCCAACAGGGAACTGGGAATGCTGCTGATGGTGAAATCCCAACAGGAACTGGGAATGCTGCTGATGGTGAAATCCCAACAGGGAACTGGGAATGCTGCTGATGGTGAA